>VWZN01009480.1:58361-77310 GCA_013396955.1 Regulus satrapa
GAGAGGAGAGGAGAGGATGCTCTGAACATAGGAACAGGGAAAAGGGAGAGGGGAATGGAGAAGGGACTCTGTAGAGACATTCTTTACCAATTGTCACAATGCCCTCCATGCAAACATTTGTAGAGCAGCTATGAATACCAGAGATAGAGGGGATGCAACAGATGGCAGAATTCAGAACATTTGTTCTTGGGTCTGCTTCAAAATCTCTGAGCTCTTTGGACAGTCCATTTCTAAGCAGAAAGGGAAGGACTGTGGAGAAAAAAAATTGGCATAATTTTATCTTCTGCATTTTTGCAGCTGCCAGCTTGCCCGTTGGTTAGTGAAGACAACACTCCAAGAACCTCCATCGCTCTGCAGCAGGCTGAGACCAGCAAATCACAAGGGAAACCCATGAGAAAAACCTGCTGGGATCTGTGTGTGAGTGTGTATAATCCTTCATCCCTAAATAACATCTGCAGGGGCTTCTGAGCAATGCTTGCTGTCACTGCTGGAAAAAGCTCAGACCTGCCCCTTTGCACTCACTCTGTCTACAGAAAAACTTCAAGGGCTCCAGCCCTTCCTTTCTAGCAACTGCTTTCATGAATCCAGATTTTAGTGGTTTGGGGTTTATTTAAATCAAGCGCTTTCTGATGTGAATAATACCAGCAAAACTTTTGTAACTTGGCCTGGAAGATGGGAAAAATGCAGACACCAAAAGCCAAGGCAGGCTTTTAAATGTCGATGCTCATTAGGCACTTTTAACATTAGTGCCTGGTGCTGGAATCTGCCCATGCAGGCTGGAGGATGAGGAAATATTATTTGAACACATCTGCTCCAAGAGATACTGTCAGACTTGGGGAGCATCTTGTGGTAATTAGGGGAATGAATTTCATTTTTTAGTCCAGCAGCAGGATTTTTCCTGATTTTTTCCCCCTTTGGTTTTTTTGTTTTCTGTTCATTTGTTTGTTGTTTTGAGGGGGATTTTTTGATGGGGTTTTTTTAGGGGGGATCCATTGAAATTTTATTTTCTGTATTTTTTGACAACTGAAAACTCCCTGGCACTATTAAGACCCTGTGTTCTCATAGCACCTCCCTCCCTGCTGCAGAGCACCTGGGTAAGAACCTATGCACCCAAGCACTGTACTGTATTTTGAATTTTGGCTCAAAACACAATACAGCTGTAGACCAAATCTGCCTTTCCTGTCTTTGCCATATCTTCTCCTTCTTCATTTCCCAATCCACACATGTGCATCCCTCTCCAGACAGAGGCCCCCCACGAGACCCCTGTGCTGTGGTTAAAGCAAACCTTTGACTCTGCTGTCCAAACCACTGCCCTGAGCCCTCCCCAGTCACTGTTTTTGAGTGTGCCATACACAGTGTGAAAGACAGGGGTTTAACTGCATCATCCAGATTATGTCCCAGGCCTGAAGCATCTTTTTCCTCTTTCTAGCTGCTCCTTCCAAAGGCAGGGTGGTACCTGTGTTCCCCAAATCAAAACTTCTCCTTCAGCAACTTCCATCTCCTGAGAAGAACTGCTTTACAAAATCTATTAAATGAAATAACAGCTTAAAGCCCTTCTTCTTATTTTTCTTTTCTTTTTTCTCTCCTAGAAAAGGGGCTTCTAATACTGTTTAATTAAAAGCTCATTCTGCAAGGCTCATTTGATGTCAGCTTTGAAATCCTGTGCATTTTGTTTCCATTCTTCTTCTTTTGTGTGTTGAATTCAGTACATTTCCAAACAGGGTTTCTGTGTGCTCGCTCCTTGAACCTCAATGCTTTGTGTAGCACTGAGCAGTGACAGAGTTATGTCAACCTCTCTGCTTCACTGGGCACATTTGTTCTCCCAAAATCAACACAGCAGCTGGAGACGCTGACATCTGAAACACTCCTGGCTCCCTTTACAGCACAGAGCTGCTCCTTGGGCTGGGTGCAGTGCACAGAGTGCCTTGCACTGAACTCAGGCCAGGAAAGCAGCTGCTCAAGGATAATGAAGCCTTGGCCAAAAAAAAAAATTAATTTAAATAGAAATATTAATTTAAAATAAAATTTAATTTAGCTAGGAAAATACATGCTCCTGGGCTGGTTTTGTGGCTCCCAGTTTGGCTACCTAACTGGGAGCAGCTCCGTGGGGTCACTTTATGGGCAAGGAGCAGCTCTGTGGGATGGGTGTTGGTTGGGGTGGGTCTGCTTAAGGTCAGGCTTGGCTTGGGGCCAGCTCGACCCGAATCTTTTTGTTAAGCTAAACACAAGTACATGGCTTGAGCTTTAATCGTGCTCCTGAGGGAGGAGAGCTGGCCAACCCTGCCTTCTGCTCCAGGGCTTCTCCAGCCCTTCCTGGGAAGGCAACAGGTGGAAGGAAAAGGCAAAGGTCTCATACTGGGAAATGTGGAAGAGCTGCAAGAGATGGATGTTGGAGAGCCTGACCAAAAATCCTCCTTCTCAGATTTGGGAGACTAAGCTGGGCAGCTGTGAGGATCCAGCATGCTGGAAAAGCAAGGTGGGATGTTAGAGGTACAACATAATGCTTGAGCAGGAATGCTGTGGGAATTGGGGTGGGGGGTGAAACTGTGCAGTGATTGTTTTGCTGTATTCTCTGGGGAGTGCAGAGCTTGGGAACGCTGCTGGGAGAGCAGGTAAGGTGTTTTAGCTTTTTTTAAAAAACTCATTGAGACAGCAAAGGAAGAAAAAAGAAAAAAGAAAAAAGAAAAAAGAAAAAAGAAAAGAAAAGAAAAGAAAAGAAAAGAAAAGAAAAGAAAAGAAAAGAAAAGAAAAGAAAAGAAAAGAAAAGAAAAGAAAAGAAAAGAAAAGAAAAGAAAAGAAAAGAAAAGAAAAGAAAAGAAAAGAAAAGAAAAGAAAAGAAAAGAAAAGAAAAGAAAAGAAAAGAAAAGAAAAGAAAAGAAAAGAAAAGAAAAGAAAAGAAAAGAAAAGAATGATACCAAACTCTAAGAAGCTTGCAAAAGTAATGCAGGGTCTCACCCTACTCCTCAGTTTCCATTTTCAGCACACCTGGCTGCTAGATCCCATCCTTGGGTGGCCAGGGATCTAGAAGCATTTTCTTACCTATAGCAGGGACAGAAAACAACCACAAATGTCTGTCTTGAAAAACTGAAGCTTTTATGGGACCAGCTCTGTTTTGTGTCTGGATGAGCACTTTGAGAGGACAAGAGGACCAGAAGGTGCTCGAAGTGCTGGGAAGATGCAGCAGGAAGGCAGTGAAAGGTGGGAGTGAGAACTCGTGTGTGGGTCCCTTCCAACCCAGAATATTCTGTGATTCTGTTTCAGACGCCAGGGAGGTGGGCTGGGAGGGTGAGGGGGCTGCTCAGTGCCTTTTGCCTGAAGCATTAACGTGTTAATGCCAAGGTCTGAACCATTTCAGTTTTATTCCTAACTTTATGTGTGTGCACAGCTCATAAATCTGTGATGTGGGTGCCCAGTGGAGATGAAAGCTTCCCACCTGATGTGTACGGTGAATAACAATGACAGTTCAGTTGCACATTTTAGAATTGTTCCTGCTATTCTGGAAAGATGAAGCTCTGCCATGAAATGGTGGATTTCCTTAAGCTTTGGCTGTTTCTTAGCACCCATGTTAATTTTCACACAGCTTTTCCATTTGTTTTTCTCGGGTTTTTGGAAACAAAGTGCTCGGAGGTGCCTGCCTGGCCTCTACATCAGTGGTGGAACAGGGAAGATTGGGACCTAGGAGTATGAAATTGGGCAGGTTTCCCCTGCCTGTGCTGAGCAGAGGAGTGCTATCGTGATTTCTGAGCTGGGGGGAGCCTGTGGTTCATTCCCAGTGTCGTTCTGTGCTCCCCAGCCAGGTGGAAACAGAGGTGGTGGCCATGGGGCCTGGGGCTTCAGGAGTCGGTTTTGTTGGCTGATACCTCGAAATGAGTGGTTGTCATGGTTACCTGCCTCCCTTTCCTCATCTTGCCAGATGTCTTCTCTGGAGCCTTGGGCTTGGAGCACGATTCAGCATTTCCCTCCTGTTGAGATCACACTCTGATCCAAGCACCTTGAATTTCAAATGTGCTGCTCTGTCACGCTGGGGTGACATTTGTGTGCTCGGGTATCTTGGGAGCCTCTGGTGCTCCTGTCTCCTTACTGATCCTTCGGAATGGGAAAGAAGGGATTGTGGGCTGATTTAGGGGTGCAGCCCTGAGGTTGCAGTGGTGTGGGGTGTCTGGGGGGGTTCTCCCTTCACCAGCCCATCCACGGGCTCAGTACAGACAGTGCCTCCCATAGAAAATCTCCCAGGGGTCAGCCCAGCTCTTTCTCTTCTCTCAGCCCTGTCTTTTAATACCAAGCTAGTGTGGCAAGTTATAAAGTGACCTGAACCAGGGTGGTCAGTCTCCATAAACCTTTTGGATTTAGTATTTCCCCCCCTTTTTGTGCCTTTTCTCCTTCCTTGCCAGAAGAGGGAGAGGGGAGCAGGTTAACAAAGAGCCTCTTAAGGGGTTTTTGTACTGCCTCAGGTTTGCAGTGGTTTGGAGAGGAAGCTCAGCTCTGAAAAGGGGCTCATGCAAGAGTCCCATGCAGCAAGGGGATGGCAGGGAATGCAGCAAGTCATGCTGTAGGAATTCTTGGAGGAGGAAGGTGAAGAGTCTCAAAAGAGACATAAGATCACTCCCCTTTATCAGAGTACATTTCAGAGATGCTTTAACTATTGATCAATATCTAAATGTGCAGTCTGCTGTAGGGCTTGGTGAGGGGTTATTTTACAGACTAACAGCTGGGAGCCATGTTAACAGGATGAACCCCTGAGCTGCAGGGAAGGTGGCTGTCCCTTGGGGAAGGATAACTTGCTCCTCCAAACTTCTTTTGAAATTAGGTCAGTTATATTTACCATTTAAGGAAGATAAATCCAATTAAAATTATGAGGGTGCAAGGAATCCACTGTTGCCTTGTTTCTGTTCAACTTTTTTAGTAATAATCATTACCAAGGAATGAGGGGCAGGGGAATCTCTGTGCATAGACAGCCAAGTGTTACAACACAGCTCTGGCTCAGGCTGCTGAGCCCCCTTGGAGCCTGGGCTGGAACATCTGGTCCATCTCCTGATGGAAGGTCAGCCTGAACAGCCAGGCAGAGGAATCTGGTCCTGACTGCTGCACGAGGGCCTGGGCTCTTGGGGCTGGCCAGCTGTGTCTGGAGCTGGGAGTCTGCGTGCCTGAGGTGCTCCTGGGGAAACAGATCAGCTTGTGAGGTCGTGTGGGCAGAGATCCAGGCTGCTCCTTTCCCTCCTGGCTCCTGGATGGCTGGAAGGGCTCCCAGCAGAGTACTGGGCTTCCCCAGCCCTCCCAGCAGGGTCCTGGGGAGGTGTTCTTGGCATGGCGTGTGAGGGGAAGGAGGTGTTGTAGTTAGGGCAGCAATCCCTTCCTACTTCCTTGGCTCTGTAGCTGGGAAGTGTGCAGGGCTCGCTGCTCGGCCCTGCTTACCTGGGAAAACCTTTGGAGTAACTAACCTGGATCTCCAGGAACACATCAGCCCCTTTGGTGTCCTGGGATGCACATCACACTTCTTAGCACCTGTCTGGGAGCTGGTCTGGAGCAGTGGACAGTGGGCAGCTCTGGTTGGGCTGAGAACTGACCAGGATTCCCTGGAGATGGGGAGGGAGTTGGTGCTCTGTGCCTTAGCATGACCAGTGCCACAGGAGTGGGAAGGCTTTAGCCCTTTCATTAGCACCAATAGGGTAACTACTACCTTAATTAAAAGACAGATAGTGACACCAAAGTTGTATTGGAGGTTTGACGGCTGCAGGACCCTGCCTGAACTGCGTGTTTGTTAATCCCCAGCAAGGGGGTTCTATTTCACTGAGTGATGTTTATTTAACATACAATAAGTGTCCTAATGAATCTCTATTAAAGGCATATGTGGAAACCTTAATTTGAAGCATTACAGAAGAGAGTGAGATCTTCAATTCATAAAATCCTCTTTAAACACTGTGAGCTCCAAAATCTGGCCAGTGCCAAAGCAAGCTGTATCCTGTAAACTCTGTGCCAGATGTCTCATGTGGGGTAGGCTTAAGGTCCAAAGAAAATAAGGTCTGAAGGGAACAGTTTGGCCACTGACTCCCTAATCCAGCCTCTATAAAGGAGTTTCATTTCCATTCAGGAAATAACCTCTCCTGGATGGATCCTGTTCCAAATGTGTCTGCTGAACAATCCTTCTCAGCAACACCTACGCCTGTGAGCAGAAAGAGGATCTCATGGGAAGCTTTGGAAAGAATCTGGAACCTCTTGAAGTTTGAGAAAGAAGAGATAGTAAACAGGTTAGAGGCGTCTCTGGGTATTTGGTGTTGCACTGACCACTGCCTGGCCAGATGTTGAATACAGAGAATATTCAGATATGTTCTGGGTGTGATGTGAGATGAAACTTCAGCCAACCTGAGTCTCTTTGTGAAACTTGCTACTGTGCCTTGTGCTCTGGGCAAGGCACTCCAGGATATTTGGGTTAAAACAAACTCCAAAATAATTTAATCCTAAAGACGACCATAACCCTACCCCTACAACTAATCGTAACCCTAAACATTAGGTCCACCCCTGCACAAATTCTAATGCTAACAATAACCAAACTCTAACCCTGGACATAACCTAACTATAAACTCCAAGCTTCACAAAAAAAAAAAAAAAAAAAAAAAAAAAAAAAGCAGCTTACTCTAGCACTAGGAAGCCCAAACAGCCACAAAACCTGGCCCTAAAACTACCAAAAACCCCAAACATAAACCATAGCCTAGGTAGCACTATAAGCCACTAGCCCTGACCCTACCATTATCCCTACAGCCTAAAATGAAATCTAAACATTAATCCAAACCATAACAAACTAAACCCAAACCTAACCCTTACATAACCCTCCATCAACCCTAACCCTAATTAACCCTAACTCCTACCCCTAAGTTGAACCCTAACATCCTAACCATAACTCTAAATATAACCCTTACCTTGCCATAACCATAACTATAACCATAACCTCCTCATCCCAAACCTTAACCCTTGCCCTGGCTGCTCCTGCTTTGACCTGGCTGTATTTCCAGCTCCAACCTTTCTCTGCCTTACAGACACATCTGTGTCCCTCCCTTGCTCTTCCTACCACTGCCTTGCTTTGCCATGCCCACTCATCCTCCCCCTTGACTTCTCTACTTCTATTTCCCTGGCCTTGCTTTGCCTTGCAGGCCTCTCCTCTGACTCGTTTTCCCTTGCCTCCCCTAACCTTGCCTTGCCTTGCAAACACACCCCAGGCCTGGCCTGGCCTGGCCTTGCCTTGCATACCCACTGCCCACCTTGGCATTACTGCTGCTTTCCTGCACAGCCTTGCCTCACCTCGTCTGTCCTTCCATACCTCTGCCTTGCCTTGCCTTGCCTGTTCCTCCATATCTCTGCCTTGCCTTGCCTAGCCCTCACAGTCTCTGGGATTTACTGGATTTACTCTCCCCTGCCCTGTCTCGCTGCAGCTTCTTGGCACTCACTTGACTTCCCCTCCCTTGTCATGCCTTGCTCTCCTTTGCCTTGCCTTACCTGTCCTCTGTGTTCCTGCCTGGCATTGCCTTGGATAACAATTCCCTCCCTTGCCTCGCTGCCTCTTTCCTGCTTGGAATTTCCTTGCCTGGCTCTCCCTGGCCTCTTGCCTGACCCTGCTTTCCCCTCACAGCTCTTGCCTTGCCTTCTCCACGTCTCACCTGACTTGCCTAGAGTTGTCTACACTTTAATTGCCTTCCTTTGCCTGCATGCAAGGCAAGACAAGGCAAGGGAAGGGAGATGTGGGCAAGGAAAGCAGAGCAATGGCAGCCTAGGCAAAGCCAGGCAATGGGACTGCAGGCAAGGCAAGCCCAAGTGACTCAGGGTGCCTTTTCCTGGGAAGCAGAGGATGCAGTCCCAGAGTTGGTGAATCCCATTGTAAGACACCGTGAGGAGTTAAATTCCAGGGGGACATTTTTGTCCTGACACCTCTCGTGTAGGAGCAATTCGTGGATGTATTCAGCACTGGAGGTGGTATCCAACGTGCAGCTGGCAAGTTCCTGGACAAGGGTCCTTCCAGGGGAAGGAAAACATGTAGCGCCAGTGTTTGAGGTGCAGATAAGAAGCTGCCTAGTGGGGGTCGAGGGCAGCAGCCACTTTCTGTCCTGGCATATTTGGTGTGAGAGCATTCCCTCAACTTGTACAATTATGGGGTTAGTATCAACATTTTGAAGGCAGTGTCCTGAAACGTTCAGTTTGGCAAAGGTTTTCATCTTTCAGAGGTGGTGATCGGAAATTTCTGGCAGTACCTTTATTTTCAGCAGGGTAAGCAGCTCAGTCTTGGTGTGCAGCTGGTACGATGCCCAGGGCAGGTAACACCAGTAACCCTGCCCTGGCACCTTAATATGGGATCAGTGCCCAGGTGCTTGCTGCTTTGGAGGAGGGGACCCCATTTCTTTTTCCCATATGAGATGGGGTCATAGTTCCTCTCTTCAGCAAAGAAACCAGACCTGGATCCATACACTGGGTGGTCTTGGTGAATTTAATTGCTGTTTCTAGTATACAGTTCTGTCTGTTACAGGTGTTGAACAGTTGCAGGGGGGATGCAAAAGCCAAGGCGGTGAGCATTTTGTCCTGGTACCTTTATCATGTGAGCACACCCTGGTGCTGTTCAGTTTGGCTCCTGACTCTGTGGGGCAGAAGGATTATGATGGTACCTGGAGCTGAGAGGGGAAGTGCAGATACCAGGGTGTGTGCTGCAGTTCAGCTCATAGCCAGCAACAATTTCCTCAGCTGGCGCTTTTGTGAGCTCTCCTTTTGCTGGATGTTTCTGAGTTCGTAGCTGAACTCTGTGAGAGTGACAATAGTTATTAGCAGAAAGGATTTCATGTTGCCATTTGAGTGTGGTGCAAGTAAGATTTTGTATTTGGAAGGGGAAGGTCAGTGAAATCTTTTTGTCCTGGCAGAGTTTATCTGAGATCAGTGATGTTTTCAGCTCTGCCCTTTGGTGTTTTAGCGATGTGCAAGGACCACTGGCTCCTTCTGCAGGTCCACAGCGCCGTTGTGTGGTGGTTCTGTGAGCGCTGACCTTTGTCAGATGAGAGCTTTTGTATCCTGGCACTGTTAGTGTGGGAACAGTGAGTGTAACGTTGGGGTTCCCTGTGGGTCCTGGCTCTTCGACACTGACAGAATGTGACGCTGCGTATTCCTGGGAAGGAAGGTGAATCGTTGACTGTGCAGTTTATAGGCTGCGAAAGAAAAGTGAATTCCAGCACTGCCTCTTTCTTCCAGAACATTTTCAGTGTTTTCAGCTGCAGAATGTTCTTAGTTCTGGAACTGGGCTCTGTGAGAGAGAAGCTGCCTGAGGGTCCCTTGAGCCGAGCACACAGGGCTGTGTGTGCTGCGCTTCAGGAGCTGCAAGGGGAAAGTGAAGGCCAGCACTAACTTTTTATTCTAGGATCTCTGCTGTGCAGCAGTTCCTGGACATATTAAGTTTTGGAGCTGGCCTCTGCAGGAGTGGAAGAAAGTGATGGGACCTGCAGCTGAGCAGGAAAGTGCCACACTCCAGAAGGTGTGTTGATTTTCCCAGGATGTAAGTTAAATGTGGAGACAGCAACAGCTTACTAAGCTGGAACTTTTTGTGACCAATATTTACATTTGATAGAGTTACTTTAGTTTTAGCAGCTCTGCAAGACTAGAAGAATGTGAAAGGACATTGGGTTCAAGAGAGAAGCTCATAGCCTTGGCTTGCTTGGTATCCTTCGAAGTTGATGTGAAACCCAGCAACTGTTATCTCCTCTTTTGTTTCCAGATTAAAATTATGGAGCTGGATTCACTGAGAGAGCACAAATGCAGAGGTGCATGCAGCACCTGGCCTAAGCACCACCATTTTGGTGTTATGTGCCACCTTGCTGAGGCTGCCCTCTGCTCCAGCTTCCATTAGTTCAGGAGAATGTTAAACAGGATAGGTCCCAGTGCTCAGTCCTGGGAGCCACTGCTTGTCCCTGGCTCCACACTAGACTTGGTGCTGCTGAGCAGCAGCCCTGGGTCCCAGCTGTGCAGCCTGTTTCAGTCCTGGTCACGGTGGGCTCATGCAGCCCGTGTTCCTTTGAGTGAATCTAACTTCATAATTAAAACCCCAAAGTTGCCAGGTGAGCACATGCAGGCCCACAGCTTTCAGAATCCCATCGCACCAACATCCCTCACTGCATGTTTCCACAAATTGCCCCAAAACCTAAAGAGAGGGAAACACCCTGTAAAATATCTATGAAAGGCCAAGAGGGGTTTTAATTCTGGCTTTGACTCTTCTGCTTGTAGGTTCCAAATGAGTGTTTGGTCATTTTCCTTTGTGACTGGTGGTGGTCCCTGAGCTTTGTAAGCCGTCTCCAGAGATTATAGCCCTGCTGTGAGGGTCTGCTCTGCTGTCTCTCTTTTGGCAGGGCTTGTTCCCAAGCAATCCTGGGTTCTGGAGCATTCTGGAGGCTCCTGTTGGAGGGCCCTGGATCTGCAGCATCCCTGTGAGTGTTGTCATGGCCTGGAGGACTCATTCTCTTCCTCCTCTTTGCTGCTGAGTTGCTGCAGTCAGTGGTGCTCATGAAACAGCTGTGTAATTCATTGCCCCACTGCGGGGATCTGCTCCTCTGCTTCTCCCTGGCTTTGCTCCTCTGGCTGTTTGTCACCCTACTCCTACTGGGCAGACCCTGTGGCCCTGCAGAACCTGCCTGGCTGCTGGTCTCCTCCTGACTGAAGGAACTGAAGGATGAAGATGACTCCGTTTCTTCCTTTTGCAAATCAGAGCACCTGAAGAAAAAAAGGAGGATCTCTGTTTCTTGTAGACTTATCTGGGATTCAGTCATTTTGGAGTGGTTTCTATGACAGAGAACCAAGGTGACCAATGGGAAATTCAGACACCTGAGGTCTTCTTACCAGGTCTGTCCCTGTCATAGGAAGTCCTTGTCTTTAAACCCTCTACAGCCTCCATTTCACAGAATCACAGAATGGGTTGGGTGTGAAGGGACCTGAAAGCCCATCTCATTCCAGCTCCCCTGCCATGTGCAGGGACACCTTTCACGATCCCAGGGTGCTCCAAGCCCTGTCCAACCTGGCCTTGGACATCCGCAAGGGATGGGGCAGCCACAGCTTCTCTGGGCAACCTGAGCCAGGGCCTCATCGCCCTTACAGGGAAGACTTTTTTTCCATCTAAATCTTCCCTCTTTCCCTTTGAAATTGTTACCCCCTGTCCTGTCACAACACTCCCTGATAAAGAGCTCCTGCCCATCTTCCTGAAGGCCCCTTAAAGTCCTCTTCTCTGCATTATCCAGCTTCCAAGAGCAGACAAGGAGCAGCTTACACAGGACAGCAGCCTAAAGCCCAGCAAGGGAAGAGAAGAACTGGTGTGGGACAGTTTAGAACTGACAGCACCAAAAGATGCAGGGAGGAATTGTCTCCTGTGGCAGAAACACCAAGAGGAGAAGACAAACCAGCAAAGCCAGGAAAAGGAAACAAATTCTGAACACATCACCATGGTATTACCTGACATAGAACAGTAAATAGGCTTGCTGCTCCAGAACTGTGTGGATGCCACAGCTATCCACAGACACATCATTCATCTTGTACCACTGCCCGTTGCTGACCTGCAAAGGAAGGCATCCATCTCTGGAGGGGACGGGCAGTGTTTCTGCACAGCTGCCAAACCAAAACAAGTCCAATCCTGCCCCAAAGCAGCAACTCCCCCGCCAGGAGAGTCTGACTTCCCAGCACACATTTTCCCCTGCCAGGAGGGAAGTCACTCTCCACCTTTGTGTAGCAGAAAAAGTGTCCGCCGAGACAGGTGTGACCAACGTGCACCACAACAGCATAGAGGGAGTAGAAGAGGGGCTCTCCAGCTGGGTCAGACATGTATGGCCGGAGATTCAAGTACTCAGGATACTCCACAACCTATGGAGAAACCGAGATGGCTCAGAAATGTTCCTGAGCTACCACATGAAATAGCCTTCAACATGTAATGGTTTGGGTGGGAGGAAAGTGTTCTCTGCCAGAGCCGGGTCCAGGCTGGTCTTCCCATGGGAAGTCTCCTCTCCCAGGAGGGAACACGAAAAGCCCAACATGAGCAGCTCGTGACAGAGCCCTGGGGAATCTCGTGCTCCAAAGAGGAAGCTGCACGCCGGTGGCATACGCACCTGGCTGAGCTTCCTGCGGCTCCGATCATCGGCCCTTCCCAGACACACTGTGAGGACCCTGGGCGCGTGATGGACCGTGACCATCTTGGAGACAGCCACCTTCTTCTGGCACCTTGAACCCAAGCACAGAGCTGAGTGCTGAAATGAAGCCAGCCTAACCTCAAGAGTGCCAGACAACCTTTCCTTTCTCACGCCCTGGCACTAACTTTAAGGCTATCCCAGGCTGTGAGGCCATAATAAAAAAGCTGCATCCTAATTATTGTGCATTAAACCTGAGAAAGTGATTCCCTTGATTTCACCCAGCAGGATCTGGTGTTAATCTATCATAAGAAATCATCTTACTTGCTACATTTGAAGCGCTTTCTCCCGCCCATCTCCTTGGGTGTCACAAAGTCCTTCAGAGCTGTGGTGAGGGACGAAGCTCCCTGGAGGAGTGAGAAAGGAGCTGCTGAGCTGTGGGAAATGCCCTCACCCAGACATTTCCCAGGAGCTGACAGGAAGGCCCCGGCAGCTGATGCTTTGCAGGAGAACACTGTCCCTTCCACTTCCCACTCGCCACCAAGATCCCTTGTGCTTACAAAAGAGATTTTTAAGACAAATGCCTTGGTTCTGGAAAACTGCAAGGGCCTTGGGACCTCTTGAAGCACCATTGCAGACCTCTTACCTTGATTCTCAGAAGGACATCCAGGAAGGCCTTGTAGAAATCAGAAATTGCTTTGCAGCTCAGGCATGTGACTGGAAGGAAAATCAAAATGCTGAGGGAAGTTAATTGATGGTGTCAGTTTATGCTCATGGCTCCTCCTAGGCCAGTCATCACAGGACCAGCTGCCTGTCACAGGCACACACAGAAAATGCCAAGAAGGGCAGTAGCTGTGGAAACATACCTCTGGATCTCAGAATGCCCCCAAATATTTGATAGATGATGGTAGTTTCTTGGGAAGAGATGTCCAAGCTGGAAATAAATGGCAAGGCAGAGAGTTACCTCCTCCAAGAGTTCAGCTTAGAAAGCCCTGAGTGTAGGTTTTCCTTGATGGGAGCACTTCAAGGAGTCCAACAGCTTCAGGAACATTGAAAAGGGAATTTTTCTTGTGCTTACTTGCTGCTTCCACTCAGACAAGCTTTCTGCATGGCATTGAGAGTACAGCGTAAGAACTCATAGGCATCTCCCGGCTTGTCAGGTTTAAATTCTCCTATGACTAAGAAAGAAGTGAGTAGTTCTTCCCTCAGAGGAGGAAAGAAACCCTGCTGAAGCACCTGAAGTTGCTTACATTTGAGGTCCCTGATGACAGCCCTCGGGCGGATGGCAATGGCTGAGGAGTACAGGACCTTCCGAACGTGAGCTTCCATGATGCACATCATGCAGAAACCTTCCTGACGACCTGAGGAACGGGGGAAGCTTCTCAGCAAAACAACCCCCAGGCAGAAAACCTAATGGAGGTCTTGAAGTGGTAAAGAGTCACTGCTCCACTTCTCCTGAGGTGCCAATGTCCTGACAAGGCTGGGACGTTTTAGTGCATAGAAAATGTTCTTCATGGAACAAGTCACTCAGTGTTCCCCAGGGATCAGTGAATGTTCTTTGTGGCACAAGTTTTCCGTGCAATAAGCCAAGAGGGCTCAACTCAAAGGGACAGAGACGCAGGGCTAGGAAGAGGTGCCTTTCTGAAGATGAATGCACCTTGATAGGACAAGTGGCTTTTAGTTTGGGGGTTTGAAGAACATTTAGCTCCTGGGGCGAACAAAAAATGCTGCTGTTCTCCTAAACCCACGTGCGAGTTCTGGGAATCCTTGGGATGTGCCCAGGAGATTTAAAAGGAGATATGCCTAAAAGTACTCACAGAACCGGCTGTGCTGACGAGAGAGCAGGTAATTAGCCAGAGGGGGTGTGTATGTCAGGCACTGCAGGACGACGTTGAGGTAGCAGGTACTACCAAAGTTGTAGAGTCCTGCTCCAGGTCTTCGTTTTTGCCGCCAGTCCAGGAAAATCTTCTCTGGGGGAAACGGGTTCTTTTGTGGTGGAGTCATTCCCTTGACAATGACTGCAGGCAAAGAACATTACAGATGAGACAATAGGTGGGGGAGACAGTGAGTTGGGGCCAGGGGCAGCAGGGGACCCTGGGGGACAGTGGGGGATAGGTGCACGTTTCACTGGGTAATGGCCAGGCGGGGCCCAGAGGGCAGTGCTGCATCCAGCTGGCATCTGGTCACTCAGTGTTCCCCAGGGATCAGTGCTGGGCCCAGCTCCTGTTTAATGTCTTTACTGATGGTTTGGATGGGTTGAGCAAGTGTACCCTCAGTAAATTCACAGACCACACCAGATTTGGAGTGTCAATCTGCTGGAGGGAGGAAGGCTCTGCAGAGGCTCTGGGCAGGCTGGTGCAGTGGAACGAGACCAACAGTACGAGGTTCAACAGGACCAAGTTCCAGGTCCTACACTTGAGACACAATAACCCCAAGCAGTGCTCCAGGATGGAAGAGTGCTTGGAAAGTGGCCCAGGCAACAAGGACTTGGTCAACAGTGGCTGACCACGAGCCAGCAGTGTGCCCAGGTGGCCAAGAAGGCCGATGGCATCCTGGCTTGTATCAGGAATGCTGTGGCCAGCAGGACTAAGGAAGTGATTGTCCCTCTGTACTTGGTGCTGGGGAGGCCACATCTCGAGACCAGCATCCAGTCCAGGGCTCCTCAGCTCAGGAAGGACATTGATGTGCTGGAGCATGTCCAGAGAAGAGCAGGGAATCTGGGAAAGGCTCTAGAAGGTAAATCCCATGAGGAGCAGCTAAGGGAACTGGGATATTTTATCCCAAAGAAAAGGAGGCTCAGGGGTGACTTTATCACTTTCTGACTACCTGAAAGGAGGCTGTAGCCAGGTTGGCCTCTTTTCCCAGGCAACAACCAAGAGGACAAGAGGATACAGAGTCTGGAGCTCTCCCCTGGGATGTTCAGCTTGGACATCAGGAGGAGTTTCTCCACAGAAGGAGTGATTAGATATAGGAATGGGCTGCACAGGGAGGTGATGGAGTCATCATCCCTGAGGTATTTAAGGAAAGACTGGACGTGGCGTTTAGTGCCATGGTCTGGTTGACATGGTGGTGTTTGGCCAAAGGTTGGACTCGATGGCCTTAGAGGTCTTTTCCAGCCTAATTGACTCTGTGATTCTGTACATGAATATTTAATGCTGAGTTCACTATATGACACCAAGGACAACAGCTCTAACCCCAACCCAGAAACATCAGGGGCAGCCTAACACACTGTTGACATCTACGAACAGGAAACCACTTCTGGAAAACAGGCTGTTCCCCTGCTTATTCTGCCAAAAGTCCAACAAATCCACACAGATTTCTGGGCCTCAGGCTGCCTTTCTTTCCCTCCAGAGCCTCAGATTATCAGATCTTCACTTTTCCTGATTGTAATGGGATGAAAGCAAGCAACACCTGGGTCTGGCTGCTCTCAGGGAATGTCCCAGAATTCACTCCAGGCTGTCAGCACATCAGCATTTATGGATGCAGCAGTGGCCATGTCTGTGGTCCATGGGCATTCACAAAGTCCAAGCCAGCTGGTGAAAATGTTACTCAAAGAAGTCATTCCCTGTTGTAGCCATTGCCCTTCTCAGGTGCAGAGTGAAAAGCTTTGGATGGCAAAGGATATCAGGACCTCCTCCAGAAAGATCACCTGTTGGGAAAGGAACTCTTTGTAGCTCAATGAAATGATTTTAAAAACCCCAAATGTTACCCAAAAAAGCACCTGCAGCTGTCAGAAGCGTTTTGTTGGTGCTTGTGGCTGCTGCCAAGGACAAAGAATACTTGGGGAAAGGCAGGCATGCAAGCAGCAGGGGAAAGAGCCAAGTTATCCCAATGGCCAGCTCAATCCAAAAGAGCTTTTGTGCTCCTCGGGCTGCCAAGCATTGGACAGGTGAGCTCACAATCACCAGGCACAGGTTCCACACCTCTGTGACACGGGGCAGCACGCATTGTTGGCCCTGTGGCCACCACATCCTGGCACCTCTCACAGCTGGAAGTCGCTGGAGCACCAGGTGCTGATGCTGGAGGGCAGTTCATGGGCCAGCAGAGCCCACGAGCAGTCAAAGCCTGCTCAGGGCTGTGGCTGAGGCTGGGCACAGCTCTGGCTGGCACTCCTGGGGGTTTCTGTTCTGTTCTTCCCAGGCACTGGACGGTGCCCATTGGGTTCTGATGGTTCATTTTCAAGGAATTTTCTCTGCCCTCAGTGTAAGCCTTGGGCTAGCCCTGAACTACCAAGGGGACACCTTCAGTGATGGCACAGGGCAGACTTTAGCTGCCTACCAGGCTCCCGCCCAGGGAGCCTGGAGCTCATAAAAGTGATGGTGGATGGCTTTTTAGCACTAGGATGCTTTAAAATCCATCTCTCAGGAGAACATGTTAGGCTCCAAACCTTCCTTTGAGGGTGTAAGTTCCTCACTGAAAGTTCAAAGCCTCGTGTTCTTCATGTCTGAAGCCTCCTTTTGAAGGTGCAAAAACTGATTTCTAGGGTATATAGTGGCATTTTGAAGGTCAAAGACTCATTTGTAAGGTCCAAGCCTGTCTTTTAGTACCCATTGCTGTTTTTAGGACCAGCAGTTCCATTTTTCAGATCCAAATCCTCCTTGTTTGAGTCCAAACCATCCATGTTTGTGCACACTCATTTTTACAAGCAATGTTCTTTTCCAAAATCTTGTGCATAGAGGCAGGGAAGAACAAAAAGGCATTTTCAGTGTCCAACCAAAACCACCTGGGCCAGTCTGGCTGCTCTCAGGAAATGCCTGCTACCCACTGTGCTCAGTTCTGGTTCCTCTCTGCCCCAAGAAATAAATTTTTGGTCCTGACTAAGAGGGCTTTCGGCACTGCAATGGAAGCTTCAAGCAGTAAAAGATGGCTTTGGGCCCTCCAAAGGAGGACCTGGGTCTTAAAGCAAGCATTGAGATCTAAAAATGGACCTTTGGAAGGGAAAAGGAGGGTTTGAACCCTGAAGTTAAGTTTTGGACCCTCAGAAGAGGATTTTGTAACAAAAATAGATTTTTTAGAGGCTTAAAATAAGGTGTTGAGCCTGCCAAATTGCAGACTGAATCATAAAGAGGGAGGTTTGGTCCTTCATGGATGAGCTTTGGGAGCTAAAAAAAAGAGTTTGGCCCAAACCTGAGACTTTGGACTCTACAAATGAAACTTTGGACCTTCCAAATAAGACTTGGGGCTTTCACAATTACACTCTGGGCACTTCTGATGAGCCTTGGGACCTTAAGAGCAGGGCTTGCAACTTAGATATGAGGGTTTGTGCCCAAACAAGAACCCCAGAAATTACACTGTGGACCCTAAAAAAGGTGAGATACTAAAATTTACTATTTGGACCCTAGTAAAAAAGTGAACCTACTGGTTCCCCTCCAGCCCAAGAAACAAAGCTTTGCCCAGCAGAGGTGAAGGGCAGCAACAGCTTCCTGTCCTGGCACCTTTTGTGTGGGAGCAATCCCTGGACATACATATAACATCTCTTTTGGAGCTCCTGAAAGAAGAGTGGGGCATTTTGGGGTGATTTCCTGCTTCCTGAGGAGGGCAAGAAGTTCTGCAGGCTCTGCTCCTGGGCCAGAGCTAGGGGCCCTCCCCACTTCTCTGGGGGATCCTCTTCCACCTGAGGAGGATGTTGTTCCACCCTGGCAGCAAGAGCTGCTGCTGGAAGTAGCCAGCACGAGTCCCAGATGGCTGCTTGCTCTGGAAAGCAAAGCCAAACCAGGCTGCACTTTGTGTCTGCCAGCTCTCAGCTCTCCAGCACCCCTGGGCCGTGGTGGGTCAGGCAGGCGTGTCCTGGCTGTCCCCAGCCCTGGATGGACACACCCCAAAAAGCTTGCAGTGCTGAGTCCTGCACGCTGCCCTGCTGGGTCCTGGCAACACTCCTGGGGTGGCTGTGGGTGCCCTGGGTCTCCTGGGGTGATGCTGGGCATCTTGAAGGTGGAATCCATCCTGTTCCAGAAGTCTTGGTTTGCCTCACGCTCGTGGGTTGGCCCTCACTGGCTACAGCTGTGCCAGCCTGGCCTGGTTCTCTCCTGGTTCTGGCCTGGCCTGCTTCTCTCCTGGTTCTGGCCAGGACAGGGATCATTGCTGTTGGAGCTGGGAGCAAGCGTGGCCAGCACCCAGAGGTTATTCTTTGCCATCTCTCATCATTGCTGGGGCAGGAGTGAAGGGAATCTCTTTCAGGGACAAGGGGCTCCTTCTGGTCAAGAAGAAATGTTGGGGTAGCTGGTATTGATTATTGTGACAGGCTTTCCATGAGAATCCTTCTTATCTCATATCTTTTGCTACTAATAGTGTTGCTGTTGCTGTTCGTTTTCTCACCTCATTGCTGTCTCCAGTAAATTGTTCTTTTCCCAACCCATTGTCTTTGCCTTTTGTGCCTCCAGCTGGAGGTAGAGGAGGAGGGGAAGCAGCACATGGTTTTAGCAGAAATACTAAATTAGCAGAAATACTAAATTAGAGAACACTAAAGCATGACACAGCTGTGCTGCAGAACATTAAATCCTACAGCTCTGTGCCTCAAGGGTCCCAGCTGGGAGGTAGAGATACACCAGCTTGCCCAAAAAGCTGTTGAGGTGGAGCCACAGGACAGGACTGATGGGGCTGCCACGCTTCCCACTGTAACACGGGACACCCATGATGCCATTTTAGGTTTTGCCTTTTTTTCTTTTCTGTGTTCTCTGTACTCTTCACACATATATTTGTAGTTTTGGAACCTGTTGTGTTAGTGGCAATTTCCCCAGTAATTTTCCACGGCCTTTCACAAGGCAGAAAGACAAAACAAATTCTAGAGCTCCAACCTTGGAGGTACAAGGCCCCCAGGCTGTCTT
>VWZN01009481.1:26010-36605 GCA_013396955.1 Regulus satrapa
AAAAAAGAGCAAAGAAAATTGAAGGAAAGTCAAGCTAATCAAATTGAATCACTTTTATCACAGATATACAGGAGTTAAATTCTGCAGTTCAGGCTCTGAAGCTGTTCAATAAATTGAGAAGTGTATGTTGAGGGTAAAAGATGGGGGGAAGCCAAGGAGAACATTCTTTTATGGTGTTTTGCAGCCTCTGGGAAAGGAAAGCATAGCTCTCTCAGAAGAGTCAGATTAGAGCTTTCTTTCAGGCACCTCATCTGGAGAAACTTTTCCATGGCTGGCTATAATCACTGTCATCTGGAAAAGAAGGGAAATGCTGTTTTTGTAATGAACTATATGATTAATTTGGAGCTGTCCAGCAGGGTGTGGGCTCACTGACAGTTTTTCATTCTGATGCAGACACTCTTCCTTCAGTAATAAACCTACTGAGATGATATGGAAAGGCAGTCGTTAGTGCTGTGTGGTTTAGGTAAAACAAGAATGCGATATCAATTGCTTGAACAGTGACAGAGAAGAGGACATGGATGTTCATTTGTAAGAGTTTTCAGATCATTTTGCTTTAGTGCTTTAGGCAGGGAAGGAGATCCATTGATTTAATCACAGTTCTTTATTTGGTAAAGATTAGAATGTGCTGAGTGGGATTTGATTTTGTTATTATTGATACTTAGTTATCTTTATGAACAACCTAGAGAACCCTGTTGCCTTAATTTTCTTTGCATCTCTAATGCTTTACACACAGATATTTCCACTCTTCATCATCAGCCTAGTTAGAGTAGAGCAGTTCAAATAGATTTTTTATTTAATACAATCACAATCATAGTGTTTTGTCTTTGAACACAATCATATTTTATTCCACAATTTTTCAAATGTAACAGCTCATACATAGTGTAAGTACAATTCAGCAAAGTTTTCTTCTGCAACACTGCCACAGGTTGAAAACCTTTCTTTTGAAAATAAATAGGATCATGTCTTTTGTATCAAGGATCACTATAACAGGTCTGGTGTTTCTGTAATAGCAGGAGAGAATTATTATTTGAAAATATCCTGATATAGTCACATTTATTTACGCCATTCCCCATATAGTGTTATTCATATAATGCTATTAAAAAACAACACAACTAATATTGCACAAGCTAAGTGGGTTTGAAAGGGAAGAATAGACAGTATAATGCTATAATTTTTTTTTTTTTTTTTTTTTTATAGATGAATGAAGAGTCACAACTTCGGCTAGGGCTCCTAGAGCTCTGCTGTATAAAATTTCTGGACTTTCATTGAATTTTTCACTATAAAGCAATCAAACCCTCAAAGTTCTTTGAATGATTAAAAAAAAAAAAAAAGCATATAGTATATGTACACTGTATATCGCTATCTGGTCCTGTATTTTTCTGCACATTCATAGGTAAGCATGCATTTAAAATAAATCTCAAATATTTTTTTAATGAGATTTTGTTAATTTAGAGTTTAAGTAACAAAATTTTTATGGACAAATTAAATTTTTTTACAAAACTAGTTTTTTTTTCTTTTTTTTTCTCTTTCTCTTCAGTCCAAAAAGAAATTCTGAAATTTCATTTCAGAAAGGTCAATTTATGTGAAAACTGTGTTGAGAGAAAAGAAAATAGCTCTCAAAAAAGTGGGGAGAAAAAGAGTGTAGATATGCAGAGGGTTATGTAGGCACATCCCTGCACCCTCCCAGAGCTCTGCTAGAGTTAATATATGTACGCATAACTGGAGGATTAGATACTCAAATGGCAGGTGACAAACCTTAATGTTAACATCTTAGTCTGTAATCCACAACCCAGCAGCACATCTTAAGACTGTAGAAGTGTTTCTAATCACCTGAAGGATTTTTATAGATGCAGAAAGAAATTTTTGACCTAAACACAGTTCTCTTACATGGATCAAAATTTCTGTAAATGTTCAATTCACAATCTCCATATTTTAGTGTTCTTATCTAACATATGAATTCACTTTGTAAATTGAAATAATAAAGGAAAATGTTTATTTTTAGAAAAAAAAATAGGTATCACTGAAACCCATCATTTAATTACAGTTGTGTAGATATTTTTTGCTAGGGCTCTGCTGGATTTTTAAATTTGTCTGAACTAATTCACATGAACATTAATAAAGATTTATAACTTTTAGCTGATTATATGCTTACCTAATCTAGCTCTGACATTTCCATCCAAAACAGAGTAGAGAAAAATACTTTTACTACTTTCCTAATATTGATAATATTATCAAGAGCTAACATTTTATGAAGGAAACAAAAGCATAAAAGATTTGGTTTCCTAAATTCAATTAATATGAAGGTGAATATTTTTACCTTTTAGGTTAAGAAAGGGAAAATTATCTAAATATATTAAACAATTTCATCTTTCTGGAATTAAGAATTTTGTCATTGTCTTCCATTTGACTCAACTGTCCCCTCACTGGGTCTCCTAATCATTGGCTTGTTGCAATATTAACACTAGGTATTCTGAGTAATTTTTGTTGGGCAGTTTAAACCCGTGATACAAACTTTGGAGGTGACAGTCAGGTGTTTCAACTCATGTATGTTTTTCTTTAAGAGTGGGTGAGTTATTTGATATTTGAACAAATCTATGTTCATAAAAAAGGGTCTGATGGGAGTTGATTCAAACTCTGGTAACAGATTTTTACAGTAAAAGTAATTCACAATTTTCTCCCTATCACTATATTGTCTTCCAGGTTTACCATCACCTTCAGATGAATGATGACATCTCGTTCACAAAAACCTAATACAATATCCATAAGCAAATGTTACGATAATTATTTTGCAAAAAACGAGATGGTTGAGGGAAAAAAAAAAAAAAAATCAATTATCAATGTTACCATAAATTGTAGGAAAATTTAAGACGATGTCTGTAAACCTTAGTCCAAAACAAGCAAGGCCTCTGTGTACACATATTTTGTATTATTTCATATTCTACCCAGCAAGGCTGACCACTACTTATTCACAGACTAATATTCAAACTTAGTAGTTTCAATTATATGTAATTGCCGAAGCCTTTGGTCTTTCACTTTATTGTGCTCTGAATGTCAGTGAGCCAGGACATATTTATTTTAAACTGAATTGATGATTTCACGTGGTACAGGATGTTTGAGACTTTAAACAATTATCTCTATGGGAAAGATAAGTATTTTAAAAATGACACAATGCAATTAGTTTGTCATTCTCATAATAAATCAAATACTTCTGCATGGGACTGCACTGTGCAGGCTAATAATACCTTAAAATTTGCCTAACATCAGCCTGATACCTTTTCTATAACTATACAGTTGTTAATACTGCAATATTTATATTTTTACTTTTAGTTCTCAATGTCTATTAGAATCAGAATTCACTCTTTTATTCTCTCACGAGAATTATGTTTAAAAGTGTGTTTGCAGCTCTTTTACAGTTACTTAATTGAGGACAACTTCTGGAATTAATTTCAGTCATCTATTTACTGACCTTGAAGGATTTGGAGAATCTGAAACTTAAAGAATCTAAAATATTTTAAGTGCTTCCTCATCTTCTTTCTGCTTAATCTGTAATAAAGCTTTTAGACAAATTAATTTCTTTTCTACAAATCTAAGTACCCTAAACCAAAATTTGGTTTACTGTAAGAGTTATTGCAATGTTGCTTGTAAGTATCAGATAACACCTGAAATCTATCTTGTATACTGAGAAAGAAGCAGAAAGTTTACAGTCTAAAAGACCCCCAAAGTCATCATTATGATATCTTAAGAGGTTGCCAAAGAGGAGTTGAATGAACAGGGAATTAAATTAATGAATGGATTTTGATACTTATTAATCATAATAAAACAGTATTAGAAATTTATGGATCTCTGAACATTTTCAGAACCCTTTTTTCAGTATCCCCAAACAAATCAGGAAAGCATTCAAAGCCCATAGGAAACTTCATTTCTCCTAGTGGCCATATATATACAGCTATTCAGCTCTTGGAATATTTCTCAAACCCTCTGACCCATACCTGAGATGCAGTAGGATTCTTATATTGTCTGTTTCTAGGTTGTAGGAATAGTGACGATGGTGTTTTTAAAGCAGGGCTAGTAGAGAAGCAGGGAGATGAAGAAGTTAATCTACTCCCTCATGTCTGAAGATCTACTGCCTAAACCTCCCACACAGGCACTGGTAAATGATGGTTCAGCTATGTCCTCTCCCCAAGTCAGGAAGGCAAATAGTATGTCTCACAGAGCAAATGTTTTGTAGGTGAGTTGTGAAGACTCTAGGATTAAAACCATTCCATTATTAAAAGTTTTTCAGGACATATAGACAACCCTTCTTGGATAATATAGACCTTAAATGCCACAAAGTATATGACTTCTGAATATGTATTGATTTTTGGGTGATACATAAAACCTTAAACTATCTTAAACTCTAGGTCTATCTTTCTAACTTATATTCAGCCTTTCCCAGTTCATTATTTCTTTTCCCATCCACTTTTTGCTTTTCACATCCAAATGTTGTGATGGGACATCCAAGCTGGGCTCTAGTCTTCTCTCAGTGGTCCCCAGATGTTCTGGGGGCTCTCATTGGTCCCTGTTACTGGCCACAGTCTTGGTCCATTCCACTCAGCCCCTGTGAGATGCTGCCTGTAAGAGACTGCAATTCCAATATGTGCTGGCACTCATTCAAAAAATTGTCAGTTGCAGAAAAATTTTTCCAAAAACCATATTATTAACACTTTTATATATTATTTTATTCATATCTATTTTTTCAACATATTTTACCTTTAATAAAGCTACCCTAGTAGTAGTTTCAAGAGACACAGAAAAGAAAAAAAATGAGAGAACAAGCTGAAGACTTGCTTGGAGCAGATCAGAGGATATCTGTGGTCAGGATAATAATAAGAAACTAGCATTGATGAAAATGTTTTGTAAGTTGCGGCATTTCAAAGACCTAGTCTCTCTCTGTCTCCACAAAAACTCACACCTAGGTGTCATCAATAGAGTTGAATCAGTAAAGCTGTGGAAAAATGTTTACACCTAGATGAAGAAATAAAATTTTGTACAGGGATATAAGCAAAAATAAGATCAATAATTTTGCACTCAAATATGCCTTGTTCAAACAGAATCACAGAGTCATTTAAATTGGAAAGTATCTTTAGGCATATCAAGTCCAACCATTAACCCAGCACTGCTAAGTACATGACTAAACCATGTCCCCAGGTGCCACCAACTACATGTTTTTAAATGTAATGGCGATTCCACCACTTCCATTGGAAGCCTGTTCCAATCTTGGACAAATCTCTCTGTGAAGAAATTTTTCCTAAAATTCAGTCTAAACCTCTCCTGGCTCAGCCTGAGACTTCCTCTTGTCCTGTTGCTTGTTACCAAAGAGAAGAGACTAGCCCCTATGCAGCTACACCCTCTTTCAGATAGTTGTTGAGAGTGATAGAGTTCCCCTCCCCCCCTACACACCCCCCAAGCTTTCTTTATTCCATGCTAAATAATATCAGCTCCCTCAGCTCTCCTCATAAGACTTGTGCTCCAGCCCCTTAGTCAGTCATTGCCCTTCCCTGGACACATTCCAGCATGTCAATGGCTTTTGTGCAGTGAGGGGCCAAAACCTGAACACATGATTTGAAGACTGGCCTCACCAATGTTGAGTGCAGGGGGACAGTCACTGCCCTGGTCCTGCTGGCCACACTCTTGGTGATGCAGGCCAGAATGTCATTGGCTTTCATGGCTACATGAGCCCTGCTGGCTCATGTTCAGCTGGCTATTGACCAGAATTACCCAGGTCCTTTTCTGCTAAGCCACTTTCCATAATCTTTGCTCCCAGCCTGTAGCCCTGCCTGGGACTGTTTTGACCCAAGTGCAGGACCCAGCACTTCACCTTATGAAATTCATAGAACTGGTTTATAAACTAGCCTGTCCAGATCCCTCTGTAGAGCTTTTCTACACTCCAGCAGATCAAATTCCACCTCTATCAGTCTCAACGTATTAAAAAAAGTTATTGCTCCTCAACTGGAGTTACAGACTTCTGAACTCTCTTACAGTAATTTCCTTTAAACTGCCATTTTTATTTTTTTTTTTTGACTTAAAAATATTCACAAATACTTTTTGATTCTTAGGTGTTTTGGTTTGGGTTTTTCTTGGGGCTTTTTTTTTTTTTCCCCAGGAATATTTTTCCAGGACACAGTTATCCATTTCTGACAATCAGAAGAACCCACTAGCAGTCCAATTCACTGCAGTCAATGCAGTGAAGCAGTCCCTATTTCTTAGGGAAGTTCAGGATTTCAGGTTTCCTTCTACCTAGCTCTGCAGTTCCCTGGCCAGCACTTACAATTTTTCTTGATTACTTCCATAATGTATCTACATACATTTTGGATGCATAGATGTTGGTTACCCTTCAGAATGCTAAGTGTCTAGAAGGTTTTTCTATATGTTTAGCTTTAAACAGTTTAAAAATGTTTTAAATACATTTGTGTGTGCACATATTTGCAGAAGCAGGGCATTTCTGTAGCAAATAGCAAAAAGGTATTATTTCCAGGTGTCAACTGAGAGCACTGGAAGCATTATGTAGTCTGTCTTTAAAAGAAGAATGACTGCAAGAATAACCATACTCCCAAAGTCAAAGGCAGATGTTCATTAGATAAATAATGTATCTGTTAAAAACAACAACAGAAAAAAAAAAAAAAGTGAGACACAAATTTCAAATTTATGTCTTTAGGTTTGAAAGAATTTTTCTGGCAAGTTGGGAAATCTGGAAAGCTGTACAAAAAGAAGCAAACTGTGCTGAGATCTCAGGGCTCTTCTGTTATTTATTTACATATGAATCAAATCCCATTCTAATTCTCCTGAGAGCAATTGTTTTCAATGTGCAAATCAGATAATAATAAATCAACTAATACACCATACAGAGGCCCTTAAAATAGCGATGTGCATCACATGAAAATAATTTTATTGAAGCCAGGACCCAATAAAAGAGCTAAGACTAGAATAGATACTTTTAATTAGAGAGGACTCTATGTCTTAAATTACTGAAACTACAGAATTTCTCAAAGTTATGAATCATTTATAGCTTCCTCTGTCTTGGGTCACTGAACACTCACTGTTCATCAAAATATATAGCTGCATTCTTCTGTCATTCCCATAACATTTTCTCTTACTAATGCCCCTTTTTTAGATTATCACCTCAGGGCGGATTCAGTTTTATGTTAGTGAACTTAATGATAAACAGCAGATGTACAGAATACTTTAAATAGAATAGAAAATAAATAATAAAAAGTTCTTTGCAGATATACATTTGTAAATTATTTTTTTTAACCTTTTGTTCTCAAGAATGTAGAGCACAAAATGAGGTAGAATCCTCATAACAGATGTGTTCTTGGCTCCAGCTAACTATTCACAAAGGAGAAATATATTTTCATTTTAAATGCAGGATGTTGGGTTGTTTCTGCTTAAGGCACATTTAGAGTTTAAGTATTTGCAGGATCCTCTTAAGCTGTATTTTGCCTCAGCACTTGTTAGTGGCTGGGTTTTTTCAGCAGAATAGTGCAATGAAAATTAGTGTATTCTTCAAATACATAGTTAGAGAGACAATCAGTTTAATTCTGGGATTAATTTGTGTGTCCAGGGTTTCTCAGTCCTTGTATGTTGGTTTGTTTTTGGTTTTGGTTTTTTTTGGTTTAGTTTTGGTTTTGATTGCTTTGTTTTCTTTTGTTTTGGTTTGGTTTGTTTGTTTTTTTCCAAATAGAATATGTTGATTTTTTTATTCTCCTGAAAGTATAATAAAAGCTAGGATGCACATGTATTCAAAGTTTCATTCACCAACTCCCCCTTACATTTTCCTAAATGTCTCTGAATTCTGCACTGCTTTTTACTACACTAATAAAGTTTTTCAGAAGACAGAAGTAAAAGAAAAAAATTTCTAATACTAAATAAATATGAATTCATTGGTATATCTACATCCCTTCAAAACAGCTATGTTCCTTGTCTCCAGATAGTCAGAAGTTTTGTTCTAATTTTCAGACAAAAGATAGCAATTGCCAGTTTATACTCATTTTTTTCCACTATTATTCCTTTATCATTCATATGTCTGAGGAGAATAATGTTATTTCTAATCCAGTATCTCCTCTTTTCTATCTGTTATTTGATGGAACTTATTCTACAATGTAAAAACAACTCATTTGAAAAGCACACATTTTATTTTAGCAGGATCTCATCTCTTATGACAATCATTGTTACCTGGGTGGGAATTTACATTTCACCATCAAACCACTTTATATTTATGAAGTGGTAACTCAGGGATATGAATAAGATATTTAAGTTGAAGAAAATACTGCTTGGGTTTAGGCTCTATTGAAAATTTTGAGAAAATTTTTTGAAATTTGAAATTTTTTGTGTGTGGATACAGCCCATAATCTTGTTAAAGTAAATGTAACTGAGCATAATAGAAATCTAAATTGAGTTGTGATGACTGACAGCTGTATTGGTAATGATATTACTTGGACATGAGTCTTCCTGTGGAAGCATCTCCTGTTTCTTTTGACTCACTTTTTCTGGAACAGCTGGGTGTTCCCATAGAATCATGGTTTCTTGCTCCTGAGGTGCTCTTGGAATGAACTGACAAATTTTAGCTACATACATGTGGCTACCTATGTATATATATATATATATATATTTTCCTTCTAACAATATTCTTCCATTTCTGTTCTATTACAGCATTGCTTAAAGGAGTAAAGTTAGCTTGAATGGTATCAGAACAGCTCTGAAATGGGAATGTCGAAAAATAAGAGTTTGTAGATCCACAGAACAGTCTTGAATGCATAGGGCAAATCTTGTGGAGGACAGAAATGTTGTATATAGAGTTCCCAGACTCTTTTGATTTCATTTCTGGTTAGTATACATAACTCTGGTGTCTCCAGTTGCAGGCAGATTACCTCCTACAATGGCCTGTGGAGTAGTTCATACTTGTCTTACTTTTCTTGCATCAAAGTAACGACCAGATTAGTTTAAAGGCATCCTTTCAAAAAAATATCTTCTTGTCATTGTGAACCATTCCAAACACTTGAGAACAGGCAGAAAAGTCTACTTCCTCTAGAAAAATCAGAGATTATCTTAGACTCTGAAGAACAGCATCTATTAATATACTGTATATTATGTATTTAAAGAGCAAATTTTAGTATTCCTTGAGTACTCTTGATTCACAAGAATGTCCGATGATTTTTTTTTTTTTTTTCTTTGTTCTGGATATCTGGAAATCTTTTTTCAGGTACAATTCCACACCTTGTGAGAGAGTAACTCTTGTCACACCATATTCTCCCATTTTTGCAATTAGTATGTTTATTAATTAGGAAAAAAATATTTCAGGAGAATTCTGGCCTTGAAGCAAATCTAGGTAATAAAGCTACATGGAATCCATGATCCGAAGGCTAAATATGATTATTTACTAAGATCTATAGGCAAGAGCAAAGAATTGGGAAGCATGCAGGCAAGCAATCCAGACAAGCAATCCCAGAGAGCAACATTAATGTCCATCTGTCCAAAACATCCAGAGTATATTGATAAGGCAGAATCCTGTACTAAGCATAGATTTGTTAACCTCTGTAAACATCAGGATGTTGTGAAGAATTCTTCCAGCATTCTCAAAACAATCTCAGGGCCAAGTGTTTGGCCCATGTTGTAGGCAACACAATATCAACCCAAATATTTTCTCTTTTTTCTTTCCTTGTCCTTTAGCACTTACCATGTACGTGTTTATAAAATAGGTGTTTATATTATTAATTAATGTTTGATGGAAAACATCTCATCTTTAGTCTTTTTTAGAGATAATTCTCAAGATTTTTTTTTTTTTTGTTTTGTTTCAAAACCATGATTACTATCATGACCAGATATTTTCTAACTTTGCACATACTGAGACAGTGAAGAATACTTCACAGTATTTGTTGTGAAGAGCAAGCCCTAGTTCAAATAATACTCAGGTATTATATTCTATAATCATAATGCTCTTCATTTTGTTCCTTAGACCTTCTAATATTACATTTTAAATATTATTGTACACTGAGAAACCATTTTCAGTAAAATTTTCATTGAACAGAATCTTTTAAATTTAAAGTTTCTGAGAAAATAAAGCTCATTTACAAACCCAAAGTGATTCTTTTATTTTACATGTGATAATAGAGTTTGTTTGTTTGGCATTCATTAATCAAAAAAAGCTTTGCAGATATTTTTGCATTAGAATATCTAGTTTGTTGTTTAGTATTTGTACTTTTGATTTTGCAGTTCTACAGGCAAGACTAGATAATGGGAGGCTAATGCAAGTGACCAGGACAGAACTTACCTTTCTGTGAGACAGTTTTAGAGGTATGTTCTTTAAAGATGCCAGGCATCTTTCCTGTGTTAGACATCTAGATCTCGCAAAATGCCTGTGTCTTTCCATTGGTTATAAGAGTTGTTTAAGATAACTGGTTGAGGTGAAATCCATGTCAGATTCCAGATAGTACCAATATTTATAAAATGTCTATTCTCCTTGTCTTCTGGTTTGTTTTGTTTTGGTTTTTGGTTTTTGTTTGTTTGGGTTTTTGTTTTTGTTTTTTGTTTTTTTTTTTTGCTTTTTTTTTTTTTTTTTT
>VWZN01009484.1:0-14554 GCA_013396955.1 Regulus satrapa
ATATAGTATAGTTCAGTGACTGATCCAATATAAGGAGTCTGCTGAAAAACAAGGCATAATAGGACATAGGACCCAGGAAGCATAAGAAGCATCCTGCTATCCAGGCTGTTTTATTCTAGACCCGAAGTGACTTTTCAAGGCATCTCATAAAGTCAACAGATACTTGCCCAGATGTTTCATGGGTTAATGAAACACAGTTTTCAGAAAATAATGAAAAGCTAAAGACAGAAACTACTCATATGTTACATAATTTTAACTAACGTATAAAAGGCTTATCTAGTCTTACTTCTGACAACCTATTTTCCCCAAGTTCAGTGTCAGATTTTACATCAAGTATTTGTCATTAATCAACACTACCTTAGACCAGTTGAGTCTTTTCATGGTAACCTCGGGTTTGAATTCTTTTTTAGGCTTCATTCCAAATGGCAAAGCACATGAAGGCGGGGACCACTGTATTCCAGGCAGGCCTGGTAGAGGCGGTGGTGGAGGAGCGCCACCAAAACTCAGAGGAGCTCCCAAGCTATTCAGAAGTGGTGGAGGAGGAGGGGGAGGCGGCGGTGGTGGAATTGCTCCATTAGAAGGCAGCGGTGGAGGAGGAGGGGGTGGAAATTGATGTGGTCCTGCATGTTCCCGTGGAACAGATGCATCTCCATGAGTTGATGGCAGAAAACCAGGTGGCACAGAGCCATACTGATAAGGAAAATATTGTTACTCAGTTTCACAGTTTTATCCACAAAATGCTATAACAGTCATAGCTTATAGATTAAATCCAGAAAGTCAATGCCATTTGTCTTGTACAGAACAGTCAAATAAGAATGATAACAAGCCCAACATGCTTTTGATTTCATGATCAGAAGTGTCAATATTTGAAACGGACATTCAGACCCAGGGGATGCACACAAAAAATGACAAACAGAAATGGTGTTTCCCTGTTTTTGTATTTCACTGACCATCAGCTAAGAAGGGTATGCCAGATATGCTCTTATCTAGACTACCATGGCTAACTCAAAATTTTTTAAAAAGTAACATCCTAGTCTCTGTTTTCATCCTACAGATGACATCCTACAGGACACAGCAAAATCTGAAGAGATAAATAATTCTGTAGAAAAATGGGTATCATACAACGTAGGAGCATTCCCATTCTACAGTGAAACAATAATTCTATTGCTCATTCTATGAAGCAATAATAAAAAAAATCTTTCCAAAAAATTAAGCTTCCTTACACACTTGCCTCTTGTTCCATATAAAAATTACATCTATAAAGTATCAAAACAGAATTAGGACTTCAGCAAATCTAATAAAATTACTTCTAGTATTTGAAAAATTTGTATCATAGGCCTACAAACATAAGTAAGAAAGTATCTGACAAAAACAACAAAAGAATAGATAAATATTTATTTACTGGTGATAGCACTAATTACCTTTTCCACTAACTATGGGTTGAAACTGATGATTTTAGAAAATAACGGGAGATACAAAAGGATTTAAAATTTCTAAAACAAAATAGCTGAATATCAATAAATACAAATAAATGCATGCACAACAGCATGATAATGTTTTGAACTTTTGAACATAAGCATTGTTTACACTGAAAAATATACATAGAACAGGTGGGCTCCAGAAATTAAAGAAATACATCACTTCATACCAAATGCAAGAAGAGTGTAAAGGAAATGAGACAGGGGAAAAAATAGTCCTGAGAGGTAGAAGTCAACATGCTAAGTAGCAACTAATGCCATATGGAAATAAAAGTTTGAAAGGACTAAGTTGCAGTAATCAATTACCTGACATTTACAAAACTCTGAATGTATCCCACTAACAACAGTGGGATGGATAATTCATGGTATGAAAATTAGTGAGCAGAACCATGTTATGCTCTCTGTCTGCATGTAAAAAAAAGTTACATTTAATGCAGTGAATAAGAGAAAAAAGTAAAATAGAGAGGATACCAATTTCACTTACAAAAAGTATTTAAGTATGTTTTCAAGATAGACACAAAAATACTTCCTTAATGAATAATGTATGTGCCACTCTTACTATATTTAATTTTTTAGAATACAACAATTTCTGGAATTGCTTTTGTTAAATGTTTGACTTTGACATTAATAATTAATTTTGACCAGAAACATTAATTAGAATGACATTTCTGAACAGACCAAAGCAGAGCTAAATTAATTTGCCTCACTAAGAAAATTAAAGTAGTCAATGAATATTTTGTTTAAAAAGCCCTGACAAGTATTAAAATAAACCCCTATAAGCATGTCTTTCTGATGCTTTCTTCTTTGGCCATTTTTAGACTGTGTTTCTTATTCCCAGAAATAAGACCAAAAAATCACTTGGTTACAGAGTCTCCTTGCATAGATTTAAGAGTTGAAGTAGTAACAAGTTAACTCAAGTATTACTCTCAAAAAATCTGCACTATTCTTCTCCATCACATTTTAAAATATCTATTTATGCTTGAAAATTGAAAAATTATCAGGAAGTGTTCCTACCCAGCCACAGGTTATTTCTTTCACTGCTGGATATCCATGGTAAGGCCTTCGCATAGCAAACTGCATAATAAGCAATTTCTTGTGCAGGAATAAAGATCACAATGATGCATGCTAATCTAAAAGTGTTAAGACTTATTACCCTATGTGCTTAATTATTTGGAAATCTATGACTCTGAAAGCAAAACCCAAATGAAACCTAAGAAACTAGTTCAATTAACTGAGCTCAGGCATAAAAGGATCACTTGGGAACTCATAGCTAATTAATGTCATATTACAATTATTTGTATAAAACAGAAATAAAGGAAACTAACATTCAATAATAATCGATAACAGATTACTTGAAAACATCTTCAACTGTACTATCAGAATCCAAAGAAAATGCAAAAGGAAGTCCCTTTCGAAAACATTATTTCATACATTCATTTATACCGTATTTTACCTGTGATTTAAAAGCTTTTAATTCTGTTTCAAGTTCATTGATTCTCTCCTCTTTCTTTTGCAGCAGGGCCTGGGTCTCCTGATGAACTACAAAATCTTTTTCAAACTAAGAGAAGAGGAAAAAAAAATTGTTGGTACCAGTCAGTTCTGCATAGTTTCTTTAAATTCCTACTTTTTCTTTTGTGTTGGTAATGTTATCACGTGAGTCTTAACAAAAGACACATGCCTGCTATTCCAACTTCCATCTGACTGCTGAGTGGAAGAATCATCTGTATCACCACTACAGGTCCTTACCATATGAAATGGCATAAAGACTTATTGTATATTAAGTTAGTATTACATAGAGTAACTTAAAAGCCATGGATATACAGTAATGAAGTCTGTAGATATGAAGGAGTCTGTTTTTATTCTCTGACTGTTTAATTTGTTAGGGAAACTGATAACTGTTGAAATAAAGCATTCAGTTGCTTTTTGGAAGTGTTGTACGTGAAAATTTAAATAGTAGAAAGATTCTCAGTTAAGGTTAACTACTTAAAACCACTTGGCTTCCTGGTCTACAAGGAACATCCAAACTCCCACTTCAACAGAGAACTAATAGTAAGTTGAAGTTAAAAGTTATGTCATGGTTCAGTTACGCCATTCATTAATCTATTAGGTAATCCCATGTCCATCTTATGATCACATGATGTAAAAATTACTTACTTTTCTGGAAAGCTCAGAAGCTCTCTCTTCACATTCTTCTAATCTTGCTTTATCTACACAAACATCTTGAAAAAAATCAACAAGCACACTTACACATATGCAGGGAACACAAGATTCCTAACCACCTATTCAGTTTCATATAAGGAAATGATGTAAACATTTCCAAACATGCTACTTACCTAGTAAGTGGCTGAAATTTATATCTAATCTCTTACGATACGTGAAATCTGGGTCTGTTCCATTTCGATGTAACACTATCTGTGACACACACTCTTCAATTAATTTGAAATACTGTGGACTAAAGACAGAGATGAGCTATTTTACAGCATATTTATTTATTACTCTATACTTATAATCTTGTCTATTTACAAAGTAAGGTCAAAAGATTTGGGCTGATTTGTTTCCATAGAAAGGTAAAAGTTTCAAATGAAAATTACATCTGGCAGTTCATTACACCAAAAGAGTTTACAAAAAGCCTGAAAAAACAGAGGCCCCAAAGTTAAATAATTCTTGTATTATAAAATCTGTATCTCCCTCCCTACGGAAATATAGGAAGGAAAGCCCACTTCTTGCTTCCTCTCAGTAAAGAGGAGACTCCCTTCAGCTTGATTCCACTAGTTTTGTGACTTTTGTAAGTACAAGCGCATTGCAGCCCTGCTTCAGTACAAGGAAGAAAAACACCTTGTTCTAAAATGCCAGGGGGTATGACAGCTGGGTCACTTGCCCAGAACATGCAAGCTGTGAATTTGAACCTTTTCAGGTGGAAGAGGTCTAGCACAGATGTACCCATAGCAGGCAAACACCCTTAACCTTTAAACGTACATCTGTGCTGGAACTTGCTTGAAATGCAAGGTTATGCAGAATGTTGTGCAGAAAACAGATGGTCCCTGCTCAGTTCATACCTCGTTCCTCCAGTGTTTTCTCAAAGACTACACAGGAGTTGTGGAAGGAAAGTATTTGTCAGCTTGAAACACTTATATTTTATTAACTGTAATTAAGTTTATTAACTGTATTCCTGTAATTTATCTGATTAATTTTCCAGGAGATGCAAACATGTCTACATGGACCTAAAATGTCTATTGAAAATACTCAATTCCAACCAAAAAGTTACTCTAAACTAGGCATACATTCAGATTTCTGTATAAAGTGCACCTCTTTACATACTTGTTTTTTTCTTTTTGGACTCAAATACACCACAAAATTATAATGCCACTGCTATGATTTATAATTGATTAAGACATCTTTCCTGATCACTTATACTTGCAATTAATGAGGCTCAGCTCTTAACAAAAATAGTTTTCTATATTTGTAAAATAAAAATATACACTAAGCAGAAGAGACAAAAACATATAGATGGCATTATTGATTCCAATTTGTTTCTTTTAAACATGAGCTCACAAATTACAGTCCATACAAAAAGACTAAAACTTATTAAATTTATGGAATAAATATTCTAATAATGACTGAATAATAATTTTTTTAAACCCCTATAATTAACATTTAGCATAGCATTAAACATACCGGATAAAATAATCATTTCTTATCAGCAAAAGATGTTGGAGAATAGAAAGAAAATATCCTTCAGCACTAGTGTCCTTTACTGTATTCCATACCATGTTGTAAACATCATTTACTTCAGTGAAAGTGTTAAGGAGAATAATACCAAAGAATCAAAAAATTTCAGTCAAATGTTTACTGATAACTTCTTTAAACAGAAATTATAGCAGAAACAAATATCCATTATGTGCTTTATTTTCTTTGTGTTTGTCCTGCTGATATCACTAAATCATTTATGTTGGACTAGACCTCTAAGACGATCAAGTCCATCATTCCACCATGCCACTACATGTCTCATCCCACAAATCTTCTAAACACCTTCAGGGGTGGAAACTCCACCACTTCCCAGGCAGCCTATTCCAGTGCTTGAAAACCCTTTCTCTAAGAATTTTTTCCTGTTACCCAGTCTAAACCTCACACTGCTCACCCTGAGGCTTTTTCCTCTCATTCACTTATTACCTGGGAGAAGTGATGGACCCCCACCTCACTTGAGCCTCCTTTCAGGTAGTCATTGAGAGCAACAAGGCTCCCCTGAGCATTCTTCTCCAGAACAACCCCAGCTCTCTCAGCTGCTCCTCATAGGAGTTGTGCTCCAGACCCTTCTTTGGACATGCTCCAGCCCCCCCAATGTCCTTCTTGTGGGTGAGGGGCCCAAAACTGAGCACAGGATTCAAGGTGCAGCCTCACCAGTGCCCAGTACAGGCTATCAGTGTCCTACTCCTGCTGGCCACACTATTTCTGACACAAGCAAAGATCATATCAACCCTCAAAAGGATATTCAAGTTCAGATCTAATATCTTCTAAACGATGAGAGAATTCAATCATGTCTTCTTCTTTATGCTCATTGAACACTTTCAGCTGAATATCTAGCGCTTCATTCTTTATACATTGTAGTTGCTGCAAAGAAGAAACAGCACAAAGACTTGCAAAATTAGCATTTCCATATGTAAATAAATTTATCTTTTTAATGAATTCCATATGTCTACATATGTTAGTTGAAAGTTTAAAATTACAAGCACACATGAGTCACATTAAATATTCAAAAGGTAGCAACTTCAGGCTGGCTTAAAATTGTGGCATAACAGGGTGTCACATGTTCTTAAGCAAAGTCATAAAATGCTGAGGAATCAGAAAAAAAGCTCACAGAGACCATTTCACCTTTTCATTTTTATTTTAAGGCTGATTCTTGTATTTGGTTGCTCTTTCTCAAACTTAATAAAATGCCTTTGAGAATAATTTATTAGAACTTATTCTCCCAGTGTCCCTCTCAGGCTCAAATAATTAAAAAATTTAAACAGTAATGCAAAGAGAGATTATGAGATGCTTACTGGCAATATCTCTTTCAATCCACTGCGCATGAATTCATTTCTGATGTGAAGCCTAAAATCCAAGTCATCAGGAGATGTAACGAGAGCATTGATGAGCTGCATGCAAGCTACCTGTAATAGAGTAAATAATAAACTCTTATTTCTTGTATTTCAATATGCATTACAATCAAAAAGATACAACAAATGAATAATTAGGCATTGCATCATTTCTAATTATAAAACTATTACAATCTTAAAACTAAGCTACTTAAATTCTTGATCAGCCATAAGCTATAAATATCACTCTAGTTCACAAATTTCCATAAAAATTAAATTTTTTTTCACTCCACTGAATTTTGTCATTTTATACAAATATCAAGTTCTTTTAGCCAATGAACTTCAGCAAATAAAGCATAATAATTAACATATAAAAATCATTGCAAATATACTTTTATCTATACATTTATATAAGAAGTTAGTGACATAATACAGTCTGTGTACAGTGAAACTTTTTGTTTTAAATGCTGATTAAATTAAATTGAGCCTGAAGAACAGAATAGGTTTTTTTTCCACTTCTTTTTGAAATATTCATTCTTTAAACATACTGGTCATTATAGAATACTTCATGAGAATCACTCCTTCAGCTCAAAAGAAAGAATCAGGCCAACTCATAAGTAGTCCCTCTTCTAAAAAATCAAGACACTTATCTTGGAACCCCATAGCCAGGAGCAGCAGGAATTCACTGTATGGAGTCACAAGCCTTTAGAATGATGACAGCTTTCTCTTTATCTCCAATACAGACGTAAACAGCCATTATTTCCTTTTTCCACCCTCTTTATTGTTTTGCTTCAATTTACAAAAGCATGCTATTCAAGTAATTCCAGCATTTTAAGGGCTTTTTAAAAGCATCAGACCACTAGAATTGTATTTGGACCTTACATACTATGTAAACAATTAAGCAATCTGGTTCAAATATTTTGCTGTAAAGCCTTTTCTAGCCTAAAAAAATTAGGATGCATTACCCCATAGGCAGAAGGTGATACTGGAAAAATGCTATCCCAATCATCTTCAAAGTATGCAAAATTCCAAGTACTGAATTTACATATGCTCACAAGAACAACTAGATATACAAGCTACTTTGATACCAACTGTGAGAAACAATAGCACTCACTAGGTTTCCAGAAGGAACATGCTAAGATTGCATAAGAGCACAGACCACAACAGTTATCCCACCTTTGTCCTGTCGCAAAGTACGTAACCATAAGAGTAGCTTTATATATTATTTCAGCTGAACTGTTATGGAGATAAAGGGCAATTGCCTTAATTTAGGCCTGTTCGACAGCAGTGTTAGTCTATGTAGATGAACTTACTAACTTAGCTAACGCTCTAGAAGGGAGCAGCTTAGTTATGAGAAGAAAGATGTAACAAACATAAATGATCTGTTAATGAGTGAGCTGTGAACCTGATGAGAAAATCAAGTCAAGCAGACTCTGAGCTACAGTAGGTTGTTAGGGACCAAGCATTAGAATGACCCAATTAAGCATGAGGCATTCTCCATCCAATCCCACAAATGATGGTATTTGGAGTCAGTTGAAAAGAGAACCTTGAGGGCCTCACAACTCTGCACTACGAACTGGGACCATCTTTTCAACTTCTGGAGATGTCTGAAAGGATAAGAATGCTCAAGGGAGGATGCCATGGTTGGAACCACTGCACTAACCCCTCCAACACCTCTCCTGGATAAAAGCTGCCACAATCTGCTCTAATATTACTCTGTCATACTACATACCTTGCATCAACAGTAACTTTAAAACAGTAACAGAAGGAAGGAACAAGCTTTGCTTCTTCTTACTTCAAGGAAGAGTTGAAACTAATTTCTATTCCCTCAGAACCTCTATGAAACTCAGTACATGTAAATATCTATATTTGCATAATATTTTTTTTAAACTTACTGTTTTTATTTTATTGACATAAATAAGGATAATCACACTAATTCAAATAGATAAAAGCATAGAATACCCTGAGTGGGAAGGACCATCAAGTCCAACTCGCAGCACTGCACAGGGAAGTTCCAAGAATCACAGTTTGTGCCTGAGAGCATTGTACAAATGCTTCTTGAACTCACACAGGCTTGGTGCTGTGACCACTTCCATGGGGAGCTGCTCCAGTGCCCAACCACCCTCTGGGTGAAAAACTGATACCCAGTCCTAATATCTAACTTAAATACACCCTGACACAGCTTCAGGCCATTCCCTTGGGTCTGTCAGTGGTCACCACAGAGAAGAGATCAGTGCTTGCCCCTCCTCTTCTCCTCACAAAGAAGTTGCAGAAGGCAGGGAGGTCTCCCCTCAGTCTCCTCCAGGCTCAACAGAAGAAGAAACCTCAGCTGCTCCTCATACGGCTTCCTCCCAAGGACCTTCTCCATCCTCACTGCCCTCCTTTGGATGCTCCCTTAATAGTCTTATGTCCTTCGTATGTTGTGGCAGCCAAAACTGCATACAGGACTCAAAGTGATTATTTAAATCAATTGCATAAGTGTTAAGACTTCTGTAACTTACTGCACTGTTAGACAATAATCATGCTAGATCACCTAAACAAAATAATGCAATACAAATGGGGGGGGNAAACTAATCAGTGAAATGTAAAAACAGAGACAGGGACAGAGAATGTTGAAGGACAATTTGCAAAAAGTATCTATGATTAACACATAATTCTGCAAAGATAACAGAAGAAGGAAGACAAAAACGGATTCTGTAGGGTCAGTAAAAGACCATGGTGTAAAGGAGTGCCCAAAGAAAACAAAGCCACACAAACAGCAACACTTTGTCATACTGATGTGTGAAATGAGACTGCAAAGTATAATGGAGACAAAACAGTTCAAGGGTGACAGAAGAACTCAGAGAACCACGCCAACATGAGAAGTAACAAAAGAGTATTCACTCTTCAAACATTCAAAGCTCTAAAAATAATTGAGGACAAAATAACTCTACTTATTATTACATCCAAGTTTGTACTGAAATGTATTTTGACACTGAAGAAAACGAAGATGGCAGAAATTATATTGACATTTAAAAAGCTATCTTCAGGAGATCTGGACAACTACAGATTGCCAAAGCTTGACTTTTTCTACAGCAGAAATACGTTTTGTATAGTTGAGAACAAAACTAATGAGTAATACAAAAGATGTAATACGAATAAACAGTATAAATAAATGGTTTTGCAAAGCAAAGTCCTACTTCATGAATCAATGAAAGGTGTTTGAAAGGCCCAAGGAACAGACTAGAATGCTCCAACCTAAGTCTGGACTTAAAAAAATTTAAACAAGGTTGCAAAACATCAAAACAATTCAGAAAGATGTAGAAAACAGCATGCTAAGTTGACAAAAAATAAAATTCCACAAGTATTAAATAATAATATTGAATTTCATGTTTAAAAGTTTCTTTTTAAGTTTCTATGGCTCAAAAATTATGTAATTGTATTAAATTCTGGTGAACTAATGTTTCCTAATGTTTTCCAATGCCTCACTGTAAGTATTCCTTTGTATGTTTTGTTAGCCAAGTGTTTAAAAGACTTGGCAAGGCAATGAAAGCCTGTTCCTGTCCTTTCTCCATATTCTTTATAGTGAGGGCAATTAGATCATCACCTGATGAATAAAAATAAACAACCTCACATACCAGAGAGGAATATACCTATGGTATGTTTTCTCTCAGAAAGCTATTTGCATTACATTAGTAGCACTCAGTTTTAAAAGAACTCAGTTAAATAGAAATATAGCTAACAATACCACAACATTGACTGCTTTGCCCTAAATAAAGTGTGTTTCCTGGAGAAAGATCTTCCCCATTTGGGGCTTCTTTTAAGTTATAAATAAGAAACAACCCTTGGTTATTCTTCTCTTCTTATAAAGCTGCTAAATTGCTAACAATTTGAGCCTTTAACTGTCACAGAGGATTTTTCATCTTTGTAGTGCCTGTCAGAACAATTCTTATGATACTTCTTCTCCCTGAAATGTGTTATTTCCCTCATTTTATACAATTTGTTTCTGTATGTATGCCTACAGTATTTTAGAAACTTAGGAGAAAATAGGACTTTGTTAGCTTATCAATTATTTTCTTCAAATTCAAACAAAACCTCTGTATTACTCTTGAAGCCTGTTTCTGTTCAAGTACTTCTTTCCTAAGAGTTACTTTTTGACTAAAAAATAAATTATTTGCTTTGAATATCAAGTGTATTTTTTAGGCTCACAAACTGCATAAGTTACAATGTCACAACAGAAGAATTAGGATGAAATAAGTGTTTTAAATGCAAGCAACCAAGCCAGTTAAATTTATTGCAATAAAACCTTACAGAATATATTGTCTTATTTTCTGAGTATGGGCTTTATTCTTAAAGTTTTTTGTATTTGTTCTGTTGTGCGTCCACTTTATGAGTATTTGTCTTCCCCTTCAGAAACCGAGATGAAAAATTTTACTTGCCCTAATTCTGATTTATTTAGTTGAAACAAGTTATACCATCTCCAATTCATCTCTCTGGAGTACAAAATCTTTCATTCAATTGCATGTTCTGGATTCAATTAGTTGTGCCATTCAAAGCCAGTAATTCAGTGCATTGACAGCTGCCACCAACACCTGCTCTCCTGTTAACATCAGTGAGGAATTTCAATGATTGTAGACTTCACTACCATGCAGTCAGCACTAAAGTACAGTACTACAAGGTTACATTTACATTTCAACTCCATGTTGTTTGATTATATACAATTTGGAACTTTTATCATTGTTATCAGCAGTTTAAAACACAGTGAAATGGACTGCAAAGCACTATGTGAATGGATTGTTAAGCAAGGAAACAGCATTTATCACGGATGGTTTAAGTTATCAGAGAACAGTCAATCAGAGATTGAAAAAGTACTACTGTGAAAATCCCGATCAAGAGCCAACAATAGTTTTATCTTTGAAACAGGACAGCAATTTCAATAAAAGGATGTCACATATGTAATTGTTTGCAAAAAAAAAAGATAATCTTCTTTTAATTTGCCAAATCAACACAGTATACAGTACATGTGCACATCCGCTACTCTAACAGAGCCATGATATAACAATGAAAAGCAAGAAATTCATCAGTAAGTACTTCTATTCCAGTACCTCTAGTCAAATTTGATCAAGTGAGAATTCAATTGCAGTTTATAATAAGAGCATACTTTAGCCCTCCAGGAAGAAACAAGTAAAAGATCCATAGGATAATATTAGCCAACTATTTTTGTAGGAATACAAATTAATAGTGAAAGTCCCAAACATGAGCCTACAAAAACCAGAATGAGAAAAAGTTATACAATAGGAAGGAAAAGCAAATCTAAGCAAGAACATCGCTTACACATCTAGATTTGAGTAAATTAGATCACAATTTTTTTTTTTCTAAGTTTAAAAACTTTTTAAAGGACTAATCATAAAAACAACAGCAGGAACATGATAGTAGATCACACACATTTAAACCATTCTCCAAGAGAAACTAATTCAATTTTATGCTAACCTAGCAGTTAGCATAAAATACTTAAATCACACAAGATCACAATAATTTGAAATTAGTGTGTTCAGTCTTGACATTTAGGTAAGGTAAGCTTTGTTCTGATTGATTCTAACAAGCAGTTATGGAAAGGACCTCATTAGCATAGAGCAACCAAAATCATCGAGTTAATTCAGCAAACCAAAATGTCACAGCCATCTCACATCCTCATTTTATTAAATGACAAAGATTAAATGGTATTCCCTGGCAATTGAAAATACTAGGAGGATGAGGCTAGTGATAAGTACCTAGGATCTTCTACTCTGTCACAAAAATGCTTCTCCAACGATATGCATGAACCTCCATGTTTTCCACGGGGATGAGTGGAATTCATTTTTCAGGAACCTAACCAGAAAAGGAAAAATTGCACCTTTGCTTCACCACTGTACCTCTTCTCAGTCCTAAACCCAAAATTAGAAGGAGCTGGCATCTGCAACTATATCCACAAGGAAGAATAACACTCTTCTGTTAGTTAAACCACCTGCCTGAGAAGCAGTGGTGAAAGCTTATGATTAAGAGAGTATAAGCACTCATTTGATTCTACAGAAGAGTGAGAAGTAAGCAACAAACAAGTTGTTGTTTTCGTAACTTTCTTCCATATCAAAATGGGTTGTGCCAGAAGAGCTGTATTTCCTGCCTCCATGAACAAGCAGGATATTAAATTTTTTTGAGTCATCATAAATACACAAGGTACCAGATTGCCCCGTATGCATTTTAGACTTAAGATGTGAAACTACATTTACTTAAACAAAACCAGAAACTTGATCTTACTCCTGGCTCTAGTTATATTCTCAGCATAAGACTACAAATGTTGTCTTGAACCAACATCAATTAAGTATGGTTTCCATAATACTGGATTTTATAAAAGACAGAGCATCTTTTGCTGTCAACAAATGCAAAAAATAGATAGACAGAGCTTTCACTACAAATACAAAAATCACTGTACTGAGGCCTTTTATGTATTCAGTCTTCTAGTAACAGAAATGTTAAGTCAATTCAAAATTGAAAAGGTCAGTTGTTAGTGTCAAATTGAACTGCCACAAAGCAAGCATACATACATCAAGCAGACAATCAAAGCAAGTATGCCAAGTAACTGACAACTGTAAACTTCTGTCTCATTAAAACACTGTCAAATTAACCACCAGGTCAATGTCATTGTTAGAAAAGTTTACAGTTGATTCACATGAAGAACCTTGATTTTTNCAAAAGAATTACTGCATAACTATTTCCATCTAACCAGTACAACCAGATGTGAAGAAGAAAACTCACTAATATGACCAGGATTAAAAAATCACAAAGATATTCTGAAAACTGACAATATAATACAGATATTACTTTNATCTAGCAACCATTTATGAAGTCGGAAAAAATAAATATCAAAAAGCCTTTTAGCAGAAGGAACATGCTCTAATGAAGTTGAACAAAAGAAAAAAAAAAAACAGAAAAGAACTTTTAATGAGTTTCCATATCTACACAAGATACAGCAAACAAAATGGCAAAGCATTACCTATTTGCAGGAGCTTCAGGCTAACACTCTCAGCAAAGCCAAACGAATATATTTAGCATAAGTATTTTAGCAGAAGTACTGCAATGGTAATATTTAGAGTAAATTTTAAACAATTCTTCTATCTTCTATATCAGAAGATAACAAAATACCAGATGGAGGTATAGCCCATCTGATAGAAGGCACAGCTACTAGAAACAAACTTCTTTAGTATCTGAAGAGTAGGCCTAGAAAAAAAAAAATTGCTACTGTATAGGTAACTCAGCTGAAGTTGCCAGAAGTGATATGAACTTTTTGCATCCAAACACATGATTTATCCTTTATTTTAAATATATACTGTCTTTTAACTTGCAAAGGTAAGATCTCAGTGAACAGTGATCAACAAATTGACCTGCAACACCCCCATGTTTCCAGGCTGAGTCTTCCCATGTCATTATAAAAGGCAAAATTATAAAAAATATTCCAAAATTTGACCCCAATTTGAAACAGTATCCCTACTCCTTTTTATTGTAATGACTTGTTCAGTGCAATAAAAGAGGTAATTTTATTTTTACTTACTGCAGTGGTTGAAAAAAAAATTTACTTACTTGCAGCTGAACTGAGTTATCCTGAAGACCTTCTACAATAGGAGAGAATCTATCAACATTCCTCTCCTCTGCTGCTGCTGTTACAGCTTCCAAAATTTTTTCAAGGCTGTGAGAAAAGAGAATCATTTCACTTACGAGATAATTTTCAACTTGGTTATTTGCTATATTTAAAGCCATTTATTGCCAAATTATTCACCTGCCTCAATTTCTTGTAAACAGATTTAGGAGAGTTAAGCAATACTTTTGCCTTTAGAGATTTTTGTAACCAAAGAATGACTTAGTGCATTACAAGGGTTAAGAAAATTATGCCAATAAATAAATATTAAGCAAAAGAATTACTGCATAACTATTTCCATCTAACCAGTACAACCAGATGTGAAGAAGAAAACTCACTAATATGACCAGGAT
>VWZN01009484.1:23771-44347 GCA_013396955.1 Regulus satrapa
AAAAAAAAACTAAAACAACCACCACCAAAGAGTTTTCAAGAACAATTAACATATTAGGCACACACATATAAAGCACATACAGCATTACTATGTGCATTACCCAAGCTTAGCAAGAATTACTGCAGTTATTTTCAGCTGAGACTTATGAGGTGAATCCTCACCAGCTTTGGCAGGAGCAATGTGACAAAATCAGTGAGGACCATCTTGATACCAAAGTTATTTTACCTAGTCAGAAAGCAAAGACAAACAGCACAGACCATCCACAGAATCTACATTACACTGAAACTTGAGTTTCACTGTCTTTCAATAGCTTTAATGTTGAATAGAAGAGAATGAAGCAGAGCTTCTAGGAATATTTACACTTTTGTATAAATCCAAGCTTTGAGAAGATATTACAGAAAATTCTTCACCCCTGTCCTGGTTTCAGCTAGGATAGGGTTAATTTTGAACTTTACCTGAACTGAAAAAAACCTTTTCACATTATGATGTAGCTATTGCAAAGTTCATTCTTCTGTTTAAAGTAATTCCTATCAGATTTACTCTTTCATGTTTTCCAAAAAGTAGGTTCTAAACTTAAATAAAGGCTCTAATCCTAAATACAAAAAAACAAACAAACAAAAAAACAAAAACCACCAAGAATCAAGAAACCTGTCAACACAAACTGTATTCCATAAGACTAGATGTAACAGCAGGTTAATTTATGGGAAATATTCTGTATGCATGTGCAGTAAAAAGTAATCTCTTTGCTCTTGTTTCTAACAAATGAAACATCATTATGACAATTAATTTATACAGACTAGAGTGATACAAGAGGCACAACAGATATTGCTTAGTTAATAAAATACTTCACCTCCATCCTTTATTTCCTAAATAATTTAAATACATTCTACAGGTTAGAAATACCTCTTTGGAAAATTAAAATACATCATTTCACATAGATATTTTCCTAATAGTACTAAAAAAAATTAAAGGAGCTAAGTGACAGTTAATTATTATCATTAAATGTCTGGTTTTATGAGTTCTTTCATAACTTTTGCCATGAAAACCGCACAAGACCCAACTGCATAAAATATTGGGAAAAGGAAGCCATACACATCCAGGAAAACCTCAAGTACAACATAAAACATTCAGTAAAACCTAAGAATTTAAAAACTTCTCCTTTCAGTATTAACGCATTGACTACTTTTTTCAGTCCACAAATAGGTCTAAAAGCCTGGCTGCAACACTCAAATTGTTCACCCCCCAAATCACTTAATTTGATCAGAACAGCAAACTAGAGGCTACAATATATAATTAGCCATGTAATCTACTGTGACTAAACTAGCTTTATTCCAGCCCATTCAAATATGGATAATCTGAAAAATCCTTTCTGTAGTACATGTTATAGATAAAACAACACCGATAAAGTAGCTTAATACAAGTTTAAGTGCTTTGTTATTCAATGAAACTAGGAAAGCATTCAAATTATTCAGATGTCATCAGTACTTTAACATATTTTGCAAAGTAGTTTTAAAATTTGAATTATTTAAGGATCCAGGGATAAAAAAACATCTATGTTTATCTAGACATGCAGCAGTAGGTTCCTGCGGATTTACTGAAAGTTTCCATATAATTATGGCACAGTACAATATCAAAGACTATCCTATATCAGAATGTCTGTAGGACAATAGAGAAATACAATCTAAATGCAAGGGGTGTTTGGCAGGAGGCACACCTTCAAGTTTTACTAAAAAGAACTCTCCCATTTCCTAACACATGAGCAACTACCAGTTACAGTAAAATTTTTAAGAGAAGCAAGACATCAAAGTATACCAAGAAAAATGAACCATTTGGCAACAAGAACAAATATAAAACTTGATAACAGGTAATTATTTTTTTTCCTTCACCAGCTTAACCATGAAAACCCTGAATGTTATCCTTCAGTTACAGTTCTCAAGAGTTCTACAAAAGCTTCTTCAAAACTAAGCTATCACAACTGAGTACTAGAAGGTACAAATTCCACAAAGGTACTTCTCTCATGATGCTTTTCATTTTCTCCACATGCCAGTCCCTGGTGGTTCCATTGTATTTCAAGAGTTACTTGTTACTTGCTGTGAGGCAGAGAAAGAAATAATAATCTAGGCATCATTCTCCTTGTTAATGTTCTCTTGTGCTCTTCCGATTTCAACCAGTCTTTTCTTATGGCCATTCTGTGTTTAGTTTTCAATTGCCCAAAATGTCATCATCATGACAAAAAGCTCAACCTATTAATGTGCTACCAATGCCACATGATCTTTGTGACTGCTCTTTTGTAGTGCACTAGCAATGACATCTAAAGAAAGAAGCAAATTTGCAGACAAATGATGCTTTGGAGGCAAGTCTCTCTTTTTGTGCAAGGGTGACATGGCATATAAATTCAGAACTAAATGTGGCTGTGACATTTGGAGGCATAAAAACTTTTTGTAGAAGTTTCAGATCATACTGAAAGGAAGAAGGATCCTCCATTTCTTGTTCCTCCTCAAAATGTGTTGCATAATGTCATTTCTAATTTCTATTTTAAATAGACTTGGACCAAACATTTGCAAAAATAATTCCAATGCTTTATTTCCTGACACACACCCTAATAAACACACAACTGCAACTCATAGCAACAATAATATTAATAATTCAAGTAAAGATTAGAACACATGCACAGAAGAATACTTGTTCCACCTATCACTTGGCCATGTTGTCATTGTTTAAGTAAAAGAGAGTGTAGGACTCTTACCATCATTTTTTCAAACAGTGTTATGATTTCTCCCTCTGACAGTGGTTTTCGAGCAAAATCCTCTGGGTCCATGGGCGTGGATGACCAATCTGTCGAATGTGATTGCTTCATATGCAGCAGAGGAGGTCTTTCTTTTTTACTTCTTGGAATTCTTATACTGGCAAATCTATCCAACTTAAAACACAAAAGATGAAACACGTCACATACTGCTTCCATTCTCTGTAACCCTAATTAGGATGAGTGTTCTTGGAAGTTAAACATCCTTATTTTTCTGTAGTAGCTTACCTGTTATTTAACTGCCTTATTCTAAAGGCCTTTCCTACAGATATATAAGACGGTCAGTTGCCTAGCACTGGAGCTAACCAAGCAGAATCCCATTACATTAGAAAGAAATCATGCAGAACATCAGAATTTTACAGAAAGTTTGGAGAAATAGGTATCTACAAAACCAATTTATGAAGAATTCTTTCCAAGCGTTACATGTAGAATATGAGAAAGCAGGTTTATTTACCCAAAGCATAGTTTTAAAGTGTATAGTTTTAGTTACCCAGAAACAGCTGTATTCCTAACATGACTACAGAATATACAGACATGCAAAGAAACTACTTTTCATTAAAAGACAAGTTAGCATAATTAAGATATGGTTGTATTTATTTTCTTTCTATTTCTATTTCTTTTAGCATCATGTAATACAAACTGTAGTGCCTTTGTTCCAATTAGTTAGAATTAATTTTAGAGTAACCATTGACTCCTATTAAGTTACATAGAGTACGTTTATGATTTCATGAATGAGCCTTATGACCAATCCCAGGCACACAGCAATCACTCTGGCTTTATTACCCCTTTCAAAAGCCAAAAACCTTCTTTAGAAAAGTGGTTTGGGTTGTGGGATTTTTAACTGGCTAGATATTTATCACCTTTTTGATCAAGTGTTACTAAGCGAAACTTTACACATTTTCAATGCTAGAGCTTGTGCATTTTAAGGTACATGGGCAGGGACCAAGAGAAGCCAAAAGCAGCTGACATGTAATGAGATGTGCCACATCATCATCTTTGTAGCACCCTCTTGAACAGATATGAACAGCAACATCATACTTGTCAAGACAAAAGAAAGTTACAGAAACATCTGATGCATAAGAGATTTTGGACAAGATTTCAACCCTATCAACAGACTTTTGTCTTGGAATGCTATGCAAAAATATTCTGAAGCTTCAATATATCTCTAAGATAAGTATCTTGAGACAAGTACATCAGTTACCAAACTAAATGACAAGTAAAATTACGATAGCATCTGTGGAATTAAGATCAGAGAGAGCAAAGAAAATCAGTAGCAAAAATTGAGTACAAGTGTTCCACTCTAGTCAGAGCAAGAATTGACTGTCAGGCACCCATGAAGAGAGGTTTAGAGATAAAATATAAAGACTTTAATTGTTCCTGTGCAAAATTGAAAAGAAACAGTTTTCAGAACATAGAAATAGATTGTAAGCTGCTCACAGATGGTTGTAGAACATGCAAAAGTAGAAAATTAATATAACATAAGCATAAAAAAGCTCAGCATGGATGATGGGGTGCTTCTGTGTCACATCAAACCAGCAGGCAGTGAAGAAGAGCATGCTCTACAGGAATAATTACACAGGCAAGACCCAGGAACACAAAGAATGCAACAAAAGCAAAAAGGAGGGTAACATCACTGGAAGTGAAGTAGTAGTCATCAGTGGCAAAAAACATCTTACGACTTGACTAGAAAGCAATTTCCCTTCCTGCTTTTAAAATCAGAAGTCTATGGTAAGCATGGGGGGATGAAGTAAGACTTCAAACTGAAGTGACTAGACTGGAACTGTAAAAAAAAAAAAAAAATCCTATTATATCAGACTTTTATTTTCAAGCAATGTCTTTCACAGAGCACTGATGAAAGGCAGCATACCTGCTCCAAAGAATGAGTTAGCCAGTAGCTTCTCCGTGCCCCTACGTCTTCACTAAAGTGCATAACCTAAGACACAAGCCTATAAATATAACACAAGCCTATAGCCCTACATATTTGCAGATGGTTCACATGCAGACTTGAAACAGGTGTAGAGGAAAGACACTTGGACTGAAATAATGAATTTCAGCCCATGAATCAGAGAACAGAGAACAAATTTACAAATACAGCTGTGCCTTAAATTCCTTTTCCATTATCTCCTGAAAAATCTCAGCCCCCTTTTTACAGTCTGTGCTCCCCCAAGTGTCTCCTCTTCCTTCTCCTGCTCCCAACAGCAGCAACAACAGCAGTTGTGCCTGGGCAGAGCCACCATGAAATACCCCATGCACTCCCAGAGGTTCACTAGAAACAGACAGCCCTTATTCAGGGAGAAGAGCCCATTCCTCCTTGAAAAAAGGTATTTCACTTGTTCACATTTTTAGTTTATGTTTTGGTTTTAAGCTTGTCTTGAATGTATAGCAGATGCTTAGCATCATTATACATTACGCTGTAACATCCATATTCCCCATACTCACCAAATCCTATACCACTCATCCTAGAAGGTCCACCCACATCTTGGAATATATTTTATCAGGTGGAACACATAAGACAAATTGAGGTAATAGGACCAAAAGTACATTTAAACATGTGTCAAATGAACTACTTTAAACAATTTAAAACAATGCAGTCTAAAATGAAGATTCCCATACATTAATAAAAGGGAATTCACAACAAGACTTGCACAGCAGTACAGTGTGGATATCCTACATATACTTCCTTTTTGAATTATACATTGATAGTGCTTCAGAAAAGTTAATACCTCTCAGTATTCCATACAGGTAAATAATTTCATGGTCCACAGAAAGCACTATACAGAAAGAATAGAAATTTCATTGCTTGGGTGTAATGAAATCTACCACTGATGCTGCTGGCGATCCAAGTGCACAGAGGAGGAAACAGCAAAAAAGAAGTTCAATAATCTTCCATGTTACACCAAAATATTTTAAATCAGGGTAACCAACAGGCTATAGCTGAGCTTAGCTCTGATACAAAGTTTCACTACAGCTTAAAACAGGCTTGACCTTGTATCTTTTCTAATTTTTGGTATTTATTTTACCAATGGATACATATAGATGCATACAGTAACAGTGCTCTAGGACAGTAAGAACAGTATCTGTATAAGCCAAAATCAAGCAACTATCTAGGATGAATGGCAAAGTTTTATTGGCTTATTTCATATGCTGTTATTCCACTGAGACCCCATGAAATAAGAAAGTGATTTTATGCTCACACCATGGCCCTGAAAAATCAAAGTTACACAGAGATCCACAATACAAACTTTCTGGCTCATCACACTTTCTAATCAGGTCCCTAGAAAGTAAATCTATTTGTGCTCTCATTTTCAAATTAGTGATGACTTCTTATACCATGCTCTGTAAGAAAATAGCATATATTGAACTTACACACTTGATAATGCCGGAATCAATGGATTAGTTACTGCTAGACTAATTGTAGGCACTACAGCTTATCAAAACATCACCTACTAACAGAGCTGCTATGCACACAGAAATGAAAGGTGTTACTTCACTGCCCCACTGATTCTCTCATCTCCCCCTTAATACATCAAATCACCTATTCCTATATTAAGAAATTCCTCAAAAATTAAATTCAGAACATGCATGTATAAAAACACATTCATTATCACTCTAAGTGATATCCTTCTGATGGCCCTGCTTCTTCATCCTCTCCACCCTCTCCAACCTCCTTGTTCTCCTTGACTGCTTTTGCTAAAGCTTTTTTGAAAGGTGATATTCATATACATTTCTTCTGCTTGTGTACAGGGGTGACACCAGCACATGTTTCTCTGCTTCAGCGCACTGTTTGTCATCAGGGTTGAACTAACCACAGTGTCTGTCACAGTGTCTGGAGCAGCTGCAGGGCTTGGGGTCTCACTGTCAGACTCAGAGACCTTTCCCTCCTGAGGGCACTGCGCAGTGCTGGGCATGACTCAGTAGGCTTGGGCCAGGCCCAACACAATGCAGTGGTTTGGGTACTGCTGGGTAGCCAGGGTGACAGCACACCTTTTCCAAGGCAAAAACATTCACCATTTTTTCTGGATTATGCACCTGCTAGGGGCTAAGTGAAAACATAGACCACTGCCCTAGATACCGTTCCACACACTCCTCTCCTCCAAATTATCCAGGTTTCAGGCAAATGTCTGGGTGATATTCTTAATTAAGAGTCTGACCTTAAACAAGACCTGAACCATATGCAACAACATGCTGGCTCCTAGAAAAACAACCAGGTCAGTTTCAAATTACTCAAAATCTTTACAATTCTCAACAGCTACTATAATTCAGCTTGGAGGAGAAGGAATGAAAGGGGGAGGGAAGAAAGATGTAGGAAGGTATTGTTATGGGTTCAGGAGGATGCCCGTGCACAAAAACCTCAAGACACAGCCAAAATAACAAAGTGAGTCAATTGTATTAGTCGTGTTAGCAATAAATACATACTGACCCCTGGATGCTGGAGAAGCTGCAGAGCAGGAAAGGGAGACAGAGCACAGCTCCTGAGTGGGAAGGACAGGAAGGCAGCACACCTTCAGGGCATCCCCTGGATGAAAACAGTGTGCAATATGTTGTCCTCTCTCCTCCACCGCAGAACCACACCTTATATCTCCCCTTCAAGAGGGGCCAGCTTCAACATCATCTCACATGGGGCACACGCATGAGATGAGGTCACAGCAGCCCATGATCACACCTCCAGGCCAACAACAGCTTCACTGTTCCGCTTTCACAGGGTGAATTTCACTGATACATAGTTTCATTTCTGAAGGTTAGTCCAACCAACTAACAATAAGTTCTTCTTCTACATTATCTTGTCAACAGTGCACAATTGCAGACAAAATATGTCAGGTCTTAGAGCCCTCCTCGGTCCCTGACACAGATATCTTTCCCTAAGTTACCCTTCTGAGGACAACTTCTGATACCTCATTAAGAAGACAGAGCATTACAGAATTATTACAGTTTAACAGAAAATATGTTACTAGAAGTTCTGAACAGCCTTCTTTCTTCCACTCCCATTCTCATGAAGAGAGACACACATTCACATATATATACATATATATATATATATATATATATATATAAATATATATGGACCACAAAGACATTAGACATTTATATACACGTTATATATATTTACTTATTTATTTTATATATTAATTGCAAATATATATATGGAACATCAAGACACTGATGGTGATTACTAAGCACAATCTTTTGGAAGAGTTCTGATATTAAGTATATACAGGTACAAAATATTCCTTTCCTGAGTGAAGGCATAAAGCCAAGAGTATTGCTTATAGCTTTTGCTCTTTTTCTGGGTGTTCTTCTCTCTCTGCCTTATTGACATATAGGACAAAAAGTACTGCCACCCTTTATTTTCAAATTCAGGTTTTTGACTGCCTGCTCTTTATATACTCAGTAAACATATTTTCACATCTGAAAAATCTGCTCAGGAACTACAGAATAGCTCAGTCTCCTAGACATTTTGCCACTCATTTTAGTCACAGAAGCCAACAGCTCAATCATGAAAAAGTCTGCTGTAAAACCCTGATGCTGACAGATGACAGACTTAGGGGAACATGAACAACGTAAGAACAAAAGGAGAATACAAAGTGGAACAAATCCTGTGTCTTCACTTGAAATAATTTCTATTCCTACTGGATAGGGAACATACACGATGAACTGTGTTCCAACAACTTATTTCAGTATCTTCAGAACTTAAAGCAACACACTTGCCAGCAGAAATACTTCTCAGAAGATCAAAGAAGTTACTTCCAATGACTCTGAGTCAAAGACGTCTTAACATATTTTTCCTCCTTGAAGCTCCAGAAGATTAAAAAAGTATATTCTTTCTTTGACAGTCAAATTGCTCTACAAGATTAACTTCTTAGCATGTGAGAAATTCCACTGCTAGCAGTAGAGCTTTTAGGAAGAGCAAGACTTGCATAAACCAAGATACACAGAATAATCCCTTTGATAAAATGACTTTTTATTCCTAATATGTTCAATCTCAGAGATTATTTTACCAATCTAAAATTTATAGAATTTAGACCTATGCACAATCACATCCTAAATGCGTAGACAATATTTCACTCTGAGTCTTATTTCCCTATATACTGAGAATTATATAGCCTTTCTAATCTTTAAAGCAGTTGCTAGGAAATCAGTATAATTTGATGCTCTAAGGAACTTTAGTATGCTTTTCTTTTTTGTCTACATAAGATACCTTTTAATAAAATTCTGTTAATATGCAGGTTTAGTTAACCTTTCTTAGTCTCACTCTCTCTCTCTGCCAATGCTAAGGCAGGCAGACCAGCAAACTGCATCTCAGAAGGGCAAGAGCCTTGGCCCAACAGGCAGGAGGCAACCTAAGAGACAGGGAGAACAGAGATATGTCCCTACTTGGGGTGCCAGGTGAATCCCCTCCCAACTTGCCAGGGGAGCTGTCCCAGTACATCTGTTCTTTGTGAGCAGAGGAGGACTCGCGCGTGATGTGGTGTGCACAGTGGCCATTCTGGGCACAGCAAGCATAAAACTGATAAAGTTCTCAGTTCTGAATAATGTAAGGATGGGCACCAGCAGAACTGCCACTTTGGGCTTCTGACAGGCAGACTTTGCCCTTTTTAGGACAAGGACTACAAAGTCCCTTGGGAGTCAGTTCAGAAGGATAAAGAATTCCAGAAAGACTGGACATACTTTAAGAAGGAAAAATTTAAAGATACAGAAGAAGGCTGTCCCCATATGCCATAAGAAAATCCAGTGGAGAAAAAGATCTGGCCATACAGAGAACTTAGGCTGAAACTCAAGGCTCAGCAGAGAGAAAAAATAAAATTAAAGAAAAAAAAAAATTAAATAAGAAAAAAAGGGTGTGGGGGAAGAAAAAAAAGTATATCACCTCTAGAAGGAAGGCCAGGTAACTTGGGGGGACTAGAGGACTACAAGGGTGTTGTAAGGTTATGGAAGAAATAAAAGTAGAAGAGTCAAAACCAAACTGGAACCTGGTCTGTAACTGTTGTTACAGACAACAAAAGTTTCAATGAATATTGCCAGCAAAGTACAGCTATGGAGTCTCCATCCTTTGCTGCTTGCAGAGGGTAGTGTACTGTCCGAGGATGACAAAAAGGCTGAGGTATTCAATGCCTTCTTTATATCAGTCATTAATGCCTAAACCAGTCGTGCTCAGGAAACCCAACTCCCAGAGATGAAAGTTAGGGATGGGAAGCTAAGTGAAGCCCTCATAATCCAGGAGGAAATGGCTAGTGATCTGTAATGCAAGTTAAACACCAACAAGTCTATGGGCCAGAATAGGATGCATCAGAGAGTAATGAGAGAGCTGGTAAAAAGAGCTCACCAATTGGCTTTCAAATATTTACCAGAAGTCCTGATTATCTGAAGAAGTTCCAGTTAACTGGAAATTAGCCAATATATGGCCCACCTAAAAGAAGGATTGGAAAGATGATCCAAGGAACCATAGGACTGTCAAATTAACCTAGGTACCAGGGGAAGTCATGGAACAGATCATCCTGAGTGCCATCACACAGAACATACAAGACAACCAGGACATCAGGCCCAGCCAACATAGGTTTGGGAAAGGCAGATCCTGCTTGACCAACCTGATCTCCTTCTATGGTCTATATCCACTCAGTGGATAAGAGAAAAGCTGCAGTTAGACTTTACTAAGGCATTTTGCACCATTTCCCACAGCATTCTCATGGAGAAACCGGCTGCTCATGGCTTGGACAGGTGCATTCTTTGCTGGGTGAAAAGCTGTTTGGATGGCTGAATCCAGGGAGTGATAGTGAATGGTACATCAAGCTGGTAGCCAGTCACAAGTGGGGTTCCCCAAGGCTCAGTACTGGGGCCATTCCTGTTTAATATCTTCATCAGTGATCTGTACAAAGGGGTTAAGTGCTCTCTCAGTACGCAGACAAAACAACTCTGGGTGACAAGTGTTGATCTGTTGGAGGGTTGGACAGGCTGAATCAATCGTGACCGAGGTTCAGGATCTGGCACTTCACCTTACTGAACATCAGGCTGTTGCCCTCAGCCCAAACCCCTTGCAGAGCTACAGGCCAGGGTCAGAGTGGCTGGAACATGGCCCAGCAGAAAAGGACCTGGGGATGCTGCTTGACAGTGGCTGAACATGAGCCAGCTGTGCCCAGGTGGCCAAGAAGGCCAATGGCATCCTGGCCTGGATCAGAAATAGTGTGGCCATCCCCCTGGTGATGCTCTGGTGAGGCTTCACCTCAAATCCTGTGTTCAGAGTTCAATGCAGCTGGTGAAGGAAGGGTCTAGAAAGCAAGTTCTATGAGTAGCAGCTGAGAGAGCTACGAATGTTTATGTTGGAGAAGAAGAGGCTCAGGGAGGATCTCATTGCTCTCTACAAATACCTTAAAGAAGGTTTTAGCAAGGTAGGAGGTTGGCCTTTTCCACCATCTCAAGTGAAAGGATGAGAGGAAATGGTCTTAAGTTGCACCCGAGGAGATTCAGATTGGACATTAGAAAATGTACTGACATAGTAGCTAGGCATTGGAATGAGTTGCCCAGGAGCATGATGGAGTAATCATCTCTGGAAGTGTTCATGAGGCACCTGGATGTGGCACTTGATATTGTTTAGAAGTGATTACGGTGATGCTATGTTGTCAGTAGAACTACATGATCTTGGAGGTATCTTACATCAATGTGAAGCACTTGAGAGAGATAATTTGATATCTCAGCTATGTGCTTTCCACTCCTGTGCGGGGCAAGAATGCAGCTGCCATCTTTGCAGACAGTAAGCAAGCTAAAAGAAGCATACGTGTAAAAAAGCAAGGTGTGTCCGATCTTAATGAGATTTGTCACTAGAAGTACACAATTCATCAGCATCTCACAAATAATCCAATTTAAATATTGAAAAGCAGTCTGCATTTTAGATTCTCAACATGTTGCTAACATAACTGAATTTAAAAACAAAAAAAAAGTTGCTGGTCACAAACATTCAACTACATTTGTAAGAAATGGGTTGGGAAATCCATTTTCCCAACAAAATCAAGTCATCTTACACCTTTAATTTCTTTACCTTATCTTACTACAAATTCTGTCCTTGTCCCAGAATCACATACAGATAGAGTAAACCAACAGAAAACTGAAACAGAAGGATAAATTATCCATTTGAAGGCATACCTTCATTCCAAGATGATGTTGCAAGTAAACAGACTATCTCCCTTTACATGTATTTAAAAGATCTCAAATGTTGTAGTGCTGTAATTTATTTTTTTTTTACTGTTAGCCTTTTACTAAATAACTGCCATTTCCCTCTCTAAAAATATATATTCATATGAACAATTTGGTACTACTCTGCAAATGAGGTTTCATTACTCTGTGAAGGGGCCTTTGGCACGCTCAGTGAGATTTAAGGAATTGGGAAAAAGCTTATTTACTACAGCCCTGACAAGCTTTTTGCTCTTATCCCAAAAAATCTGCAATAAGCCTGCTGACTTTTTGGGGCTACGATTACAAGCTGGACAAGTCCAATAAGCTTTGTAAAGTACAAGTGCAATAAGGCAGCAGTCTAGCCTCTTTAACAGGAAAAAAAAGCACCTCACAAAAACAAACAGCAAGATCTTGTGTGTCCCAACTATAACCCTTACATGACACTATCAAAACTTGTTTTCTAGTTACCAAAAAATACTTTTGCTTTCAGAGAGCTGATAGCATTTCCTTAGCTCTCCAAGATAAATACTGGCTGATAATGCATGTTTATGCAATCAAACTTGTATTATCAGCGAGTCAGACTCAAATTTCTTAATAACAATTTCCATCCAATGAAACTGCTAAAGAAATAGATGATTTAAATCAAACTAGGACTGATAGGCATAAATCTCTCTGCACTTTAGCTCCCAGCTACACACAGAAGTACTTCAGCAAGAACTCTGAATAGCACTGAAGTCGTAACAGCTGATCTATAAGTGATGACAAAACATTACTTCCTAGGCAAATTCAAGGACTTTGTAAAACAAAGTATTTTAATACTATTGCTATTATTTAATATTAAAAAATACTATTACCCACAAAAGAATTGTACAGGCAGTGAAATAGGTAGCTTAAAATGGAAGAAAAACTGGTTTGTGGTTAGATACAGAACCTCATCTCTGATCAAATTTGAGAAACACTGTTAAACATGACACTGAAGATACTTAAAGTGGTTTGAACAAGCATCAATGAGTTTCACAAGCAAATGTTACTTTGCTAAACACGTTATTTTAAGCTAGCCATGCAGCCTAAGTAACTTTAATATTAAACATGCAATCACAGATATCTTAACTATACTGCATGTAGATTGGCACAATTACCCTGTGTCAGGCTCATTTAGCTGTGATTAGAGCATACTTCAAAGCCATCCATACATTTTTGCTATTCATACTGATTATGTTACAGATAATTACCAGTTCAGTGAGACTTTGCCAATTAACTAAATTATCCTCAAAGTTAAAATAGTTTCTTGTATTAGTAAGGTTCTTTCTATTGCATTAGCAGTGAGGTTATTTGCTTAGCACAGCCAAAGCAAAACTTAAGTTGTCTTACCACATCATCTGTCAGTGTCTTGATATTTAAGTGCTGTAAATCAAACAGGAAAGTAGTCATGTCAAAATTGTTCAGTAATAAAAAATAAAAAAAAGCTCAGTTATAGTTACTTTTATTCAAAATCACATGCAAGTTAAACACTGTTAAATCCTGACACCTGAAATGAACTAAGTTTCTTGGCAAGTTATACCTTGCTGGTTTACAATGCACAGCAAGTTACACAAACTTTTTAAATCTTCCATTTGATCCTCTAACAGAATAGCAGAACAATATGAACCAAGGATAGCTTGAAACAAGTTCCATTTTACTATATTTCATAAATAAATTATAATTTTTAGTTAGATATGTAGATGACCTGCTCAAAATTCAGCTACTAGACATGTGTCTTCTCAAGATGGCTGTGGGGACACCAGCAACAAAACATCCAGAGACTTCAAACCCAATAAAAGAACACAGAGCTTCTCAAAAGTTCAAAACTATCCATCAAGCTGCAACACTCAAACCACTCACACAGTTGAATAGTCTCAAGCAATGCCTCTGTGGCAAGCAGAACATGAACCTGTGAGCAGGAACTGAACTAAGCATTTAATAATAGCAGCATCAAAAAAAATGTACAGATAACGCAAAACAGCAGTTTCTGAACCAACATTTGCTCTCCACGGCACATTTACAAACACAGCAAGTGCTAGGATGTACAGCTCTTGCACACAACCACAGAGCAGCACAGAACATTGGCAACTGACGAGTCGGTGTAGCAGGAATCCTATGTATCATTTTTATGAAGAGGTTGAGAACAGACCCACTCACATTAGTGAGACAGACTCTCACCCTTCTCTTAGACAGCCCTCTCCACTTCGTGTGCACAGCTTGGCAACAGCTGCATCAACTGTCAAGGACTACATCCTAAATAACCAGATTTCAAAATTCTTCACCAAGTCAACAATAATTGGCTATCACTCTCTACAACAACCTGAGAGGAGGTTATAGCAAGGTGAGGGTCAGTCTCTTCTCCCAGTTAACAAATAATTGTACAAAGGGAAATGTCCTCAAGTTGCACCAATGGAGGTTAGCTTTGATATTAGGAAAAATTTATTCACTGAAAGGATGGCCAGGCAGCGGAACAGGCTGCCCAGAGAAGTGATGGAATCAACATTCCTGGAAGTGTTCAAAAGGCATGCAGAGAGCTAACACCTAGGTTTGGCAGTGAAAGTGCTGGTGCTAGGCTAATTATGATGCCCTCAGAGGCCTCCAATTTTAATGGTTCTATGATTGTAATCATTACTTCGGATATGTTCTCTGGCTCGTCCCTCAGAATCAAAGAACAATTTGTGTTAAGTCAAATATTATCACACAATAGCTCTGAATAGTGTCAAGAAACTGAGGAAGACATGTCTGATGAATGGTTATGAAGTTAAAACTAAAAGAAAAATGAGGTGCAAGGAAACACAGCATTCAGTGACACACTAAGTTCTAGTTTAAAAAACAATATTGCTAAAAAAGGTGTTAGGCCACACTGAACCATTCTGATACTTCCATTCAATGTTCTAATAAATGAGGAGTTGTAATAAATGAAAACAACAACTAAGTGAAAATATTCCAATCCAGCCAGGAGACTGAAGATCTGTATCCCAGTCTTCTCAAGGGTGTTCACCCGCTACAGGAGGAGATCAGACTTTTATCCCACATACTGCTATAGAACTGTAGTTTATTACTTATTTTTTCCCATCCTGCTAAATATCCACAAAGACAGTAAAAGTGTTAGCTGATGTCATTTGCAAGAGCTCATGACTTAGCATTAAGCAAGGTCAGGTATAATACTTCTACCCTTAAGTGAGCAGAACTGCAAGACAAAACACATATGGTCTGACACTGCAACTAGGCAGAGAATAACATAAGAATTTATTCCTTTTTCATACAGATGACATAAATCACCAACCCTGAAGCAATGCACAAATACCATCATGGACTTCCTCTAACACGGAGGAGATTACATAATCTGCTTACAATGAAAACCACCTGCATCCTATGCTTTGAGTGGAAATTCAAGATTCATGTGAAACTCTTGTACATGCCACTAAAAAAATGTAGGAAAGCAACATCATCAGGTTCATTTCCACTTAAGAAGAGATGCTGGATGTTTTGCAATTGCTCCATACAAGACATCATCATCATGCAGATAACCAGGCAATTTCAGATTCAGGTTTTTTTTCTTTGAAAAAGACAGAAATTAGTGGGATAGTTCAAGCCAGTATTTGACTTTTCATTTAAGTTGTGAAATTCAGCAATGCAATTTACTATGATAACAAGTGAAAAGTCTCCCATTTTGTATATCAGAACACCTCACCAACCCAAGTCATCTGGTTAACTAGTGAAAAAAGACTACCACAACTAAGGACACCATAATGGCGTAACAAACTCGATATACAGATATGAGTCCTCTCTCAAAGTCTTCATCTTACTGGATATCCAAAGTATGGAGGTATAAAAATACCAACATTTCCTTCATAAAAATGGTGATGTCTTGTTTGAAAGAAAGTGCTAAAAGCAAGTTCTTAAGTAAGAATCTACTTAACCAGAACTTAATATCAACACTGGTAAAGTTATTTAAAGACTTTCTTTATATAGAAGAAATTCCATGCAAACTACAGGCTAATGTTCAGCTCTTTCAGCATTCCAATTTTAAAAGGCTGAATGACTTGCTGTTAAGACATCTCTAAAAACTTACTTAGTGAACTTTGTTATAATGCTTCTCAGTCAGAAGGGTTGGTTAAAACAGAACTGAGGTCCTCTTTTCCTCTCTCCCTCACAAAGTCCTTCTCTTCTGACAGGGCTGTACAAAGTAAAATCAGTTGACAGCTTTACTGATCTTCTACTGATCCTAGCATTCAAGGATACAGAGGTGTGGAACATTACAAGTGGTCTTAACAACAACAACCACGACAAAGAAACTTACCACACTGGATCTTTTAATGGCATTACAATTAGATGAGTGCTGAGACTCAAGAACAAGACCATATTTTTATTCCTGACAGGCCAAACAAAACCAACACATTTCTAATAAGGGAAAAAAATAACTAGACCAGGAGTCAGGTAAAGACCAGGATAGAGGCTGGAGTGCTTTAATACCACAGGGACACATTTCTATTTTCTGGCTCAGATATGTCAGTTCACAAAAGGCACATTCTGCTCAAGTGAACAGGTTGTCTTAAACCCCGGCCCACAAGTAAATAAATATGACCTCAGTAATGTTCCTATAATATTCAGTCACTGCTAAAAATATTAAGTAATTTTACATTGCTTTGCAATGGATAAAAATATTTATATGCTATTCTCAGCCTTCCATGAACTTCCATCCACAATAACAAAATTATTGATTTGAAATCATAGGAGGTATGTACAATTATTCCTCTAGTCTGTTTATCATGTAGAAAGTAGATATGCAAAACTGAAAAACAAATTATCAATACTTTAAGTATGCTGACACTGTGGTTTTTAGTCAGAGATATACAAAAAGCACAAAGAGATTAAAGAGTTAATTAGGAGAGTTACAAAGGAGATTTATCAGTAGCACCTACAGTTAGAAAAGCAGAAGTAACACCACTGCTTACCAAAAAGACAAACACTTTAATAAGCTAAATTTTAAAACTGCACTCTTCAACATAACTTAGTTCTTAGTCTAGGACATGGAGGAAGAGGCGATGTTGTTTTGCACTTGAATAGAAGCAGTTCACTCACAGCAAAGTCAAATGAAAGATAAATGCACAGGTGTATCATTTTTGAAGAAAGCAAGAAATCTGACAGAATTATCCCTTATGGGAGATGATGTCCCTCAGGCATACTGTTAAATAGCCCATGTCATAAGACAGAGGATACACACACACACATGCAGCATGTGGTACAGTGTTCTTGCTGAGCTGACAAAATACCAAGGAAGCTTCAGAAGCTGAAAGGTACAACAGGTTACAAGGGCTGAGTTTCACAACACAAGCTCACAACGACAATATGACAGCTCCCAACACAGAAAGAGTACCGTGTCTCTTGAAAAGGTCACATGAGATGAAGACACGTGTGATGCAACCTTCACACCACCCAGCTAAAGGAAGCCAAATATACCTTCACAGTAAAGAATCTTACTGTCATACTGATGCCCGAAAACTAGGCAAGAAAACAGTACTCCGTAGTATAAGGCTGACAGAGCAGGTATCTGTTTATTCTACGCCAGCAGTGAGGGGGATAGCTCCACCACAAACTCACTCTTCCATTCTTTGCACAGTACAAGCTTTTTCTTTTTTTCTTTTTTTTAAAAAAAACTTAATACCCACATTATACTTTCCTAACCTTCATATTGTAACATATTTTCTAATTACATGATTCCATAAGCCCTTGTAGCACATGCCTGGTTTGTGCACAAGGTAGTCATCAGCCTCCTGGTGGTCATTTTGGATGAAGGCTCAGAAATCTTCCTGAGCCTTGAACTTTTCACCTCTGTTCCTGCACATGCTCTACAAGCTTGTCTGCTCAAATAGCCATTGGTTAGCTTTTTGCAGTTACCTTGCTCTGCTAAATTTGCTGATTTGTAAGAAGTGCTTTGTTCACACACCCTGTTACAAAGTAACTACTTCTTTCCGCAGAGCTACAGCTTTTTGCACACTTCAAGCATTATTTCCTTGCCTCAGCATCAAAAGGAAGGAAGGAAGGGAGAGGGAAGTAAACTGGGGAGGGTGATGGCGCAACATTGTCTTGTTGCCCAGGTATCAATACACAGGATGACGATCTTACATAGCAGGTCCAAACAGCAGCGCATACCTAAAGTTCATCTGCTAGATAGAATTTATTAACCTGAGGGATTACCTGTGTAATTACCCCAGTCAAATCCAGGTAGGGAGAGTGAATCAAAACAAAGCAAGGACAAATCCCACTTAATTGGATCAACAGTACTAGTCTGATCTTTTGTGTTATTACATCTATTTCCCTATCTTTACATATGCATATTTACGGAGGACATTCTCTAGGTGTGGTATGAGCAGTTCAGGCAAACAGGAGCAGAATTCAGGAGAATGATAGCTCACATATCACTCTGATGACATGTCTTCAGCATTTTTTCCACCAGCACTACAAGTCAGTGTGGCCTGGGACCAATGAAGACTAGCCTAGTACAATATTGAGTTTAGCCTGTATCATCAAAGGGTTTTGGCACTCCACCAAAAGGGGGAGCATCTATATTCTCCACAAGTGGTCTTTTCACCACAGCATAAGCTCAGAGTGATGCTGCTCATCTAACTTTCTGAATGAAAGCAGATTGTTTAAACACAGATTGTTTGGTACTTGAACTCCGATCATGCCTGGTAGGGATGGGCATTGTTAGGATGACAGAATGACCAACAAAATATGATTTTTGATCATAAAGACAAGTAGAAAACAGACAAGCAGAGTGCCATACACCCCTGTCAATACTAGAGGGGTTTTAGGCATGCAAACAGGATGCACGTAAGGGGTTTTAGGCATGCACACAACAGGATGTCAGGCAACTAAACAACAATTTCAACATGCATGTCCTCTACCACCTTGAAGTATTTCAATTTACAAAAAAATAATTAAAAACCCACAGATCCTTTGGGATAATAATTTTTGCCTTTTTTTACAGACAAAAACAAAGAAACAAGCCCACTTATAACACCCCCTCCAAATCACCATGTACATGTATAGGTTCTTTGATAAATTACAAAGAGCTTCCAGCCTCCATGTGACTATGAGAAAAGAAAAAAAATTGAAAAAAGGGGAGCTTAAGCAAGGAGATTTAGAAGAACCAGCTACCTTATGCCTGAACTCTGAAACAAGAGAAACAAAACTAGGATGATCATATAATCACATAATCCCCACTGCACCTTTGTAAATTCGAAAGTGAGCAAGAACGCATTGCCATTAATACTATCACCAAAAAAAGATTCAACACCAGCTGTTTTTTTTCCCCCAAAGGATATTCTTCAGCAGAAACACAAGTAGGAGACTGAATCAAGGACTGAAGAAAACCTGTAGACTCAAAGAAAAGTGAATTGGATGATTACAGTGAATGCTAACACTTTAGGATCTCCTCTGTAACAATACTCCCTCAGTAATTTTGCTACCTCAGTCTGAAAACGCAATTTACAAACTACACAGCATTTCTTGCTTTTAATTTCCAATATACTACTTCAGCATTTAGATAATGGCTTTATCACACACTCTGTCTTCCGCTGCTTGGAAAGGCAATCAGGAGCAAAACTACCTTAACACGACAGGTTCTACACAGTCACATTCTTTAGGCATTGATGAGTTAAACTCAAAATTTGTGCTTACAGATAAGATCATATAACAAAGTGCTAGAATACAGCACTAAAATCTAATATCATAACCCACAGTGTTAATTCATGCCAACAAAAATAACAGCATGAGGAATTTACAATTTTACAAAACTGCAATAAAGTGGTTTAGGTAACATCTGTTCAGCAATCATTTCTTTAAAAGACTAATTTAGATTCAAGGTCTTACACTGCAGCATAACTGCAGCAATAATTCAGTCACTTTGTAATTAAAGATATTGACACAGATTGGTCTTACCTTTCTACTCTATGCCAGAGAAATGGAAGTGCTTTTCCTCTTAACTACATCTTTCTTTGATTTATAGACACAGTTAAATGCAACTGTTAATTTGTCTATTTTTAACAGATTGATGTAAACAAGAAACCCTCCTTGACTCATAAATTTCATAAAGAACTTAATCAAAAACACAACCTGAAAGTCACTGAAGTCAGGTCAATGGTATACTGAAATTAATAGAAACACCTCTAATTTGAGCTAGAAATTGAAGTTGATCTTTCAAGGACTAGTGTCTACAAGATGTAGTATCAGAAAAGTGCGGTTGGAAGCCACATAATGTAGCACTCCCCATAATGATTGCCAAACATTTCTAAGGCAGGGGGGAGCAGGGGGGAGAATCAAGGAGAGAAAGTGGCAAACAACTGCTTTTTACCCCACCCTGCCCCAGCAGATTTCAGAAGTTTCTTGCTCAGTCAATGTATACATAGAGAACAAGTACTGTATCTGCTAGTCTTCAGTAGATTTCCTCTTTTTAAAAGGTCCTAAACCACAAGGGTGGATGCATGAGCTTTCAATAAGCTGAAGTACCAAGTACCACAGAAATTATTTTACCCTTTTAAACATCCCACTCTTCTAAAAACTTGGACCTGCCGAACAAAATGAA
>VWZN01009484.1:65502-78745 GCA_013396955.1 Regulus satrapa
TGGCCTTATTATTTAAATATCTAACAACCTCTAAACTTGAGTGCTCTGATCTTTAGAACAGCACAGTGAAGTAGGAGGGTTCATCACTGCCTTGGAGTAAAAGAACTAAGGACTAAAGTAGCTCAAATGACTTCTTAGCAGCCACACACTGAATCTATAGATGAGTAAAGACTCCAGTTCTAAGTGCTATACCTGCGCCAAACCACATGTATGTATGGGTGGTGTACACTCTCGGGCAAACTCCAAGCTAAACCACCTGGGGAGTAGGAGGCTCTAGGTCCATGCAGCATTATAAGGTGGGCAGAAGGTCTGTGCTGGTATTTGGGGGAATCTCTGACTGGGAGACACCTGTGGGACAAATGTGTGAGTGCTGTATGTGTGCAGTGAGCATCAAGCAGGACCAGCCAGTCAGTCAGGGGCCTGTGGGATGAGTAAAGGAGATGAGACATAGGAAGGGGTGCCAAGTGGGCAGAGGGGCCATGTGAATGCTCAGGGGATCCATAAATGTGTGTGTGCACTTGTGCACAGCTAAGTAAATTTGGATTTGATGAGGGGACAATGAGGGGGATTGAGAACTGGCTGAATGGAAGGTCTCAGAGGGCTGTGATCAGAAACACGTAGTCTAGCTGGAGACCTGTAGCTTAGCAGTGAACCTTAGTGGTCAGTACTAGATCCAGTCTTGTTCAAGTTATTCATCAAAGACTTGGATGAAGGGACAGAGTGCACACTCAGCAATTTTGCAGATGATACAGAACTGGGAGGAGTGGCTGACACACCAAAAAGCTGTTCTACCATTCAATGAGACCTGGACAGGCTGGAGAGTTGGGCAGAGAAAAATCAAATTAAGTCCAGCAAAGGCAAGTTCAAGGTCCTGCACCGGGGGAGGAATTACCCTGTGTAATGTGTATGGCTGATGTGCTGGAAGGCAGCTCTGTGGAGAAGGACCTGGGGGTTCAAGTAGACAATAACCTGTCTGCGGATCAACAGTGTGTACTTGTGGTGAGGAAGGCAAATGATATCCTGGGCTGCATTAAGAAGAGCATTGCCATCAGAACAAGGGAGGTGATCCTGCCCTTCTACTCAGCCCTGGTGAGACTGCGTGTGCTGTGTTCAGTTCTGGGCTCCTCAGTTCAAGAAAGACTGGAGAGGATCCAGTGGTGGATGATTAACATGGTTAAGGGACTGGAACATCTCTGCTGAGGGAGCTGGTACTGCTTAGCCTGGAGAAGAGATGACTGGGAGGAGATCATAACAATGTTTATAAATATTTTAAGGAAGCATATAAGGAGGACAGAGCCAAACTCTTTTGAGTGGTTGCCAGCAACAGACAAGGAGCAACAGAAAGAAAGTCAAACACAGAAAGTTCCATCTGAATATGAGGAAAAATGTCTTTAGTGTGAAGGTGACAGAGCACTGGAACATGGTGCCCAAAGAGGTTGTAGAGTTCTCCTTCCCCAGAGATATTAAAAAACTGCCTAGACTTGATCCTGGGCGACCTGTTGTAAGATGCCCCTGCAGGGCTTGGATTAGATGATCTCTAGATGTCCCTTCCAGCCCTAACTATTCTGTGATTCCAAAAACCTGGGGAGAGTGGTACGTGCACTGCATTTGTGACCTTCTGCCTCTTCCTGACCAAGAGGAGGAGGGGATGTGTCCTGGTGTGCCTGTGCCGGGTGTAAGTCTTGAATGTGAGAGCTGTGGGGGCCTTTGGCTTGTCTGTGGCTGTGTCCTCTGTGAATGTGTGTCCACATGTGTCCCTGGGATATGGGGTCAGTTTTGCTGCTGGTTGAACCTGCAAAAGGGAAAGGTGTCAGCCATGTCCCTCAGCATGGAGAGACCCTGAGTTCCCTGGGCTGGGCTCCAGCAGCCCGGCAGGAGGAATCCCCAGGCCTGGAGCTGCTGGAGTGGGTCAATGCTTGTAACAACTTAACATTACGTCCTTTAAAGTTAAAAAGGCATAATAATTATGGAGACAAGGACCACCAAGATTAAGAGGAGTATTTTCAGTGACTAGTCTTTTTAGAGTCCTCCACTTAAAGGAAGAAAAATGTTATCATAGATTTCTTTCAGTGGATTTGAATCTTGTGATAATGTTGTATTAATAAAGCTGGAGACTCCCTAAGGCACATGACAGCTTTAGTGCCCTGTAAATAAGGAATTTTAAAAAGGAGGGATGAAAAATTATTTGAAATTTTTAAAAATTTGGCTTCTGATGTGGTTAATAACACACAGCAGATATAATATGCCACAGAGGTCACAGCTTACTGCCTGAGGTGAGCTAACTGAGCAGAAATCACAAGGAGAGATGATACCCATAGAAACAGTTTATTACAAGAGACCTGAAGGGCATTGGCTGTGAATAAGCTAGAGAAATTTATGCTGTGGTTTAACCATCACTTTCAACTCCTGAAGCTGACAAAGGAGGCATTCAGCCTTCCCTGGATTACCTTTCCTGCTGCTGTTTCCACACAAACAAGTGTTCTGGACAAAGAGAGGTGATGGCAGAGGAGCAAGCAAAAGAAATATTCAATTTTTAACTTGGACAAGTTTTTCTGCCTAGTTTACTGCTTGCAAAACACAAACTTTCATGTTGACACAAGTGAGGAGTTAGTATAAGAATGTGAATGAATAACTGAACAAGGGAACCATAATGGATCTCTTTATTTAGCTGACTTATGCTACATGAAAATTACTGCAGAATTATGACATTGTAATTGCATTGTGGATAAGTAAGAAACTGATTTTCCTGATAGTTCACAGCATAATTCAGGAAAAACTTCTGAAGGTTACCTAGTCCTAGCTCCTGATAATAGCAGAGCACTTCAGTGGTCATTGAAGTGGTTCACAGCCTTCCCCTGTTAGGTTTTGAGTGTTTCCATGGTGGAAATGAGACAACCCCTTTAGACAGGCTGTTTCCAATTCTTAACCCACCTTTGGAAATATTTTTTTTTCCTTATGTCCTGTTGGAGTTTATTTTGACAACATATCTCATCTGGGGGAGCCCTGACCTGATCGCTGCATTTCAAATGCAGCCTCCATAGTGCTGACTAAAGAGAAATAATTGACTTTCTTGACCTGCTGGCTAAGCTTTTGCTAGTGCAGCCCAGTATGTGGTTAACCTTTGTCACAACAGGGTACACAGCTGTCTCACATTGAACTTACGGGCCACCATGATAGCTTCCCTGCTGGTTCCTCTCTGCAGAGCTGTTTTCCAGCCTTGTCTGTCCTGTTGCATGGAGTTTTTTCTCTTTGCAGATCCCTGGTATGTGATTATGTTGGATGGAAATAGCAATGTGATTCAAAAAACTTTGAAACAAGCCCTCACTGAATTTCCTGTTTCCTAGACTGGTGTCCTAGCCTTTTGAGGTTCTCAAAAATCTGCAGTTTGTTTTCTTTCCAGACCTTACTCTCAGTCTGCTAAGGTTAACCTTGCCACACTTGCTTTCTACACATCCAGGATCCTCCTCTTTGAAAGTTAAGAGTAAATACAGCAATAATAGCAAGAGCAAAACTTTTAAAAGTTAAGAATATAGTTGAGAAAGGAAAAGGACAAAGCAGAAGCATGGGATGCTTAGCTTTGCAATTATTAGGACCCTGGCACACATAATAGATTGCATAAACAATCAAAACAGAGACTATGCAGCTAGCATGTGTTACTAACATTAGAATAGTGCTGCCATGTCAGATAAAGCTCTTTTAAAAGTATATTTTCTTCCCTTTGTAATGATTTTGCTTTTGAAATTACTCTGTATGAAACTGTGTTTAATCATTACAAGTGTGACTATCCCTGCACTGTTCAAATGCCTTCTCCTACTTCCTTTTATTTCTTATCAGGAACAGCACTCCAAACACTTGTCTCAGTGTTCATATCAAAGAAGACAAAATCCAGACCTCTGAAGGACTGAATTGCGTTATGCGTTTTTGTTCATCACAGAGAACAATTCCCATACTTTCAAGTGCACTAGGTGTACTCGTAGTGCCTTGCCAACTGCGAGGAAATTTTTTCTACTTTTAATGTTCTGCTTTGCTTATTCTTTCCTTCATTGTCATAACTGAATTCATAAAACAGTTCTTGTTTTGTTTTGTTTTGTTTTATAAATGGAACATTCTTCAGGAAGAGAGCAAGAATGTGTGCACAGAAATCATTAAAGAGTCACCTGTATTGAAAAAAATCCTCTTACTTTCAATAATGAAAAAATAAATTTTGACATTACATGACAAAGGTAAATTTATTATTTGCTCACCTTAAAAAAATGCCATTTCACCAAGCAAAGTAACTTAGGAGTAATTTACTTCATATCCTTTTATGATAATTTAAAGATAGAGAAAAACTTTAATAAAATATCATTTTAAGGGTGAAGAAAATGGGATGATAAGGTTCAAGAGTGAAGGTTAGATTCAGTAGGTGCTCTTTATCCTACAATACAGTAGCTCTGAGAAAAAAAAATCTATTGTGCTCCTTTTTACAAGTTCTTGCAGAAGGTTCTGAGTGTATTTTGCTATTATATCTGTCTCAAACATGCTAGGAGACTAGTTTGTCGTTATATCCACCCCAAATAGCTGCACATTATTAGACCTGGCTTTAACAGGGTGAGATAGAGCTGCAACAGTTTGAGAAATGGTAACAGTTAGAAAAGTTTGTGTGTCTGGGGTTCTTTGTCTGTGAAGACCTCCCACACATTTTGTTCCCAGGTTTTCTTTCCAGCTATATAGAATAAAATGTGAAAAATAATAAATGCAAAATTTTTCAGAATAAGTATAACCTGTTTTGTGAATAATTCATTTCTGTCTTGTATGACTTCATTATGTCATGTATAGCTAGCACTTTGTACTGTCAGGCTGAAAAGCTACACAAAGTGTTTAACAGTGCAGCATAAATTCATAACTTGTAATTTGAAGAGTGACATGATATTGCACAAGTCCTTGCATTCTCAAACATGCTCTCCCAGATAACTTATTTAAGATTTTAAAAATACAATACTTAGAGATTGGTTTGGATTTTTTTTCAGTCATAGAGGTCTGCTTTTATAGAAACAAATAATGTATTTCATAATATTCACTGGCCTAACATCTCTCATAAAGGAAGGACTTTCAGCTATTGGTCTTAATTCTGCAAGAGAGTTAAAGCCATAGCTAAATATTTCATCAGTTGTGTCAGATACCTGATAATTAACACATCTTCTAAGTGAGGAAACCAGCACTACTCACAGAAATATTGTTCCCTAATTGCCTAAAGGAGCCAGTAACACAGCTGTGAGTTTGCTGTGGTTTGAAGCCCAAAGAGTGACATGGTCTGTCTGGTACCTGCACATTTGGTTAGTTGGTTACTTGTTCCAGTGCAAAGAAGATAAAAGTTTTGTTCAAGAGTATACAAAGATTTTGTATTTGTAGCTGCAACTATTTGTTTGTGTTTGTATTAATATTCTTTAATGCAGTTTCATAGGTGCTCTCCAGAGAATGTCTCTGGAGAAAATGTTCCTAGAAGGATGGTAAATAAGCATTTAGGTCAGTTTGTCTTAAGAAAGCAAGCCAGCCTTTCTCTTCTGTCATCTTTCAAACAGTTACCCATGAGTTACAAGCTCCTACCATCAATACCGCTGTAATAAAAAAAATTGTTAATACTGAAAGATTGAGCCCCACCCAGCACTGCCAAGTCCACCTCTAAATCATGTCCCTAAGCAGCTACATACATGTCTTTTAAAAACCTCCAGGGATAGGAATGCAACCCTTTCCTTGCCCTTTATAAGCCCAGCAGAGTCCCAGGGATGTAATGACAAAGAGCATTCTTTTTCACCCAAACAGCCAAACAGGAAAGAGAATAAACAAACAAACACACAAACAAACAAATAAATACATGGTAAATAAAAAGCCAAGATAAAGAAGGATAGGTGTCTGCACTTGGACACCAGAATTAGGTGCATTAAATTTCCCTGTAGAAGTTTTTTGAAGGCCAAACTTCTCTCCATTGAATAGAGAGAGAACATGAGCACTTATTTTAATATTGCATCATTCTAACTTTCACATTTGTGGCAGGTACAGAGTAAATATCATACTTTGTTTTTATTTTTACCAGTTTGAAATACGGTTTTCTAAGATTACTATTCATGGTTACTAACAATTGCTCCTCTGCTCTGTTTAGAAACACCTGCATTCAGGTCAGCTCTTTCATTACACAGTAATAAATTTAGCTAAGAGCTGTATATACAGATCTTCACTGACTTGCCAGTGTGTCCAGTAAGGAACAGAATCAGGATTGTCTTGCCACTCTAGTGTCCTTCAATTTTAGTGCTCCAAGTAAACTTAAAAAAACTTTCTGGTTTTGTTGTAATTGCCTCATTTTTTCCATTACAATCTGGAGGCGAGGAGAATCATAGGCATTGATATGGATTTCTTTTTCTGGTAAATAGGATTCGTTTTGCATTTTAAACTATTGAACAGGGTCTTTTTCTTTCAAAAATGTGTTTTTCCCTTTAAGCATACCATTATATACATATATCTCACGAATGCAGAGAAAAGATCACTATGCAGAAATGGGACATGGATGACATTTTGCTATCCTGTATCATTGTGTTTTTAAAAATAATATGTTTGTTCAGATTTTTCTCTTCACAAGCTATGATCCAAGAGCAAAGCGACCTCATGACAACCAACAATTACAGGCAGAACATCTCAGAAACAGTCTTTAAAGGATGAAGCCTCAGGCAAGTTCTGTTTCCTATAATGTTGGAAGAAAAGTTAATACAAAGTGAGTCTTCAAATGAAAAGAAACTAATTTGGTACTTGGCAGTAGCTAAGGAAGAGCTTGTTTCTTCTTTAACTTTTTGTTTTGCTTTTCCTCTTCCCACAGAGAGATTTTGTAGTTTTCCATACTCTTTTATCAAACCTTTAAGGCAGAAGAGTCTAGATAAGACAAGTGATTCATTGAGCCAGACTTCCCAGGTGAAAAGAGTATGTTGAAATTACATATGAAGAATGCAAATAGGAATTTTATATTCACCTATTCCCTACAACAGCCTGGAGTGTGAGATTATGCGGAGATGCAAATTTGTTCTCTAAATTCCATTTTCACAGTCTTTGAACCAGCAGTAATACTGGGAATGCAACTACTGCTCTTCTCCATTCAGTATGCAGGTCACTATAAAATTGCTGGTTCAGAAGCCCCTCATCTGACCTGCCATCACCTCTTCATGTCAAAAAAAGTTGCTAAAGACATCAGTTCTAAACCAAAAGAGGACAAATAGATGACTGCCATAATCCCTTTGTGGAGGGGATAGCACAATGCTTCCTTAGAGCACCTGACCTTGCAATGTCATTGCAAAAAATTAATTCTGGCCTATAGGTAACTTATTTGTGTAGAAGTTGGCAGAAATTGGATGATTTATCAATCTCATCCTTCATTTGCAATTGTAAATAGAGTATTGAGTAGGCAAGTTCTATTTTCATCATACAAATTGACTGTCTGGTACAGAATTATTCAAATACTAATCCTAATTTGCACCCAGTGCAATACTATTCAAGTCAAAGGGTAAAGCTGGATTTTTTACCTCGCACAGCAATTGACCCATTTATTTTTCATTGTGTTCTCTTTGAATCTTTATTTATTAGATAGTAAAGACTGCAGATAGCCTGAATTTGTAATCCCAAAGACAAAGAAAATAATCTGATGTCTTTTTCCAAGGCAGTGTTATACAATTGAGTTCTGTGGTCTTTATTGCTGAGGTGTGGTTGTCACCTACTGATTGATCTTACTCCTAGTCCAAGTATTAAAACAATGTAAATTTCACATGTTCAAACAGATCTTGGAGCCTTCTTCATCCTGCTGTGTTATTGGAAGGATCTCTGGCTTTAAAGATGTAGTTGCATAAAAGAAAGAGTTTGGAATTGACTACGTTTTTTTTTTTTTTTTTTAAGCTTACATATTTAACTTTTTACTGCGTCTTCTTTTCTATGACCTTCATTATTCTCCCTCAGAGATTTCTTCTAATCTTTAATGACACATGGATTCATTATTTACATGAAAAGTTTTCAAAAAAGCACCTTATGTTTTCTCTACTCATCTCAACCCCCGTAGAAGGGATTTTTCTAGGTAACATTTGCAAATTCAGCTCACTGACATTCCTTAATTCCTCCAAAGACTTATTTCTTTTACTGTGAAGTCTACAAATTTGTGAAAAGTGTCAGACAGTTTGTATTTTAGAACCTTGATTGTTTGGTTGATGAAAATTGTTTCAATAGTTTCAAAGTTTTATGCAACAAACTGCCCGTATCATAGTAGCATAAAATCGTTGGGGTTGGAAGGGACCTTAAAGATAATCTAGTTTCCACCCCACAACCATGGGCAAGGATGCTAACCCTCGACCAGGTTTTTCATAGTGCCGTCAACCTGGGGTATCCACAGCTGCTCTGGACAGTCTGTTCCCATGCCTCACCACCATCACAGTGAAGAATGTCCTCCTAATATTTAATCTAAATTTCTCCTCTTTTAGTTTAAAACCCTTCCCCCTTGTCCTATTGTGGACACTAACAGTGGTCAGAGAGAAGGAGTAGAGGCTTTCCCAGGCTGGCCCTGGGGAAAGCATGAGAAAGTCTGGAGGAAGAATTTAAACAAACTGGTGTTTGTGCAAATGCCACAGCATGAGATATGTGATGTTTATGCTAAGATGTTTACCAAAGGGTGTTGGTTCTTTCTGCACCAATAAACTTCAAGTATTCTTTGTTAACCAATCTGTTTCTAGAATATGAAACAGACTATATAAATATGTGGTATGCCTTAATAATTTGGTCACTTTTTGCCTTCTGATTAATTTTTGTGTCACTGTTCTTTTGCTCTTCCTTGCTCAACAGTGACGTCCTATCACTGTCTGCCTGTGTGAAAAGTTGCTCTCCATCCTTTTTTATATGCCCCTATAAGTACTGAAAAGCTGCCATAAGGTCTTTCCAGAGTCTTCTCCAGATCAAACAACCTCAACTTAACTCACTCAGCCTGTCTTCATAGGGGAGATCCTTCGTGCCCCTCTTCTGGTTCTGCTTCAAGAGGTCCATTTCATTCCTCTGCCTCAGACTTCAACATGATTCTCCAGGTGGGACTTCACAAAGATATAGCAGAAGGGCAGAATCACCTTCTTCAACCTACTGGCCATGCTCCTTTTGATGAGGCCCAGGGAGAGGTTGGGTTTCTCGGCTGCAAATGTACATTGCTGACTGCTGTCCAGCTTTTTATCCATCAGAAACTCATGTCTCTTAAAGCTTGACATGACATTTTCCTCTGGATTTTTTTTTGTTTAATATTTTTCATTATAGTTAATAATTTGCCATTCCCAGTGTGATAATCTGTTACTCTATATAATAATGAATTGGGAAAACACAATGGCATGTGGCTGGGTTTTAGAATGTGAACAACACAGCTGGCTAATCTTGTTCTTTTTACATGATTTTTACATGTATTTTACAATAAGATTTTTAAAAAGAAAAAAAAAGAGGTGGATTTTATGTATTCGAAGTTCAAAGATTAATCCTTACCCCAGCAGTTAAATACAAGGCAGTAGGATAGGATGAAGGAGGACAGAACTAAATGACAAAGGTGAAGTCTGACACCTTAATTCCAATTTTTCTTCTTCCTCACTTTATCTGGTGCCTCTTACAACATGTCCCCTAAAACAGTGTGCCACTCCCCCACCTTTTTTCCTTCTGTCTCCATTATGGATTTTGATTTGAACTGTAATATACACAGACTCACTGTCATAAAGCAAATAAATGGAATGCTATATGCCTACCACTTCACAGCTTTTCTTGTTCATGAATTTGTATCTTAAATTTATTGTTTTAATATCTCAAAGTCCAACAGCTTATTAACTGCTCTGACACTCAGAATACAGTTTTTCTGATCATGTGTCACTCATTCTAATGACTTTGTTTTTTGAAGGACCACTAAATCTTATGAGCAGAGGTTTAATTTCCTCCTTTGAAAGAAAAGGAAAAAAAATGACTAAAGTACTTTATGTTGGCTCTATAGAAATGAGGTATTCATCTCTATTTCTGTCTGTTGAGATGCTTTTCAGGCTAATAATTGGGAATTGATCATTGTAAAAATCTATATTACAGCAACAAAAATGACATATGCATTGCACTGATAGGATTTTAATATTGAAATCAATTTTTCATAATAATATTGCATGGGGATGCATGAACTTTTCACACTAAAAATGTATTTTGAGAGTTTCAAGAATACTTAGTATTTCTAATTATTTCATGTAAATTTCAATTTCCCCACTTGAATTGTTTAGTTAATAAGTGCTGGAATTTTAAAATTACATTCTCTCACATTTTCTTCATTATTATGATGAGAATTTTATCTTCCTTGGGCATTTATATTTCTGTAGGTAATAAGCATAGTCAGTTGCTGCAAATCTCCTGATTCTGAGCTGGCTTCTGCAGTTTTTCATACTGTAAAATTAATTACAAAAGTTCAGTAGTAGAGCAGTTGGTAAGAATCAGGTAGGGGGTGAGGGGCAGAGCTAAGAAATTCAAAATGTGGAGAATTAATTGAAGGAGGAAGAACCTGAAGAAGGACCTGAACCACAGAGATTAAAAAGCTATTTCCTGTTGTCCCAGGTATAAAAGTGTTGGAGGTTCAGCAGGAGATCATGGTAAGGTGGCCTTTGTGGTAGGGTGGTTTCCATCAGATGGAGCTCTTACCTTTGTTCTACTAGAGTTAATTTCCACCAGAAGTTTATAACAATTAGGGGAAGCTTTCCAAGTCTTGATTTTCTCCTGCAGTAGGTGTGGTAGCAAGCAGGGAAGCAGCAGCCCTGGCAAAGCCTGACACTAGCAGAGAGCATGCACTTGAAGACTTGTATGTGTTTGCACTGTAGCTCTCTGTGGACGTAGAACCATCCCCACTGGCTGAAAAGCATTAGAGGGGGTGCTGCTCTCCATAGCATAGAACTCATCTGGTCCATACATGGTTCCAAGTCGACTCTTGCTTCATGTGGACCTTTGGAATCAGTCTGGAGCATCTGCTGCTCTTCAATTCGTGCAGACCAAAGCTGTGTTTCTACCTCAGTTTAGCTAGATGTGTTGAAACAAGAAGATAAATTCCTTAAAGTTTTGACGCTCAAGAAAAAGGTGTAGAGCTAGAATGACCCTCCAGTAAGGGTATTTTGGGGAGTGGGCTCTGAATCTATGCAAGGCAGGCTTTGCATTTTCAATCGCTCTTCTGTTCTTGTATCTGTGCTAGTAGACACCATGGATCCTAGAGGAAACAGGAGCTGGGAGACTGATTCTTTCCTTCACACTTGAGTAGAGATGCCTGTCACGTACACTGGTGTTACTCTGTCCTGGGTGTCCATAGTGGGGTTCTGGCAGCAGGGGCTACAGGGCAGCCACTGCAAAGAGTGCCCAGGGCTGCCCCATACAGGACACAGCCAGATCTGGGCCCTGCAGCCACGGGAATGGAATCTCAGGGAAAAGGTATTTTAAAACAGGTTTTAAGAAGAGTTTTTACTTCTTAAAAGTGTTTTTACTTTTGTCTTTGTTTCTTACCATTCTATTCAATTGTTAAAATATTAGATTAATTTTCCACAAGTCAAAACTGTTCTGCCTGTAACAGTAACTTCAGGACAATTCTCCTGTCCTTATCTCAATCCATGAGCCTTCTTGTCATTTATTCTCCCCTGTCCAGCTGAGTGGGGGCTGAATGAACATCTGCTTGGGAGTTTGCCTGCTATCCACTGCTGACCCACCACACCTACAAGACAGAATTAGACATGGTATCTAGTTCTATCACCGACTTATTATTCATAACATTTTCCTCTGTCTAAAAGAGATGCAAAGATACTTCTACTGCAGTAGCACCACAGGCATTAAGTAAATACAGCCTGTAAAGTGGGACCTCCTTGTCACTCTTTGTAATTATGCAGTGAGTAAATAGAATGTAGTGAGTGTTACAGGTAGTGAGTTTGAAGGTATTTCATTAAACAATTAGCAATATCACAAATACAGACTTAAGGAAGAAAATATTTCAAGTAAAAATGTGCCAGAATGTGCCCCTTGGCAAATGTGTTTTATCTGAATATTGACAAAAATGATTAGCCACTTAAGAGCAGTACAGTTATTTTATTAATTAGAATAATACAAGTTATTGATATAAATTAATGAGGCCATTGCCATTCAGATGACTCCTCTTCCTTTTTAATTTTCAACTGAGCATTAATTCCGAAGGCATTTTTAGACACTTACATGAATAATTATTTTTGGGTGCAATTGCTATTAGTTCTGAGTAGCAATGGCCTATTGACTTTCTGAGACAATGATATAAAATCAATGAGGATTTGGAGAAGATGAGTAAAGTAAGCCCACAAACACTGATGTCTTGAGTGGCATAAATATCGTCACCTTTGCTACTTTGCTTTATGCAGCCAGAAGGAGACAAAAGCTGTTACTGGTCAGTGTTGTCTTAAAAGCCTGTGTGGAACGAAACAGGCAGAGCTCTGCCTACTTCAAAGACCCTGCTTGATTAATATCAGGTCAACCTGTTTTACTGACACTGAAAAGAGACTGAGGATGGATTTTTAGCTGAGGCAGAAGCTGCTCTAGTCCTTTATATTCATGTGATTGGAAAATGCATACACAGATGAAAGCTGCTATTCCAGGGCAACATATTTCCTGTTCCAAAATGTATTTTTGGACCTAGTGTATATGGTGCATCCTGTTATGATGTGGGTCCTGGAACTGGCACATGTGCTGAAGTTTTATGGCAAAGAATATAGAAAATACTCCTTTATTTGGGATTATTTTTCTTTCCACCATCCCTTGCTTTTAAGAAGCAGAATTGTGTACTCCTTCAGTGTGAAGAAATACTGCCTATTACCTATGACTGTAATCAAGGTTTCTGACACTGATTATTACTGGAAAGTGATATTGCTGACAGAAAGTAACCTCCAATGTTGTGAGTATTCACAGGAGGAAGCTTTCCAATATTTATATCTTTACACAAGATCAGTTACATTTGAAAAATTTTTAAAAAATGTTTCCTTTTAATAGTGCAAATTAGTCAGCTGCTTCAGTATATAGGTGTGGTCTTAGATATGTAAAATTGAGAGTTACTGAAGCCAAAGGTATTGTGGACATCAGATATGGAAATTGATATGTGAGCTTATTGACATGGGATTTTGGTAAGTTTTAGGAAGTAGTGGCATAGGAACTGTGCTTCCTTTCCTTTTTTTTTTTTTTTTTTTTTTTTTTT
>VWZN01009484.1:88025-107994 GCA_013396955.1 Regulus satrapa
AAAAAAAAAAAGAACAAGTTACTGCAGTTAGTAATTTAAACCTTTACCCTGTAACTTGATCTGTTTGAAACTACTGAAATAAGGTCTCCCTCCTAGAGCAAAGGGTTAGCCTTACCTTCAGTAGTGGGGTCTTATTTATTTATTGCTGAAAGGTGCAGAGGGGAGCAGAGAGCTTTAAGTGCTTTACTTCCATTATTGAAGATTCTCACTGATGCAGAACTTGAAAGCAAATAAAATCAAGACACATTTATATACAGTATGTGTGTTACTGACTGGAATTATAAAGGACAAGCCCTACATACACTGGTTTATGGACTCACATCAGAAGGGACAGAGGTATCTCTAGTCAAGTGTATTTTGTGCTGATTAAATGAGATTAATAGAGTTAAGTTATACCATTAAATCTGTGTATTTTTCATGTGAAAGTTACATAAAGAGCAACAGCTTCATTACATTTGATAGCCCTGATAGCTTCAACTGCAGTGAACATTTTATGTGCAAAAGAACCAAGTAATTTAGTATAACCATCAATAAAGGACAAGTTTGTATTTCTTCTTAACTCTGGGATTTTAAATTAAGATAGTTTGTTGGTTTTAGGTTTTGTTTTGTCTTAAAGAAAGCTCCAATCTAAGATAAATGGTTATTTTTCTGAAAGAACAGAGTGAACACAGTGATATCTGAGCAAAGAAAATCTGTTGCTTCATCTTTGATATTGTGAAAAATACTAAACAAATCTAATAAAATCCCCCAAGTATTTTATATATATTTACGTATTTCCTCATTTTAGGAGCAGCCATGAAGGAATTAACTGCACTATACCATACTGGGCCAGTGGTACCTTATGATATCTGGTGTATATTGTTCTCAGCTTTTTCCCCAGTAGCTCACAGGAATGTGAGCACATGCTACAGTGAGAATAAAAACAACCATAAGCTGTAAAGGGTTAAGTATCAGAAGAAGTTTTATATCAGTGCTTACTGAATCTCATGAATATCAAGAGCTTTTTGTATCTTTGTCAAACCAGTCCACGCTTTCTCTTGGGGCTTTAAGCAGCTTCTCTGACTATTATATTTCTGTATCCCACTGTGTGCTGTGTGCACATCTCAAACAGAACTGGAGCTGCAGCTGTAGTTCCGCTACGAATGGTGATAAGGAAGTACCTGCCCTCCTATCTGTTGTTTCCAAATACAGCATTTGATTGACTGGACCAGTTCTTCAAACTGTACAGCAGTTCTACAATGGCCACCTGTCACTTAACATTGTTGTTACTGGCTTGGGTGGTGTAGTATTCTTCTTTCCAAAGCAATAGAGAATCTTGAATGAAAAAAGTGATAAAATTTGATCACAAAATGAGACATATAAACAGAAGTAATTAAAGGAACAACACTGTCCTATGCAGTTTATTATGGTGGTTCAGAAACAGGAGTAAATTAGGAGATGCAGTCTTCTGCTTTTAGCAAAAGATTTTCTATTGTGTACTTCACTGATTAACATTAGAGGTAGTGTGCTTTTGCTGGCTATTTGTCAATTTTTTACTTTCTTCTTCCAATTGTTTTTAAGTTACAATCATAGCTTTCTGACAGAAATATGTTGCCATGGAAAGAAAAAAACATAGGAAGGACTGGCTCTAGGAACATCACTTTAGGCAGCTCAAAAGCTAATTGTTCCATTCCCAGGAAATGAGTTAATAAAGTCCTGCAAGACTCTACCAAGTAAATGTGAAAGATGGTAGTTGCTAATGCTGTAAGCTATAATGCTACCAAGGTAGTACAAGTCCTCTGACCTGAACCGTGCTACCTTGTCTTATTCTGGTAGTATGAGCTTAGATAAGCTGGGGAATGGAGAAAGGAAGAGGCCAAGAACTGGCTTGCGGAGTAAGATCTGCAAAGATTTCCTCTGTTGTTAGTGAAAAGACAGAAAAAAGTGTCCTTAAAAGAATGTTCTTCACAAGGACCCACGTCAACTGTCTGAAGAAATAGAGAGGAGCACTGTCTGGTGTGGTAGCTTATCTGTAGGTAGTTATAATTTTTCAGAATGCTTCTTGAGGTGTTTGTTTGAGGCTCAAACAAACTGTCTATCCAAAAATTACACCCAAAATTACACACAAGGTAATTGAGTGTATACCCAATTGAGTGTACTCCTATCTTACTGCTCAAACTGGCCTGAAAGTCCAAGAGTTCTTCTAGAACTGTAAATATCTCTTCAAACCCACTGTCTCCTATAATTTCTAATTTCCAGCTTGTGAAAAAGAGATGACAGTGAAAGAAGCAACTACCCAAACATCTTGTAGTGTCTTCTAAGGATGATATGTGGTTGCCTTTCACTCACCTGGGATGAAGTGGGAAAGGTGGCCGTGAGATGAGGATAGAAGGACTGCCTTTCTTCCAGAGTATAGTAAATGGAGAAAATTTTTTCTAAAAACAAGTCTTTCCAATTGTTTAATTGTTTTAAACCTTTCAGGAATGACAAACCGCCCTGACATGACAAACATAGCTTGAACCAATGCATGGTATCATGCTGCTTAGGTTTCACCCTGAAAACCTTCTGCTTTCTCTGCAAAGTTTTTGTTACATCTTCTAGGGATATACTCTGATACTAGCCTATTTCTAATTTAATTTCATTATCTACTTGCACTTTTTGTATGCTTGTGTTCATTTATCTTATATTAATTGTATAAATTTTCTGTTCTCCCTCTGCACCTGAAATTTTATGCTGCCTATGTATACATTTTATTTATCTCTGAATATCTTTTTCATTCCTGTTTTTATTTGCTGTGGTCTTTTTCTCATCCTAGTGCACATTGTTGGATAATACATACCACCCTTGAATATGCTGTAATTGCTTTCTGAGCAGTTTCCATTTCTTCCGGGTCCTTCCCTCCTCCCACACCTCCCATTAAGCGCTTAACCCACTGGATTGCCTCCAGCACTTCCCAATTCTTCTACGTTCAAAGTCCTTGGGGGGTTTTTATTCTTCTTGTAGGTTCAGCCTGCAGTAATGAATCCAACTGGATTATGGTCATTAGTGAGTCCTCCACCTCTGTCTCCTAACAGCTGCACAGTTGAAAGGCAGAACTTTTGTCTTTTTTGCCACCTTTTAATACATTGAGGATATAGTACATGACTGTTGCTTGATTTATTTCTTTCATTGTCTCCCTGTTCCTGTGTGTCTGGATAGCTGAAATCTCCTCTTATTAGTTTTGACATTTTTCTATATCTCATATGCTTCTTGTTCTTTCTGATCCTATTTTTTTCTGGTTTATATCCAGTCCGTACTGCCACCTTGCTCCCCCTATTGCCTCAAATTTTGAGCTATGATGATCTTTTCAAACAGTCACAAAAACTTTTGGCTTCTTCAAAGTTTTTTCCTGTTGGAAAGAAAGAGTTTTGAACCAAGCCATTACTCCCTGAGCAGTGCCTGCCTTAGCAGGGTGCACTGCCCTGCCTGCAGCTCCCTCTCACAGCTTTCTCAGTGCTCTGGCCCCAAATTAAGCAATTAAGCACATGCTCAAGTTCAATCACCTGAGGAGCAGCATTAACTCACCAGGAATACTTACATGCTTAAAACTGGCAGAGGACGAAACTCTTTGCTAAATCAAAACTTTGGAGTTGTGATTTTAATGCAGCTTGGATAATGAAGGCTCTACATCCTGACATGTGAAAGGTGCACAGTAACTCATTCTGGTAGAAGTGGGTGTGGAGGCAGAGAATTCTATCCCACATCTATGTCTTAATAGTGAGTGTGTGTGTCTGTGTGCATTTGTGTACACATACAATTGCAGGGAGCACAGAATTGTGTTTGAGAATATCAAGCACATTGTAAAAGTAAATGTAAAGAGTCTAGGCCTTATTCGTTGACTGTAGATGCATTAAAAATTTCCCATTGACTTTAGTAGGCACAGTTTAGGGACTAAGACAAACACTGAAACAGCATTTGTCAAATAGCTCCATACCATGGACATATCTCTTACTGCAGTCTGACTCTACAATGCCTTAAACTGTACATACAAACTTTACAGAGAGTGGTAGGTTGACATAGTTTCCTTCTTCTGGGTTATGTTAATGCCTGAAAAAATATTTAATTAAGCATTTATAAAATGTCTAATTTTTCTAACCTTCATCCTATCTCCTGCTCAGAGTCTTTAAACATTACAGTGATAATCCTACTGAGCATTTAGATAATTATGTACCAACCCTTTCCATCATAGATGGCTTAGCAAACAGTGGGTTTGCCTATTGTATATTAGTTGTAGGGGGAGCATTGTCAAAATTAATACCCATATGAGACAAGGATATTTATTCTAATCCATGTCTTGTAGTTTCCAATAATATTTTAAAGAAAATTAAATCACCTCTGAAAACTGAATTCTCAGGGTGAAATTGCATATTGTCATAGCTATGATGTGTCACATTCATTTTGTTACAAATGAATATATCAGCTTAGATTTATTTTAGCATGGCTTATGCTTTCCAAATTCAAATTTTAAAGGTTCACTCTGAATAGTCTTTCAGCAAAATGCATCTGGAGAGACAGTTGGATCTCATTTGTAAGCCTCTCTCCCTTTCTGCCTTATGCCATAATAAATGTTCTCAACTATAAGATTTTAGATGAGATCAATTGTACTTCCCGCTTATCCTCTTTTCTACTGGCAAGTTTAAAAAAAAAAAGATGATTTCTTTTTCACGGTTTTTAAAAAGGGAGGACTTACTTGATTCATTTTTAAAAGTAGATAATTTAATAGTCTTGAATTACTGTTTGAATTCCATCTGCAGGTTGGTATTTATTACAACAAGCAAAAATAAGAGGGCTGTTCACATCACAGTTTCTTTCTTTCTTTCACTGCCAAGAACTATTTGCCATATCAAACAAATTTGCTTCCAAACTTTCATTTTTTTAATATGTTGTAGTTTTTAATAGTTATTTTTGACAGATGACTGCACAAACTGAAGTCCTGAAATGAATGAAGAGCTCTACATTCAATTTTTTTAATTCATTTTTAGCAATTCTGGCTTGGGGAAAACTTTCAAATCTTTATCTTTGGATTTAATTGCTTAAAATATATACTATTCTTTTTAAACTTACATCTCATGGTATAGTGAATAAGAAAATCCAGATGCAGACATTTAATGTTGTCCAGCCATTGTAAGATTGTAACAAGGAAGAGACAACGTCAGATATTTTGGGACACACCATATGAGATTTCATGTCCAGAGAGGTCAGTAAGAAGCTCACTTTAGTGTTTCTGACTGGGATGGAGTTAATGTTCTTCCAGCAGCCCGTAGGGCCCTGTGCTTTGCGTCTGTGGCTAAACCAATGCGGGTCACACACCAGTGTGTTGGCTACGGCTGAGAAGTGCTCCTGCAGCAGCAGGGCCCTCTCTTGTTTCTTGTTTCTCACCTTCTCCCCATTCCCCCAAAGGTGAGTAGGCTGAGGCTGGCCAGGAGGCTGAGAGGGGACACAGATCAAGAACAGCCAACCCCAGCTGACCAAACTGACCAAACCAAAATAGAAAACAATGAAAGACCATATTTTTATGTGATTTCTGTGTAATCCCATGAAAACTTGTGGAAGTATTATAACAAAAGAAAATAGTGTAGAATGGAAGGTGGCATAAGCACCTTATAAAAAGCACCATAAAAAGCAGACAGATATCCACAATATTTGCTTTGCTGTTCAAATGCCAATACCCCATATAAATATCCCTCAAGTTCCAATATTGTCACTTTGTGATATATCAATGAAGTGTGAAATGCTAACTAAGTAATGGAAGGTTTTATAAAAGACATGTGAAAATATATCCAATGGCAGAAATTTGTCTGTGCTTAGCATGTGATGCCATCACTGACTGATTATGCTATTTATATTAACAATTAATCAAGAGATACATAAAAAATATTCTCTAATAGATAACTGGAGGGGTAAGATCCCTATTATATGACCATAGGGTTAATTTTCTCAGGTCATCTGCAGTCTGAATGCTCTTTAGCCCTCCTAGCAAATATCCACAATTCTGTTTGCATATTCATTCCAGGAGGACTCTGCCTGGGCAAGTGAGGCTCCTGAAAGAAAGTGATTTTGTCACACTCTAACAAAATGTTAGCCAAGAGTTAGTGTGCAGTGCCACTTTATGATGAATTGGGAGGTGACAGCAGCTTTCTAAGGGAAAGTCTGAGGTTTAGCTACACAATGAGCTTTCTGAGATATACAGATACACAGCATAGCAATGGCAAGAGGGGACAATTGACTTTCTTCATTCCTAGGTCAAAGCTACTTCCCTCTGCTCATATAAATAAGGAATCTCTCTCTTGCAGATGAGTACCATAATGGAAAAACGTCTCAGTGTTTTTTCCTTTTCACATAAATCAGTATAATATACATCTCTCTTGGCTAAAATGTCAACTTTCTGCAAAATCAAATTTATTTCATGTTTCTGATAATAATACAAATTTAATTTAATTTAATGTCAATGCGGCTGCAGGTGTGGAATGATTCCCATCTAAATAGAACCATAGTCACAGTTTTTAAGGGAGATTAATCAGAAATCGATGCCAAAGAGGTTATGGTGGCGTAATAACATCCAGCAGGTGGCTGAGAGAAGGAACTGCAAGGCATGGGGGGGAAACTAATAAATTGCCATCCTCTTCAAAAAGAAGAACAGGTGGAAAGGAAACAGGGAAAAGGAATCTTGCAGCAAGTGTCTTTCTTTTGAAAAACTGCAGCCAACAGTTCTGCTAAATCTGCTACCAGTAGTTGCAGTAAGTGCAAGTGCTAAACAGACCATGAGGAGTCGGGGGAAACTGTCTGTTCAAGAAATTACATTTTAGTGATGTTAAATAGAATTTAGTGAAAAGGTGTAGAAGCAGTTCTACTGAGCATATCAGGAAAATACTTCTTGGTAAAGTCTTATAACACATTTCCCTAATTTCCCTCCATGCAAGGATATATGACTTGGCATCTCTTATTAAAAAGATGAAGGGGTGTGAGTGTTGAGTGTTCGTAAGGTCATTAGTCGTTTTTAAAGAATGATTTAAATATGGTTTATTTGTTAAGAGAAGGTAGAAACACTTATGCCACCTCTTCTTCCCAGGGTTTGCATACACTTAATGCTCAGGGGGTTAGTGGGTGAGTGTCCAGCTAGCGGGTTACTCCCACAGGAAGAGCAGGGCACAGGAGCTGGCTCTCTGCAGAGGCTGTTGCTTCAGACAGAGCATGATCACAACTGCACTGCTTCCAGGGTCAGCACTACTAAGTCAAAAGCAGTTTTAGCTACTTCTCCATGGCTGATTGATCAATTCATGACTCCTACAAGCCTGAGCCTGCTCCTTAGAGTGAACCGAGAGTCCTGGGGTGCCTTTTTCAGAGGCAATTAACTGTCCCTCAGCAGAATCAGCTGGGCTCATTTGCTCTGGCTTAGTCCCAGCACCCCGCTGAGCACCAGAGAGCCAACCTCACGGCTTTGCATCATTCCTCCCAGGGCAGTGAATTCCAGGAGGCTTATTAACTCCCTCAGCAGCACTTTGTGAGCAGAGCCAGCTCAGATCTGTGGCCATGTGCCAGAAACCATTGATCAGAGGGTGCTACAGGGCACAGCAAGGAGTCTGAGTCTCTTCTGTTCTCAGCTCCGTCTCATGCTTAATGCTGGCTGACTTCAGTGGTGTTTCTTCAGTAGCCCAGCACTGTGTTTCCTACTAATCATATTTTGGGGGATCGACATTAGTGTGTCTTGATTTACCCCAGATAATAGAGAATTCAGCTGTAATATTTTTGGAGCTTACCTCACTGGCAGATGGAAGGGAGAATTTTTTCAAGAGTGGTGGTTGGGTGGCTTTGTAACTCTACAGTGACCTCAACCCTAAAGCTTATCAAGTGGGAAGTATGACTGGGTTACATTAATTGTACAGCCCAGTATGCTGTTGTGTTATTTATTCTGCTATTTATTTATATTGCTATTTAATCTGATATTTAAGATGCCTGCTCCTATTATCAGAGACTGCATAGGAGAATTGCCTGCAGGAGTGATCAAAGACACATCTAAGGTAAAAGAAGTGTCCCACCCTCCTTTTGGATAGTGCACACTGTGCAATAGGAGGCAAGAACTGGCTGAGTTGATGTGACAGATGGCAAGTCTTCTGCTTAATCTCCATTAGGTGGATGCAGGTGCTAAAAAATTAAGCAAGGTACTCTATCAGGTGTTTTATGCAGCCCCTGTACACATCAAAAATCTGTAGGCCAAGAAGTAAAAGGGCATCCTTCTATCGCTTTTTTTTTTTTTCCTGCATTGTTTAAGGACTCTTCGTGTCCTGCCAGCTCATGAAAGCACAAAGAATGAATTTATGTGCTTGTGAAAAAAAACCCCTTCTGATAATACTTTCTGAAACCTTAAAATGAGCTCACAAATTGGTCTTTTATGTGAATAAGTGCTGTCAAAGTTACAGAAGTGCTTTCTGGAGCAACTGTTGTGTAGAAACCTGTCATAGTAAACACTCTCTTATTTCTGTTGCTTAGTTTTTATGTTGTTGCGTGCAGTAGGGAAGGTAATAAGAAAAGCAAAAGAATAGCTACTAGAACAATTATGACATTTCAGAAAAAGGGAAAACAGCAGTGAAAATATAGCTAAGAAAGCTTATTTGGTCGCTGTACTTGCTAGAAAATATCTGGTTTATGCATTACTCTGTGAAAGCAGTCATGACAGTTAAATAGCTGTCAAAAAAATCCCTATTACTATGGAAAAAAATGGGAACAAAAGAGTTGTATTAAACTGAGACACAAACCCAATCTCTTTCCTGATAGAGAAGTGGAAAAAAAAAACAAACCACTTTTTTCTTGTCTCGACCTCACAGCAGGGTTTGACTCATAGTTGGAATAATTTTATAATCTAAATCAAATAACCATCAACTTGCTGATTTATTTGCAACAGTATTTTTAATTTGTTTGTTCCATTATCTTTGTTTTAGTTTAATAAGTAATGGGCTTTACATCTTAATGTGTTTATTAAATCTTTATGTTGCAATCTAAATTTCTTCTAATATGCAATAAGGAAAACTGTAGAGAGTCATTTGTTCTTTTAAACTGTATCTGTTTCAGCATGCCAAGACTGAAATATATCAGCTATAGTATTTGTATACCCATTATTTCTCATCCTTATAATAAAAATGTTCAAAAAGAAAGGAACTGGGGGAAAGGAATTCTCAGTCTGGGGTGAGGAGAAAAAGTTTACAGTGAAAAAATAAGATATAAGCTGACAAAGCGTTAACTCAGATGGCTTTGGGAAAAGTCTCCTCTCACAGAAAACAGACAATATATTGGATTTGCTGAGACGACAGTACTTGATTTGACAGGGTACACAGAACCAGAATCACAGAATGATAGAACAGTTTGGGTTGGAAAGGGATCTTAAGGATGCTATGGGCATCCTTATGTGCCAAGGCACACCCTCCATTAAATCAGGTTGCTCAGGGACCAGTCTGACCTGGCCTTGAACCCTCCCAGGGATGGGGCATGCACAGCTTCCCTGGTCAATCTGTTCCACTGCCTCATCACCCTCACAGTAGAGATTTTCTTCTTCACATCTAATTGAAATCCCTCTTCTTTTAAATCAAATCAAATTAAATTCGATTAAAACAATTTCCACTTGTCCTATCAATATCTGCCCATGTAAAAACTCACTGTCCCTCTTTTTCAGAATACCCTTCAGGTACTGGAAGGTGCTATCAGGTCTCCTCAGAGCATTCTCTTCTCCAGGCTGAACAGCCTCAGCGGCACCTCCCGCAACTCGAAGTAGAGATACTCCAGCCTTCTGACAACCTTTCTGGCCCTTGTGTGAACTTTCTCTAATAGGTCCACGTCTTCCTTGTGGAGGACTGAGGACTCAGTCTGGAGACTGAGGCCGCCAGATTTGGACACAGTACTGCAGGTGCCCCTGGGGTTCTTGCAAGGGCAGAGCAGATATTTAAGCTAAGTTGCACGGAAAACATAGGTGTAGAAATGGACCTTTCCCAACAGCTAGTATGAGCTAATGTGCTGGTTTGATATCATTATCTTATGCAAGTAAGTATTAATGACAGGGTACATATTATTGACTGGCAGTGGATATTTATGAGAAATGTGTCTTTATGTACTGTGTGCAAGATGTGGCAGATGTGTGATTCCTTGTAGTTAGTGTCAGCTGACTGATGGCTCTGTGCAGGCTGGTGACATCAGGAATTACCCCTCATGATCTGGATAAAAAACTGGGTTTTAGAGAATTGCCCCTTGGCTTCCCAGTGGCAATCCTTATTACTAACAAGTGAGTGTACTACAGGTGAATCAGCTGTTAGCAAAGCTTTGCCAGTCTGGACCACACTGGGTCTGACAGCGCTGCTGGGCACTCACTGGCACCTCCCGCAGTGCTGCCACTGGTCACAGAGCAGCCTACGCAGAAGACGTGGAAATAGTGGAAACCTGTTACAGAGCAGAGCTGACAAAAGTCCTTATGATGGGGGTTTCCCTCCAAAAATCACTCCTGATTCCTTCAGCAATGATCCTTTGTTTTTGTTTTGGGTTTTGTTGTTGTTTTTTTAAGTTTTTGTGGGTTTTTTTTGTTTTGGTTTGGTTTTTTTTTTGTGAGAGGGTAAAGGCGGAGAGAGGTTTTTACACTTTAGGCATTGTTGGAGCTAAAAAAAAAAATAAATCCACAGCTATCAAGTACTGCATATATTTTAAAGCATCAAACATAGTTCAGAATCAGCTATTTGAGTAGGCTGGAGAGTGATTTAAAAAGGAAAATAACTAAGTGAAAGGAAAATCAGGAGAAGGTTCAAGGAATGACCACAAGGAAACCTCTTACCTTTTCTGAAGATGTGTTTCTAAAACATGTTTCTCTGGTAGATGAGTGTTTTTGTTTGTTTTCTCTCAGCAGCGCTAAATGTTCATCATCTGATGATCTCTGCAGAATCTTCATCTATCTTCATCTTCCTCTAAACCCAGACTATTTAAATAATGTATCTGATGGTAGTTTCTTCATGAAGTGGTTAGTCAGTTGTTATTACAGAGCAAATAAGTGTAATTAAAGTCAAAGGGAAATAAAGGAAAAGCTGAAAGTTGAGTGCTGCTTTAATATGCCATGCTAGACCAGATCCTGAATGCAATCTTAAAATTAAAAAGTATCGTTTGTCTGGCTGTAATTATATTTGACTAATAGCAGAAATTTCTTTTTGGTTTCATTCATTTTGGATTATCCCTATTTGTAAAATGAGCAATTGAAAGGACCTTGATCAAGGAGTATTTTAAAATTGTTTGCTTTTTAATGAGAGAAGAGAGATTAAACGGTAAGCTAGCTGTACCTCAGAGAAATGAATCTGTTAAGGGAGTGCAATGATTAGGGAGATTTCTATCTGTGGAGAGGAGAGAAATCAGAAACTGCTCATTCAGATTCCAGTCTACTTCACCTGTGCCACTTAATGAGGCAAAAGCTTTACTTTTAATTTGTACGCAGGAGAAAATCCGCATGAATATAAACTGACTAAAGGTCCACAATGGAGGAATTTTTTGTTTTCTTTATTGTTTATTATTAATTTTTGATTGGGTTAGATTTAATAAATTGTGTCTGTGCAAGCAAATAACCCATACATTCAGATAAAAAGAGCAGAATATTCTCAGTCTTTCACTGACACATGCAGATAAGTGGCCCATTAAAACTTTTATCATGTGAGTGGCTGTCCTGTGGGAGCATCAAATGGTGAAATCTACATTTTGACCTAACATGGCTCTGAGTCACTCACCCAGAGAGAGAGCTCCATATTCCCCTCAACCACTCCTGATATCTTTAGTATCCACTGATATCTTTAGTATCAGTTCTCTCCATAGCACAGTTGTACTGTATATTATATTTTACGAGTAAATCTTCCAGCCATGGTAATTTAAAATTAAAATAATCTTCATGTTGAGGACCTTTCTGGTACTAGCTCTGTCCCTCATTACCTTCCTTCTGTTGAAGCCTCTTAGATGTGAAACTGAAATGGTTAGTTATACATGGTAATACAAGGAAAATCTATTTTTATTTTCAAATGATGAAACTTTCTGGTGCATTGGCTGGGACTGAACTTGAGGGTGGTAAATTTTCAGCATGGTGTGTAGGGAGTTAGCTACATGACTCATTAACATTAATTCCCATCTGTAAATAATTTTGAAATACTTTAACCAGCAGGGGAGCTATTTCATCTTTTATACTTAGCTGATTGTAAAAATGTATGCTGAAACCATCTGGCCTTAGTGCTTTGTTGGACTTCAGGCTTTTAATAGCCAGTCTGATTTCCTTTGCTGAATTGGGGTTTTCTAATCCCTGGCTCAATTCTCCTTCCAAACTAGGCAATACCATGTTGCTATTTGTTTGTCAATCAATCCCTATCTCACCAATTGAGATGAATAACAGAATTGCTATAAAAGCTTAGGAAAGCTTTGGGCCTAATTCTCATTCATGCTAAAGTTACTTTACACTACTCTGGTTGCTCATTTACTGGGTGTAAATGCAGTTTACTGCCTGAGCAATATAAAGCGACTGTAACATAAATGAAAATCAAGTCCCCTATGTTCAGAGCAGCTAACAAATTCAAATTGCTGAGTTCTACTTTCCCACAGGAGTGAGTGTACTAGAATTTCAATGCATATAAAGAATGCAACAAGCCAATTAAAAATGAAGATATTAAACGAGAAATTGAATGGTTATTTCTAAGGTCTGTTTAGAGACGGTTGATTCAAACAATGAGACTGACTTAGGCTGCCTGTTTCAAATATGCCAACTTCATCTAAAGTTCAGCCCTGCGTGATGCTTGGAGATTTGCCACAGCACATGAAACAGATTATTCCTACTACCTAGAAAAGGAGGACTACGTTTCAGAGGTGCATGCAGGGCTCCCTGACATACCTGATAGCCTTTCCCTCTGAGGGACTGTCACTGAGATTCAGCAGTTGTTAACTACTGATGCACAACAGTGTGTTTTGATAATGGTTGAATGAGGGGATAATGGCAGAAGTATCTTGAAACTGTATCTACCATAAATGCCAAAGCAGACACTGCTACTCCACTGCTTTTCCCATTTCTGAAGTAATGTTTTTTATTGCCTAAAATCTTTAAAAAATGTGTTTCCTTATAGTGCTCTATAATGGTGATGATCTGAGCCAATTCTGGTCTATTGGAAGGAAGATATTTGGTGGCGAGTATAGAGTGGGCTGTTCCAGTGGGCTATTCCAGTTTAGACAGAGGTCAATTGTCCTCATGTTCTCCTTACACCTCTTCCCCCTCTCTTACACCTGTATATTCACATCAGCATGAATATCCACTTTGATGTGAAATTCACATTCCTGTCCCTCTCCTCCTTTTCTTTTGGTCTGCTGAACACACTTTGATAACCTGCACTCTAGAAAGGAGTTGTTCTATTGTGGAAATCACAGCCACAAGAAGAATGATTTGTGATTTTCTAATACATGAATCTCTATACGCCATAATTGTCCTTTTTCTTGTGTTCACTACTTCAGACCTATAAATCTGTGCCTATTCTTCTCCCATCAGCTGCTAATCAGCTGATTTCAATCCTACTTTCACCTTGCTGAAGAGCACAGGGAATGTAGTGTACATATCACCTTATAAAAAGATTAATAGCCTTTTGTGGTTGTGCTAAATAACAAGCTGTGCTAAATAACAGCTTGGTTGTCTAACCTGGGGCTGTGTTAAGCTGTGCACACCACAGTTCAGATCCTGCCTTTGCTTCAGCAGCATTCTCAGGCACCGTGCTGTCTCTGCAGTACTCCTTGAGAGGAGCAGCTCCTGAGGCTTGGCTCTGTGAAAGAAAACCCATGTGGTTCCTCTCCTGAAGCAGCAGGTGTGTTCATGTTGCACAAATAAACATCAACAAGATTTTTCCATTTAAATGTGACTTTTGTACTTTTCTAAGGAAGACCTGTGCCTAAAATTACTTGGCTAATTTTTAAATGAAATGCAAAATTCATTTCTATTGCTCCTACAAGCAGACAACAGGCTTTGTGCTTATGGCTGCTAATAAACAGAAACCTCTTATTCTTTGACACTGAACATTTTGATTTACACCATTGTAATTGATAGTGGAATATTTTCCTAGTTCTCAGTTCAGATAAATCAGTGTAAGTAGTAAAATATTTTTGAGATGTTGTTCCTATCATAACTTTCCATTTTGCTGTAAGAAAAAAAAATCTATGTAAGTATTTTAGAGCTAAGTTGATAATCATCTATTACTTAGGCAGTTATGATTAGTTTTGCAAATGTTAAAATGCTATAATATTATTTAATGTTGTTTGAATGTAGGAATTTGTACCATCTATTGTTGGAAGATGTAGACTTGTAAAAAGTTAATTTGCATATTCTGTGGTAAAGGAGCATTAAAAATTTAATGTTTTACTGAGTTTTATTGCAAAATGAAATAGTTTATGTGATTGTATTATTTGGAATGTTTGTACTTTGCATTCTTTGAAATTTGTCCATCTTCACAAAGAATATCTCTGGGTTTTACTTTCATTACTATCTTGCATTTGAAACCAAACTATTTCAGTTTTAGACGCTGAATAAAGGCTTGTAGTGATTTACTATACAATAGGAAAGAAACCAAATTTTTGCTTGTTGGATATAGTTAATTTTTATTAGAAGATTCTTCAAAAGTGCACAGCAATTCGAGCCTGAATGTTGTCATTCCTAAGCAATGCTGTGATCTGTTCCACTGATCAAACATTGGTCCACTCAGGCTCTTCACATCTTCGTGGTGTTTGAAAAGTAGAGTCCCAGCCTTCACTTAAAGCAGAGTGATGTGAGTGCAAGATGTCTGTGCTGGAGGGGCTCCAAATAGATCTCTGAACATCTAAATGTCATTCCTGCCTTTCACCACTGATGCAAAAGGAAACCTCTGGTGAGCAAAGCAGATGTAAAGAGACAGGGATTTTCTCACTCACAGCATGTTTAGGAGCTGTTGCCTTGGGAGTTGTAGTGGTATATTTTTTTTCCCTGAGAGAAAGGTGAGAGCCGTTTCTTACCACTGTCAGAAGCCTTGAAGAATTTCTACAGCATACCTAGAGCTCTGTGGTCTCTGACTGCCACAACAGGGGATATTTGTCTTGGTGACATTTGAATTATGATTTCTTAGAGTTATTTTCCTGTATTGCAACTGTTTGCTGCATTGCCACATTCCATGGAAAAATCTTTGTCAAAACTGGGCCCATATTACTCCAGGAATGTTAATCTGCCTCGGAAATTACTCTAAGCCACATGCTTCATCACCTGGCTTTTGGGGGAACTCCTGCTTTTTGGGTGCTGTTACTGTACAACAAAGAGTACAAAAAATTATCTGTGGGAAGAAAGCAGTGACTATCTACATCAATAGGTACATTTGCAGAATGCTGACATGATCAAAAAGAATGCAGTCTAGCTAAACCCTTTTTAAATGAGGCTAAAATTCAGCTCTGTTGCCCACAGCCATCCATTCCAACTTGGTCTAATCCCTTATTCACTCTAACTTGGTGGGTGGTGCATTTGTGCCTGTCACTTCATCTTCCACTGCAATACCCACATAGGCAGGCATTCCTTTGACTCCATCCAAATCCCCTCAATATACCCTGATTTTCAGACACAATCGCAGCATGACTTATGCACCATTGTGTAGCTCAGCATACAAGGAACATGTGGAAAAGCCAAGAAGCAAAGCCAAATAAAGGTTTGTGGATAAAGGGATCACTCAAGAGGGAAGAGAGCGCCAACTTCCAGACAAGGCTTCTCTAACAGGAATGCTTTACATTAGACTGTATTTGCCTAAAATTACCAGCAACCTTCTGAGCAAGGACCAAAGCTTCCTCCCTATGTTCCAGAAGACTGCCCAGAACACTTCCTGTTTTGACATAAGGAGATTGGGAAGTTTGTGATTTTTCTTCTTGAATATGTTGCCTTCATAAGAACAGAAATGGAAACTTTGAAAAGTTGTTCTATTTGTTTACAACTGACAGGATTATTTTTAACAGTTAAAAATAATAATGTAAGAAGAAATAGCTGAATCACAGAATGATCCAAATAACTCTAACTGAAAAATATGCCATTTCTGTATGGCAAAATGACTTCCTTATGACAAATCAGCATTGCTGTTTTGCTTGAGTAAGTCACTTCATAAGAAAAATATAACATTTAAATATAGAATGATTTACTTTAAAATTACAAACTGTATGTTTTAGCTTTAAATGAATGTGCATTAATCCTTCATTGCCTCACAAATATATTTTTGTTTTTCCTTGAGTTTGTAACTCACAAACTATAACATTTTGGAAATAACACTCTTCTTTGCTCTTTCATGTCTATAATAAGAAGAATAGCAAGACACAATTCCACAGAGATATAGCTTGAGAAGTTAAGCAGTTTGAGACCTTTCAGATTGTTTTATTTTTCCCCTGAAATTGATTTTTCAATCAGAAATGTCTTTGTTGTAATCCTGTTTATTTTTGAAAAATGTACGTGGAATCCTATTTTCCCGAATATGGTGGAAAATAAGAAACAGACGACACATCTTTCATCTGATAACATTTTACACTGAATTCTCTCATTTGGATTGCTCTCTGACTTAATTCTCTGGCTGTTTCCTGTGTTTTCTTTCTGGTGTACACAGATGCACACATATAAATTTCATCTGGTCATCTATTAACACTTAATCTGAATTTAGAACACAAGTCCTATGAGGAGCAGCTGAGGACTTTGGGTTTGTCTAGTTTGGAGTGAAAGAGGCTGAAAAGTGACTTCATTGCTCTCAGGAACAGCTTCCTGAGGAGGGGAAGTAGAGAGGGAGGTTCTGATCACTTCTCCCTCCAACCCAGTGATAGGACAGAAAGGAATAATATCCACCTGCACCACAGGAGGCTCAGACTGGATTAGGAAGCATTTCTTCATGAAATGGTGGTCAAACACTGGAAAAGGCTTCCTGGATAAGTGGTCAATGTCCCAAGCCTGGCAGTGTTTAAGATGCATTTGGACAATGCCTTTAAATAGCATGCTTTAACTTTTGGTCAGTCTTGAACTGGTCAGTCAGCTGGACTGGATTAGGCCATTTCCAACTGAACTATCATATTTTAAGGTTCCATTGCTCTTTGCCATTAGTAAGACAGTCAGAAATTGTACTGCTTCCTTGTTTGGCTTAAGTGAAATAGCTAGCCTTGCTAACCCCATCTACTTTCTGTGGCCCTATATCAGCTAAAGACCTAAGAATTATAAGCCATCCAGTTTCCTGCATAACAGCTGAATTATAACAAAACATTAAATTTGAGCTCTTCAGCAGAGATATTTGCCTTCCTTACATTTTTAAGGCACTCGAGGCAAGCAATGAGATCAAGACTTGAGTGTGTACAATGCCAATTACTAACATCTTATATCCTGCCAAGTTTCAGAAAGAGAAGACTCACAGGCAAAAAAGAGTTATTAAACATGAAATAAAAAGACATGAGAGTAACCCCAAAATCAGAATCTTTTTGAAGAAGTTCAGCTACAAACTTGTACTTCATTTTTAGCATTATGTTGAAATTGTTTGCCACTGTCATAAATATAGAGAAAATGGGGTTTTTTTTGGTTTTTTAAAATCTTATAAACAGCTGCAGGCAATTTAAGAATTATAATTCACAACTGTTTTGATAAAAAACATCTTAGCAGATTTTCAGTTGCCAGATTTTTTAATACCATTCTGAAATTGGATAGAAGTTTGATTGAGTTGATTCTTCACTCAGGATAAAATTACAAATCTATTACACACATTTTAGATCTGCTAGCTCAAATAATTAGGTGTCACAAGGCAAAATACACAAGATATCACAAGGCAAAGGTCAGTGAGGAAGCTGAGTTTTATGGATCAGATGTGTTCATCACCTCTAGGGGAGAAATCCACTTGACTGAATACTCCATGTGCATAAGATCCATTAGAAATACCTTCAGATACTATAAATATATTTTGGAATGTTAAAAAAATATGTAATATAGATGTTGAAATGTCTAATACCATTTGCAGCATTCCTTATATTACATGTATACCGCTTATTTTGGTTCCAAAGTTCCACCATACCACTTCTTACATACTGATTTGCAAATTTAAGAGCACTGTTTATATTTGTCACTATCTGATGTCTTGAATTGTCACATTTCCAGCTGAAGCTGCATATGTAATCATGTTTGGTTGGAGGAGATAATGACAGAGAGTCTGAGCTGTAGAAAGCAACAGGAAGGTACAGAAGCCACTTGCCTTGGCTCTTCTTGGCAAGTGTGATGCCCCAGTAGTGCTTATCCAGTAGGGACTCCTGGGTAAGACATTAATGTCATTATGGTTACGTGTGCACAGCTTGACAAATGCTACTTTGTGCATACATCTAACAGATTGAACATGTAGGAAGAATAGAAATTAGTTTTCAAAAGTTATTTGGTGTAATTTGAATTAATTTTCATCCCTTCTCTGTAATTAAAAATGAGAAATGATAAAAACTACTAAGAATTACTTTTGAGAAATTAAAAAATGATCAGGCATATATACATGTCTTTTGAAGGAATGTCCAGTTTTACCCACAAAATGGCAAGTGAAATCTTTCATGTGCTTAGCTTGAGAATATGAAGTTACATGCACATATTTTTCTAGAATTGTGACTTTTTGGATACTCTCATTTCATACAGACCAAATTAGAGATGCTACAAAGATGATACACTGGTATGGTAGATTAGCCATGGCTAACAATCTCCTACCCACCTGCTCTCTCCCTGCTCTTCCTCAGTGGGACAGGATGAAAAAATAAGAACAACTCATGGGTTAAGATGAGGGCAAGGAAATTGCTCACCAGTGACTGTTCTGGGCAAAACAAACTTGATTGGGAGACCTAAGGATCAGAATTACAATTGAAGCAGAGTAGGATGGCAAGAAAAAGAAAAAGAAACAAAAACTAAAGCACTTTCCCACCACTCTCATCCTCCCTTTTCCCAGGCTCCACATTATTCTTTCATTTCCAGCCTGTTCCTATATCCAGCCTGGTGCAGAAAAAGTGGGCATTGCAGCTAGTGCATAAGACCTCCTTTTTCTCACTCCTTCCTCCACTTACTTTTCCTCTGCTACAGCATGTCCCCTTCCATGCACTGCAGACCTGCCTCTGCATGGACTCTTCAGGGGCTGTGGACTAACTGGAATAGGATATAAGGTTGATACTTCTGCAAGGGTTTGAAGATGAAAACTCTGATATAACTTTTTATGTGAGCAAAGCTACAGATGATGGTGCCATTTTGTGGCCATCTCTGGGGGTCTAGTTTTCAAGAAGAGGATGTTTTCACTGGAAGAGGATGTTTCTGCAGGATCAGCAATGGCCATTTGTTCAGTATGGGATGGTGATCACACTGCTATTTTGTCTATTGACTTAGAAAAAGTCCGTTTGGAAAAGTATTTTAACCAGTAATATGGTGGGACATAAGTGCCTAAGGATCAGAATCAGACTGAGATTTCTTTAGCTACAAGAAAGGATTTTCTTTTTTGCTTGCCCATTCATTTATTTTAATATGCAACAGTGCGATGAAATCCATGAAACTGATGAAATCCATGCAATGGCCCCTGTGAAGTATCAGTATTATCCTCCCTTTCCTGTTTCAGAGTATGAAGACATAACGTTGCCCTCACTGGTTACATGGCAAGGGATATCTGCTGTAGTTATATTCTACAAAAGAGAGGATAAGATGATTTTGTAAGCTATCTGCCAGGTTGTAGATTTAATTTGCAAGACCAAACTTCCACAATATTGTGTTTATATTGCAGTGCCATTTTCTGTTTAATACAAACATTCCGAATGCTCTACTTCCATCTGTTATAAATAGTGAAAGCTGATAAACACTGCAAACACAAGATGCAGCTTTGTGGCAAATTATATTTAGTGCAGCCCCCAAACATAAAACAAGATTTATAATTTTTGCATTGCTCTTTTT
>VWZN01009484.1:108025-122131 GCA_013396955.1 Regulus satrapa
TTTTTTTTTTTTTTAATTTACTCCACAGTAATTACTCCAGCGCTTTGAGTATATACATAAATAACACTCAAAGTTTTACGTTAAGTTATGGTGTGAGAAGACAGGGACAAGTATATGCACACACACATCCACACATTTCACACCTTCAGCTGTAATGCAGTTACAAGTCTTGTTATGGCTGCAGAATCTTTGATAAAGCTAGTTTCAAATACATTTTTATCATATCAGTAGATTTGAAAGGCAAGCCCACACACTATTATGCATAGTATAGAAAAAAAATCAGTTTTTAATTTAAAAATTTGGATGAACCAGATGAATAGGAATAGAATTGCAAAGAACTCTGAGACCAATAGCAAGAGATGAAACTACTGCTGTTCCCTGCTCTCAGGAGAAAAGGAGAAATTGTGTAGAAACAGAGTGAGTGAGTCACTGAACAAGGCTGTTAGAAAGTGTGGGTGAGCTGTCATAGGAAAATAAGGTTCCTGGTAATGCTGTTTGGGTGTGATCACTTTATCACCTGCCAAGAATGAAAACCAAACCATTACACACAGTCAAAGAAAAACTAACTTACTAAGTGAAACACCTCACACAGTCCACAAAGATACTTGAAAAGGCAGAGTTTAAGTAAGTTTATGTCTTCCTTTGTGCAGGCTGGATTCCAGAAGATGACTGATGCATCCACTCAAAAAGTGGAAGAAAGACTTTTTGTTTATTTTTGAAGCCAATATATTTCAAAGAAATTAACTGGACAAACTTCACTGCAGCCACTACTAGTCATTAGGACTGATGAATATTTCATCTGCTCAAGAAAATGTTTGTTTTTCCAGTCAAGTTGCCCTACTTTGACTTAGCTGTCCTTTCCAGGACATATTCACACCCCTTAAAACTTCTGGCTGTGTGATCATCCTATAGACTGGGCCTTTTGACAGCTAAGGTAAAACTGTTGCTTTTGGAAAGAGTGATAAAAAGTTCTGAGTTTTGTTTTGCACATCCATCTCCTCAACTAAAATTGATCTTGGAGTAATCAGCAGGAGACATATTCTTTAATGCAAAAAGTGTATTTCAGAAAACATTTTCCCAGGGCGTCATCTCTGTGCAGTGTATTTCTGCCATATCCACAGCCTTAGCTAAGCAACCCACACTGTACATACTTTCATAGTTTCATATCTGTTTTCCCCATTGTTTGAAGTATTGACTTCTCCTGTCAATACAGGGACATGACTTTGATGTGACCCTCCAACTGGAGAGGAAAACAGCAAAGAAAATGTCTATATTTATAACCTAGTGACCAATGTAGCTGTTGCTTAACAGAAATAAACATTGACATGTTTATTTCTCACTTTTTACTGTAATAGAGTACATTTGGTTTCTGCAATCAAAGTGCAGCATTTTAGAAGTCACATGAAAAGGGAGATTTCCTTGACCCTTAGTGTTTGATTTGTCTGTCAGTGCCCCAGGAAAGCCAAGACCCTTGTGCCCAACCAGTCTGTCAGTGTCCTGTTATGGGGACCCTTCACTGAGCAATCCTGCTGGATTGGAGGCTGGTTTGGCTGACTTATTCAAAGACACACAGGGACACCATAACAGAGACTCCTCAGTGAGTCTTCCACTCTACTCCAGTATTTTCCCTCTGCCGGTCATTGCCATCAGCCATGAAGGATTCACACCAACAGTTTACAGAATAACACTCTTTGTTAACATAAAATTATGTCAGATTAAAGTGCAAGGATGGCCTATGGTATTTGACTGCATAAACATATTCAAAACAATGCACAGACAAATTCAAATTCACAATAAAAGTATTCAGTGCAGAGAACTGAGTGTGGTTTTTACCTGTCCCTATGAGTCAGAGGACAGGTTCAGCTCATCCACTGATCCCAGCAGTTACTATGGAGTCTTCTCTAACTTTTCCCCATTCTCAACATATTTTTACAGTATTTCTTTATGTTTAGGTGGAGCTTGAATAACTCTAATCATACAGACATTTGTTACTGATTGGTACAAAAATCCCTTGCTTCACTCTTAAAGGTACAGTCAGTTAAAATTAGACACTTGCTCAGTGAGGGGTGGTCGTATCTTGGGGGAAGGGAACTTTGGGATGGAGGTATGTGTTGTGTTATAATTAGGCTATAATTAACCAAGTTCATCCAAGGAGAGTGATTTGCTGCCTGGCTTGGCAGCAAGACACCTTCTCCTATCTCCCCTGACTGACTGCTGCTATGAGGCTTATCAGCTGCAAAATACCATGGAGTTCTCTTCCCTGCAAGGGTTTCAACAGTTTCCAATCTGCTCCACCCTCCATTCCAACCCCCTCAGCAGGTGCTTATGGTTGCAAATTGTGTGTGTGGGGAATCTTCATGGAATAAGTTTCAAGCATACTGATCACTTTCCATCCAAGGAGTAGCGACTGCATTTTACCATATAATTTCTGTACTGTTGTAACAGTTAGGAGGTGAAGTTCTGTTAGGATGTGAATATATAATATTCCTATAAAAATATATATATTAAAAGAAATAAATATAAATTCAATTAGACAATATATAAAAATAAATATAAAATAAATATGTATATATATTTTCAATACATAATATGAATGTAATATATTATATTCATATAATATATTACTATAACTTCTCTGTTAACTCTAATTTTGCACCCAGTAATCTTTCCACATAAGGCATATCAAATCAGAACATATAATCAGAAAGTATCCTTAATCTTTTAAGATTTTTTTCAAACAGACAGAAACCTACAAAAAAGTCAGGCCACTTATCCCTCTGGCCATTAATTCTTTAAATTCTGGTTTTAAGTGTGTATTCTTCTCATTCTTTATTTGTGACCTTTCTCATAAGGACAAGCATTTTCTTATCTTTTTTTTTTTTCCTGGAGTCAAGTTAATTTAATTTACTGATCATATCGAAGACCTAATTCTTATGTACGTGTATTTCACTGGCTTAGTTTAACTGGGTGTAAAAGAATGTTAAGTAAAGATAATAGGATTATTATTTTGAACACAACAGGTACAAATTAAGTTGTTAACTATATTATATACCTTGCATTGCTTATCAAGTCTGATAAGCAAGCTCAATAACATTTAACTTTGGCACAGCCTGTAGCTTCATCTACAACATAACTCTTTGGACCAATGTTTAGTTGCAATGAAAGCAAAAAAGAAGGCTGCTGATTCAGAAATTAGTTTTCTTCATGGTTCTACTTTTTCCCAGTTATCTGCTCTCTACCTGCCTTGGGGGAAAGTGAGTGTTTTATGCAGGAGATACTACTACATTGCTGGAAATTACGACATAGTCTAGCATAAAGAACTAAAACTTGCCTTCCAGTGTAGAACTGGAATTTATGCTAGTTTTATCATATAAGATTGTGGTGTTAAGTGAAGCAGTTTAGTTCATGCAGAAGAGACAGGGATGGCAAAGACAAGCACGATGGATGGTTTGATGAGGTGGACATTCACGTATTGCATGCTGAGTAGCAAAACGTTTATACAAACATTTTGTTTGTATAACCAGCACCTTGATAAAAATCCCTGCTCCTGTGAAATATCACATAAGGTCTTGCGCAAAGAAAGGACTACGTTTCAAGCCTAAATTACAGCACAGCTTCAGTTACACCACTGACTTAGGCCAGAAGACTTAATTAATTAGTCAGAGTCATGTAAACTGGAAAAAACTTTTCTCTGGAACAGATCTGCTCTGATCCACCCTTCAGAGTAGGTCTGGCAGATTGATTGGATCACTCAGTTGAGCTTTGAGTATTTCTAAGGGTGGTGGTTCTTAATGGTGGTGATAAATGTGGCTGCTTACCCTCAGTACTAGTAATTTATTTTCCTCTTAATATTTTAGCAGAAATTCCTTTGTAGCAGCTAGCTCTCATTTTGCCTCATGCTTTCACTCTGTGCCTTCGAGGAGAGTTCAGCTTCGTCTTCTGTACACTTCCAGTGAGCATTTGTAGATTACTTCCCAAACCTGTTCCAGGCTAAACAAACTCAGTTCTTTTAAGCTTCTCCTCATAAATCATATATTTCAGGTTTTAAGCACTCAGAGTAGATAAATGGTTTATCTAAACTTCTGTGTTGAACATCATATAGAGTTCAGCCCTTGGAATTCAAGTCCTACACATATAGCAAATTTATCTTTGTGTTCAGAAGACAGAGGAGCCAAAACAAATTACAAGATTTATCTTAGATGCATATAAATTGGGAGGATAACCTACTATCTAAAGTGTCTGAATTAATTGTTGTGATCCTTAGATAAATTTTAAAAGATACGTTTCTATGCTTATATATGGCATTAATTCAGAGATGAGTAAGGAATAACATTATTTTCTTCTGTCTAGTCTTTAAAATATACAATTTAAAAAATTTATATACAAAATACTTTTAGCTTCTTTAGCTTTTTTTTTTCCATTTGGTAAGGTTTGGAAATCCATACATTAAAGCCAGAAGAAGGTAATGATTTTCCTTTAATAAGTTTAGGCAACAGTGGCTATTTGAGTTGTTTGTACAGTGGGATGAGACAGATCAAAGAACTGTGGAATCAGTAAGACAACATAAAAAAAAAATCAAGCTAATATAATGAATATCATTTTAGCATGATGGCAATTTACAATCAAAACAATTTACCTTGGGGATTAAGGAATTTGTCACAATGTGAAGCTGTTAAATTAGGACTGTGTGTCTTTCTAAGAGATACCCTCCAGTCCAGTCAGAAATTATGGGTCAAGGATTGCCAGGCAAAGTAGTGTGACCTCTATTAGGCAAAAGCTCAGAGTAAACTATCTGCACAGTTATTTCAAGTTTTAAGTCTGTGGACCTTTAAAGTGGAATCAAAGTGATGTGCTACAAGGTCAATCCCCAGTGGCTTCCTATACTGGAAGAAACACTTTCCTTCTGTTTTAGATACTGCCATCCACTCCATTAAAAAAAATTCTTATCACCTGCATTCATTATTGCAACATCTGTTCCAAAAGATGGATGTCTTCTTTTGGTATTTCAGCTTGGGTTGTATCTCCTATTGCAATTAACTAGATTTATTTTAGGGCAGTTTATGATCACTAAACCTAATAAAATTAAACTCATTAAATAATCTACATGGATTAGAACCCATAATAACATTTCACTTTCAGATCTTTGGAACTTACATGTTATTTCTTGAATCTACTCTATATGAAAATCTACAAAACCAACAAAACTGATGCATATAACTTCAGAAGAGAACAGTGTTCCAAATCTAGGAAATAATTTGTCTCTGTTTTTGGAGACTTGTGGAAGAAGAGAAACATTTAAATCACCCACAGAAAGCTCTAAGGACAATTATGAGCTAAAACTTCTGCATTTCATCTCTTGGTTCCTAGTCAGAAAAACATTTGGTTTCAATTTGCCATGGTTTTATCTAGAAAGCCCCCTCTTCTCCAGTGGAACTCCTCCTGCTTTGCAGGAACTGGGCTCTTTGTTCTTGGAGCTGTTCCTTCACTGCTGGAGTACAAATGTACCATGTGCATTCTTCTACCTCCTTACACAACAGGTTGCAGTAAATCTCCAATCTATTATCCTAAACCCATTTTTTAAAATGAAGCATAGAAATAAGCTTTCCTTCTGTAAGTGATCCTTCCTCCTCTTTCCAAAAGCAACAACTAAGTTGAGAAACCTAAAATAAATTGTATGCATGTTCTGTAGAAATCCTCTAAACAAATATAACTGAGAGACACTTTATAGCAGTAATAATTTCTTACTTGCAAGTGTTTCAGAAGACTCCCACAGCAGCAGGTGTTAAGGAAGTATCCATCTGTTCTTGTTTCTCTGCACAGAAGTACATTGAATAGATAAGAGTTTCTAAATGTTCAGGGTTGTCATTAAAATGGGTTAGCTGTGATCGTCACTTAAGGCATTCCTGATATTGAAATTAAAATGAAGACAATCTCTGGCTCTGTTGCAATTTGAAAATGCGATCAATGGTTCCCTGAAGAAACATCCTGTCAACTGAGTGCTTTTTAAATTATCTTCTGAAAACCACTTCAGTATTCCTGTGACTGAACTGGAAATGCTGTATCAGCAACATTACTGTTCTCTGAAAATATGGATCAAACCCCAGCTGTTGCAGATATGTTAATTGATGAATAAAGTTAAGAGATCTGAAGCCTTTATACTACACTTGAAACTTATGTTTCTATTTAAATATTGAAGGCTTTTCAGCTTTCTCCTCCAAATGCAAAAAACTACTTGAGTCACTTCTAAGGAAGGCTTCAGAATCTCTAAACTTGAATGCTACAGTATAAAACCAGAGGACTGGAGCTTCATCAACCCAGCAGTGAAATCAGCATGAGAAAGGGGAGATGGCAAACAAGCTGTGAAAAACAACATGTCAGTTTTTTCGGAGGCGAGACAGAAAATATACTGGACAATAGTATGAATGAATCTATGAAAAAGCTATAAAACTTCTACACATTCCAAGGTGTTTTTATTCCTTAAGTATTATATAAGCTACTACATTGTCCTGTATTCAGAACAGAAGATGGATGTTGGCAAGCAGTGTGAAAGTGTTAAGAATGAAAACTCCTCCTCTCCTCTTAAGAATGAAAACTCCTCCTCTCCTCTTTTAGCATTGTACTCCACTCAATAGAAGGAAGCAAAATGAGGGGTTTGCATGTAGCACATGTAACAATTATAATATCTTTATAATTAAAGCTAAAATAATACCAATTGAAGTTTTAAGGCTTTGTATTAGTTTGCCATTTGCAAAGTCTAGTAGCTTCCACCTAAGAAAATGCTAGCAGTACCTTGCTTGCCAAAGTTTGATCTGTCCATTAGGTTTTCACGTTATGTATTTCTCTGGTACTTTCTCCTCTCAATAAAGCACATTAGTTTAAGTATTTTTTGCTATTTGTATGTGAATTACTAGGTCTGGATACTTGGTAGGAAAATATTTGCATATGTCAATGGAGCAGTTCTGGTAGTCTCAGCCACAACTGTTTACAGCTGAATATATCTCCAAAGCTTCTGGATCACAGCTTTGAAATCATCAATTTAAAAACAAAATAAAACAAACCCCACCAAACAAACAGACCTTTACATCTCCCAAAGAGTCCCTTCAAAGAAGTAATAGCTGGTCAGCCTTCAGCTGGTAGGGGATATTTCCAGATTTTTAGTCCAACACTACACATAGTTATAACTATCAACTTCACATTCAATTTTTGTGGTTTATGCAATCTTTTTCTATTCCTTGGTTGTTATCTTCACTGAGATTGTTGGATCTACAAAACTGTGAGTAGAGGAAACAGGGTGTTTCCTTTAGAAAATAGTTTGTTTGCAATGTTATAGTTGAAAAGTGGTAGAATTTTGAGAACAGCATTGTTACTCAGGGAAACAAACCAAATGCCAAACAAGAAACAACCCACCTTGCCATGATATGGACAACAGAGCATGTGATATACTAATTTGTTTGATGGAAAAGTATAGATTGCGTGCTAGGATTGCTTTGCCACTCGGCATTTTGCTAAGCCACCTGCCAGGTTAAGCCACTCTAATCATGTAACCATGGCAATACTGCTAGCGTCAGCATGAATAACTGATTTGTGCAGCCAGTAAGGACTGGGCACCTTAATGCACTAACTGGAGCTGCTGGGAACTGTTTGGAAATAAATATGTAAAATAGGAATAAAAGGTTCTTTTAGATTATTTAGTGTTTTGCTTCAGGCAATATTTGTTAACAGCAGGCCACCCTGTTTATCAGGCTAAGAGAACATGGTTGTGAGCACTGAAATAGATAAGAAACTGCTGGTAAATAACTGCTGGTTGATTCTCCTCTGCTGCTTTGCTTTTTGTGCTTTGATGTGAAATAACTGTTTCATTCTTAGCAGAAAGTGTTAGCCCATACTTGTGTTCTGCTGAGGTAAACTGACAACTTACACTGGTAATTGCAGAAAATCTGAAAATAAGAGAAAGCAGACAAAATTTGAATGCTTTAATGAGGTTCTATAAAGATGGTCAGAGAGTTGGTCAAAGTGCTGCTATGATATATATCATACTCTTCTTCCTATCCCTCAGTTGTTTTCCAAATGCTTTTCCCACACAGACATTTCCTGTCTCTCTCACATTTGCCTTTCATTTGCCCCTCAGTTATGTGTTTTCCTCACACCTTTAATTTGCAGCTACACTGCTCCACAAGTAATGGGTTTGTTGTTTTGTTTTTTTTTCCAGAGAGGCAATGATCTGATGATATACTGTCTCCAGCATCAGTGCTGACTTAATTAATTTCTACCCCTATGTCAACAAGGTGCAGGACTGTAATATGAATCAGACGAGAAAAAGTAACTTCAGACCACTTCAAAGTAAAATCTTCAGCATCCCTTCTCTCCAATTGCCCTTTTTCAGCCAGGTGCCTGGCTCTCACAGCAGCCCCACAAGCATAAGCATATGTAAACATAATTAAAGGCATTCCTCAGTGAATTTTATAGACAGTAGAACAGAGTACTGATTATTTCTGATTTTGTGGCCAGATGAGGGAAAAAGATAAACTCATAAAATCTGTATTCACTCTCAAAGCCAAAAGCTTCATTTGCATGAGAAGAAAAATTGAGTCCTTAGTGACGTCTCTATATATTTTTAAGGTGTGTATACTTTGGTTTGCTTACTAGCTACATTACTTGATGTACTATTTTCATGATAAATTATTTTCATTCATGACATCTTATTTTACTTGTCTGAATTGCCATTGACACAGGTAGCCCAAATTCTTGCTCTATGATGTGGCCCAGTTGTTGCCCATTTTTCTTTATTCTCTTAATTTTTTATGGTCTTCCTCCACAACTTTTTCTTCTAATCTTGGATTCCTCCATTTTTTTCCCCTTTCAGTAATTTTTCATGGTGAGTGCCAGTTTTCAGTGGTTCACTAATTTTCCAAACACAACTGTACTTTCTGGAGTATATTTGTGTCCTCCAGAATGGCAACTATTGGGCACTGTATGGAAGAGTTGCTGCATTAGCACATATGTTTGCTATTGTACTAAATCATGATTTTTTTGTAGGCTGTGAAAAAAGTGGAATTGTTATTTTGTACTAAAATAAAGGAATGAACACTTTTAAAACAAATGTGGCAAACAGGAGCTGATTTGAGGATGTGGGACTAGTTATCTTTTTTAGTCCCTTATGGCCCCATTGTGGTATGGACTCTATTTGAAATTTAGCTAGTCAGGATAAATACCCAAGCCAGGGAAGTTCCAACTGTATCCTTGTAAATAGTGAGAAATTGTTCAGGGCTCTAGAATTTCTGTTTCTCTTCATTCTTCATCTTTGAGAACAGCAAAATTTAATCAAAAAAGTTAGCTGAAACATAGATTGAAAAAGAACATGTTGATTTTAATAACTTAAAATATGTAAGGCTGCTTTAAGGATGATTCTGGAATTTTGCAGTTCCCATCATAATACTGCAGTCACTCAGAAAATAGGGTCCAGTTCTCTCTTGAAAGAAGATTAAAAACCTACCATGAAGATGAGATGATTCACATTCTTTTGGTTTGTTGTGTTTTGCTAAGAGTCTGGTTAGAAGGAGCACAAAGGACAGAACAACTAAAAACCAAAAGGGACAGAAGAGATACATAAAAGCAGAATTAGAAAGGAATTGAATCACTCATAAGTGAAGATCAGCAAACAGAATGCCCAGTTATTGCACTTGATTGTAAGAAGCGTTGATTTTCTTGCTTCTTGAAACTTCTTAAGAAATTTAGTTATTTTTCCAAACTCTACTGCTTTGGGCCTGCAGACTGCAGGGGAAGAGCAGTGGTAAACAAAAGCTGCCACATCTGAATAGGAAAGATGCCTAACACAGTATATTCTCACTGCCAGGAAATAACAAAGAAGCATTCTTGCCTGTTTAGTGGGTATTAAATCATGGATAGAAAGTCAACTGCTTATCTGGAGTCTGGCATAGATTTCCAATAACTCGCTTTTCCTCAAGCACAAACATATGACAGCACTTGAGGAAAACCACAGAGTGTATCTTTTATAATCAAAAAATAATCTTTTTAGATTTCCATGAGAAAACAGCACTCATTTTATTCAGTCTTTTTCTCTCACCTTGCAATTAAGTCAAGTGCTGACACAGATTACTGGGTCATTTATGCCCTAAACTGTTCAACAGAGATGATGTCATCTAGTATTGCGGATATACAAAATAAAACCTTTATGACTTTTAAGAATAATAGCAAATCCAATATACATAATTCCTACACAGCCACATACATGGGGTGTACAAGTAAGAGGTAGTGGATGTAATAGATTGTCACTGTAGTCACTGTTTTGCTGTACAGCTGTGCTACCCAGTCTAATCTGTGTTTATATACCCTGTTTGTGTACTGTGCAGGATAATGGTGTCTGTGCCTGTGTGGCTCTGACAGGCTGATCTACAGGCTTCTACAGGTGTTTGGGATGTTGCTGTCCTAGAAAATTTGGCTTAGTTTTAACAGGGACGTCCACGTGGCTGGACGGGCAACCCCACAGTGTTCCATGCATCCCCACCCTACAGGTCCTTTACACCCCACTGAAAGCTCCCTGGCAATGTATGAAGGATCCTCTTGCATGGCACTTACTCCACAGGGCCTTTAGCCTCCACAGTAGAAGTGCTGTCCCTAACTTGTCTGCTCATATATAGGCCACAACTTCTCAGCATGCAGTCAGCCCTTCATGAGCAGCTCTACCCAGTAGTGCTCGTAAGTACTGACCTTAATTTTACCGAGACAAGCTTTCAACTTGAAAACTGAGGAAGCATGAGGGAAGCAGAGAGGAGAGACATTCCCTGCCTACTCTCCTCCTATTTGAGGGAACTGTTCTGTCCTGTACACTGAGAGACTGCATGGCAAGCAGTGGCCTCCAGCAGTGTCTCCACTGTCACTGAGCTTTGTTCAATTGCATCATGTGTAATGATTTCAGACACCAGGTGACAGCCAAAGGGCCACGAACTTCTCTATGTAACACCACGTTCATGGCTCTGGGATTGGAACTCTCAGGAAGCAGCAAGCATGGGCTGCCCCGCTGGAGAAGGAAGGCAGGAGCTGAGGGCAATAGCAAGGCAGGTAGGGCAATGATCCCACCCAGGAGAGCTCAATCCCACAGTACCTGAGCAGGTACCACACCGGGGAGCAGGGTGAGGCAGTATTCAAAGTTACCAGACATATCCGCAGTGATGAAGCACGTGCGAGGTCAAGTCAGCAAATCAAACCAGTGGTTCAGGATCAGCAAGGCACATGGACAGGCACAGGCAGACCTAAGACAAGTCTCAATGATGGAAGCCTGAGCTTCATTGCAGTTCCCAGGCAAAGAGTAGGAGGCCCCCATGAGGCTTCCCATAGCGCCTCCTCCCACAGCTCTATCCCCAGCAGCCCGATCCAAGGCTACAGCTGCACCACATCAGAACTGCAATGGAGGATGGGCAACCAAGCCCCAAGGAGCTGAGAACAGGCTGCACAGCCTCTTGCACTCGAAGCCCTGACAACAACATGCTTATTTCCAGATTTTCATCCAGTCCAGAAGGTATCAGTCTCTTAAAAGTAATCTTGTTAGAGACAAGGCACAGCTGTTCAGGGCTGGGATGTTTACTGCAGCCCACTAAAGTCTGCAAAGCCATATGCTGTTTGATCCTCTGCTCCCTGGCTATTTACCAAATCAGCGTCCAGAGGGGCAATAGGGTGAGCTGTGCCAGAATGGCTGACAAACACCAGCCCTTCTGCTGGCCCACGAGGGGCCCTGAAAGCATCATAATTATATGGAATTACATTCTGCAGTGCCTAGTGATCCATCATACCCTAGTGATCATTGCAGTGGTTCATCTGCACTTTCAGGTCTGAACTGCTGAGATTTTGATAAGCAGCCATGCACAGAGCCAACAACAGCATCATTGTGATATATATAAATGCCCCCATCCTGACAGCCACAGGGCCTCGCTGAGTGTGATGCTGTCTTTTTGACTGACATAATGCCAGTGTGAACTACACCTTTAAGATGCCCGTGGCCTGACATACACTTAAGTGATTTGCAGGAGAAAGTGGAGACTGTGGTCAAGACTGAGTGCTGAGTATCATCCTTCTCTTTCAGACAAAACATACACAATGTTTTGTCTGACATGCAGCAAGACATGTAGAAAAGCTAATCCTTCTGACTGTAGTCAAATCATTTCAGGACCCAGTCTATCACAGGACATGGACAGATAACCACTTTTGTTGAAACTCGAGCACTCTCCTAGAAATATAAGGGAAAGGCTCTTTACATTCAGTGCCCAGTAACTTTCAGCTATGCATCCAGGATAAGGATCATCTGCTTTTATGTTCAGTAAGCAGACCTATTCCCTTCTGATAATGTAATGAAGGAAGCATATTCCATGGAAGACAAAATAAAAATTGTGATCAAAATGGCATTTCTGCTGTTGTGGGGAATCTCCCATTGGACTTGGTGTTCAGGATCTTCATCCCACTGTTGCTGCTTTCACCATATCAGGTTGGGATAAACGATGCCATAACTCACAATGAGCATTTCAGGTTTCTGCAAAGTGTGGCCAAAAGTTCCAGCTCCCCAGTTCTGTGAGCCTACTGCTAACAAACAGGACTGGGCCTTGAACTGGCAAGAGATAAAGGGAGTAAGGATGAACTGTTTCAAAAATTGGCTCTTGTTGTCTTGTGCTGTGTGCTACTTCTGTCTGTTAGAACTCTGTCTCACCAGAGGTGCTTGAGTAAACCAATCCTTTTAGGTATTTAAAATTACAGAACATTGTGAAATAATGTCTTTGACATAGATTAAGTTGTCCCAGGGCACATGGGCAGCAGTCAAACAGAACTTTTAGGTAGTTTGGATAGAATTCCATGTGCATTTTGTGGACAGTGACACACTGATTCATCTGGAGCAACAAGCATTTTTCAGAGAAAGCTCTGAAGGGACAGATCCAATGACAGACATGAGGGGGTTTAGGTCAGTTCCTGAACAGTCCCTGGTACTCTGGTGCTCATTACCTTCAGCAACGTAATTTGCTCTACTGGTGATCAATATAAGAGAGTATGCTCTAAGAATGTTTTATCATGAACAGTTGGCACAGAGGATCTTATCTGAGGGCTTCTGACTGCCTGGCAGGCACGGTATCACCTTCTGTTTTACAGTGGAACTTAATTGTTCATCTCAGTGCAGCACAGCCAACAGCAGCTACAAACTGCAAAGCTCAGGCAGTGCCCTTCCTGAGCAGAGAAACACCCACTAATGGGGACTTCTGTACAAAAGGAGGTACATGTGACTATATACACACAAGACATGTCAGATTGGAAATAATGATCTTGTTAGATGCCTGCAGACCTTTAAGAAGGACAGCACCTACATTTTGTTTATAATAGATTTAGTGCCATGAGGTACAACAGCTACCCCTATGCTGGCATAAACTGCTGGTATAATTGCCTGGTGATTTCAATGAAGATTTAAGTAAGCAAAACCCTCCATGTCTTAAACTAACACGAGGTAACGCATAAAGTCTGTAATTCTCATTATCTTCTCCTAGGTCATATTCCATCCCTTACTAATTGGCTCTAGGGGCATCCCATTTTGAGTTCCAATGTTTACAACCTTTTCTTGACAATCTAATGTGCAGACAGGTCAGATCCAAATGCAGGGTGTTTTTATTCCCATTTCTTTTGCATAATAAGTTCTGAACTGGAACCAGTCTTCCACCTGCTAGTGCTTTTCCACTTCAGTGGCTGCTACTGTTGCAACACAGGTTTAACTTGGCCACTGACATTTCAGTGTGACGACTCTGCTTTACGGTATTCCTCATCACTAATTCAAGAGTTTCTTTGCTACAGACATACAGTAGGCTTATTTCAAGGCTCTTGGGTCAGTTAGTTCTCCTTGACATTATTCCAGTATTCACCTGGAGCCTTGTCATGACATTACCTCTGAAATAACCTCTGCATAACCTCTGAAAATCCATTTTCCCAACTAATAATGCTCCCTCTGCTAATTTTTTGTTGTTGCCTAATGACCACCACAATGATTAACATTTTCCTATGGCTATATTAATTATTTTGAGATTTTCTCGGCAGAAATCACAGGTCAGTCTTCCATTTTTA
>VWZN01009484.1:124068-135697 GCA_013396955.1 Regulus satrapa
CCGAGGGATCGGCGGCGGTCCCCCCGCCTGCCCCGGGACCGGCCTCGCCTGGAGGCCTGGCGCCCGCCCGTGGGGCTGGAGTTGGTAACTGCGCTGTGCGCCCTTACAGCGAGGAAGGCAAGATGAAAAAAGTGGGGTTATGGTAGAGTCAACGAGTAACACATGAGGCTTGAACTCGGGTACTTGTGTTTTCTACTTAGTCGCAGTCGTTGGCTACACAATATCCATTTTTAAAAACGTGTTTCAACGAGTTGTGCTTTTCAAATACATACTGCAAACGCTTATTTGCTAGCTTAGAGGTGAGTTTGCATTGTAGAAAGTTTTTGGTTTTTTTNTTTGGTCACAAATTTTAAACCAGAATATTTTAATTGTTAAAATGTTTTTGTTTTTTTTTTTTTTTTTTTTTTTTTTTTTTTTTTTGTTGAAGTGATACACTTACTAGTCAACACTGATTGTTTTCAATAACTACCGGGAAAGTCTTTCACCAAAGCACAAAGCAATTTACGAAAAGTTATTTCCACTGGTATTTGGGAATGTTTTTGTTGTACTGTTTACGTTAGTGATTGTCCTGGATTGTGGTTTCATGTATATCTAAGGTGGAAAAGGTTAAAGTGGGTATCATGTGATTTAGAGTAAAACAGGATTATTTACTTGGAAGGGATCTTCAACAATCATCTAGTAAAGTTGATTGATGACTTCAGAGCTGACCAAATGTTGGTATGTTGTTAAGGGCACTAGCCAAGTGCCTCTTAAATATTTGGTTTTCTACCATCCTAGGAAACCTCTTCCAGTGTTTGACTATGGTCTCAGTAAAGAAATGCTTCCTTATGTCCAGTTTGAACCCTCCCTGACACAGCTTTGGGCCATCCCTGTTTATCCTATCACTGGATCCCAGGTAGAAAAGATCAGCACCTCCCTCTCCACTTTCCCTACTCATGAGGCTGTAGAAATAGAGCAGTGAGGTTTACCCCTCAGCATCCTGTTCTCCAGTCCAGACAAGTAAAAGTCTTCAGCTGCTCCTCACAGGATATGTCATCAGCTTTGTTGCCCTCCTCCCTATTTAAGGACTTTCATGTAGTTTTCCAGCTGTGTGCACAGTAGTCCAGGTAAGGCCAGACCAGTGCTGAATACAGTGGGATGATCACTTCCTTTAATCCCCTGGTGGTGCTATGTTTGTTGGGCCAGCTTTTGCAGTGCTATTTTGTGACCAAATAGAATAATTACTCATCCTTTGATATGCTTCTTGGATGAGTGTATCTCAATCCAAAAATATTGTTCTAAGTGGTTCTAGAGTGCACAATCCCGTGGTTCCTGGCTATTGCTGAATTGAAATAATCATAACTATTTCTGCTACTTTTTATAACATTAGCTTATTTAACGGCACTTTTGGACTGTGAATTGAAACTTGCCCCTCTCCTGTACTGTACTTAGACTTCTCAGAAAATGCAAAAGTTTTCCATAGTTTCATTTTCTTAGTTTGCTTTTCTTGCTTTCTGCTGCCTATTCAAAAAGTTTTCACAGCTTTCAGCTCTTGAATTTTTACTGCCTTTTCAGCTGAATGAGTGCCATTGGTAAATGGCTTTCGGGTTTTGGCAGTACAAATATGAGGTGCCTCTGAAATGCTCTGTCCCTCTGCAGTGTTTGCTGCCCTCCTTGGGGATGTAGACTCTTGAATGGCTGTAAACATTTGTTTTTATTGCAGTCCTGTTGTATGGTGGGAGCCAGAGGCTGAAAGTTGATCGGGCAAGTAATGGGCTGATTATCAGGTCTACTGGAATTATGCCTTGACCTAGTTGCATTGGGAATGGTAGTATAAAAGAGGGAGGAATTAATGCATATACTCTTGAAGAATGTGTGGTGGAGTGGAAAAAGAAATAATGATTTGGAAATCTTAGCTGTGTTCATGCCCTTTGAAAAAGAATAGTAACCTGAACATCCATGCTTCTAACTGCTTTGCTGTTGCTCTTTCTTATGATTTTTCTCATATTATTAGATCTTAGAGTTACTTAACACATCTGTGAGTGAGCTTTCAGTGGTGTTTTATGTAGTATTTTGTGCCTGACTACACTGGTGATTAAATAATGTTTTGTATTAAATTGGTTGTTACTATTGCTGTCACCTGATGTCAGAGTGATAAGTTTTCTAGTACAAAACCAAAATTGAGTTTATATATTAAAATCTGTTCCCACTTATAGTGCAGAAGCACTGCATGGCATGTCAAGTAAAAAAAAAAAAAAAGTTGTCCTTGCTTAGCTGAAAATCTGCTAGATTGTAAAATACTGTCTGTAGTGATTGGATTTTAGTAAGTTTCTTAAATCTTACAAGGTTAGAAAAGTTAAGGTAGACACTTGTTTATGTCAGTTTCTGCAGCTAGCATTTACCTTTCATGATTCTGAATTAAAAATAAAGTTATATTTCAAGTAAAATAGTGATCAAGTGTATTTAATACTGAACAGTAATTATATATCTATTCCCCTCCCCCAACCAGATATTGTCAGACTAATCTGTTATGAAATTGTCTGGGAATTTGTAATGTTTGCCTTCAGTATATCAATTACATTTTTGTCAGCTTCTGAAAGGTGAAGTAGCCCTACTTAGTAAATGTAGCCAGTAGTATGTTAAGCTGGGAGGCTTTTTTTTTTTTTTTCTTTTGGTGTTTAGGGTGTTATATGAAACTGAGTAAAAGGCCCTGCAGAATAGTAGTTTTTTTGAAGACATCCCTGCAGCGCTCATTGGAAGTGTGCATTTTTTGGTGCTAGATCTTTTTGTTATGCGCTACACTGTTCCTTGGAATGAGATATTGGCTCCAGCTAGGGGAGAGATAAGGTGTTTGTATTACATGTCGGTGAAAAAGATATTCTGTCTTGGAAGAGAAGTTCTGTATTAACTTTTTATTTAATTATCAAACATGAGGAGGAAGGCCAAGTGGCAGACTACCTTTTTGTATTGTTATAGTTGCATTAATGAATTTCAGAACCAGTTTTCCAGTGTTCTTATTAAAATATTGACCCAACTGGAGCATGAATTAGTGAATCCAGTTTTATTAGTAGAAGTAAAGTCCAGAAGAACTGCAGAATATGTCCCCTTATGTAAATAATAAGTTGCACTTCTTACTGACTTGGAACAGAATTTTTTGTCGTATGTTTTCTTTGTCAACTAGTACAAGTTTTGGTTTTTTGTTTTTTTTTTTTTTTTAATAGCAGTGTGTGATGTCATAAAAATTAGTAACTCTATTGGCAAAAAATAGTCTTGTAAAACGTAATGTACTTTGAAGATGATGTAAACAATGTTGTGACTATAAGAAGTTGCTCCCAGAGATGAAGAAGAAATGAAATTATACTAGTTGTTTGGAATTAACTAGTTGTTAAGTTGCTTCTTAATAGTACCTGAGAAAACCTTTATATTAATGTCATAGTGGCTGTATATTCTTTGTAAGGGAAAACTATTGAGTTAATGTACAACAAACTTCTGTACTGAGTTTTTGGTATTTCAGCAAGTGACGTGCTGCATACTGGGTAACTTTGGGTTTAAGATTGGTTTGTTTGCCTGTGTTGTCTTGTAGGACTAATCATCTGATATGATCCAAGTTCTAAAGCAGAAGTAGGTGTATGCCTGGAAACGCAAGGAAGTTCTCAAAGGGATAATCTTAACACCACTTTAAGAGCACAGCAGGCATTTGGCGAAGTAGTCACTTCCTGAATTCTGCAAGATGATCTGCTTTTCCCTCATGGATTTTTTGCCATTCCATTAAACGTTTTTGGAAATCACCGCTGAAATTGGTTCCTGCATATTGAGCAAGCTCAGGCAGGAGACAAGGTTTTCCTTAGACACAAGCATAACATGCATCTTGTGTTTCACAGGAGAGATGCATCTGTTTTTAGATTCTTGAGGCTTCTTTTGTGATAAGGAAAAACCCGTGAAGTTTGGTTGCTACCATGAAATCTTAAAACACCAGTACAAAACAAAATGCCACATCATTGCATTTTTTATTTGTTCAGGTGTATCCCTTACTGGCTGATCTGATCAATTTGCATTCCTGCTGAGTCACAAGTAATGGGTAGGTAGAAGGTGAATTCTTCATGTAATTTTCGCTCTGGAGGAGTGCAAAAGGTCCAGCATTTTGCATTCTGTTATGGAAAGCAACCCCAAAAAACTAACTCAGGTGCTATTTTTTTTTCTTATTTTTAAAGAAGATGCTTTGTATTTGAAAAATAACTGTTACTAGCTGGAATTGTTACAATTACAAGAAACAAATTCAGGGCTAAAATTAAAAGTGAAAAAAGGATAGGTAAAATAAGTAGATGGAGGGAGGTAGACGACTAACATGTTTGGAACATCTCAGTTTGCAGAAGAGAAAACCGAAGGGGGTGAACTTGGTGAGGTTTATATAATCTGCAGGCAGGACATAAAATAAAAGTAGATCTATTACTCACCAAATCCTACACAGTTATTGCTCACTGATTGCTGCAACTCTAGAATTGGAAAACACTTACTGAAGTCAGTAGCAGATTGGTTTACAAGTGGGTAAAATTTTTGACTAGTACCTCAACCGAGGCTTATTTGCCAAAGACAGCTAGTTACCCTGTGGGTTAGTATGGTTGATTAAAAGATGAGAAACTAGATAGATAAATGATTGCTTCATGTTGGAACAGTGTTAGCAGTAGGTTTCTGCTAGGATTAAAGGGTTCATTATATTAAAAAGTATTCTTAAGGAGTGACAGTACTGGTACTGTAGCAGTTTGTTGATCTTTGTAGATTGGTAAAATTGGAATTAAGTGGGTACTTGCAGCAAACACTTCCAAAGCTGCTGTCCAGTTCTTTCACATGCAAGTGTAGTTCAGTTCTAGTGAATGCAAAATTATTTTCATACAGGAGAAAATAATGCAAACCTATCTACACGGTGGTGAGCTCTAAATTTGCTCCTGTTACATACATACATACATGAGAAGGACAACGGTCAGACAGCTGTTGGGAATTGTTCACTGAGAATTAAATCATTGTTAAGTCATTATGTTCATCAGTGGTGTGTTGAAATCATTAACAGTGTGCATTAATGTAATCATCCCAGCAGAGCAAAGGTTTCTAAGATGCTGAAAAACTGGATGAGATCTTCTCTGTTGGGAAGATGAAGATCTTTACTCTGAGAAATAGAACAATGGGGGGAGAGATGATAGAGATCTATAAAATCCATAGATCATAAAGAAATGATTAATAGAAAGGAAGAGGAGCTGTTTTCTTAGGACAAGAATTAGGCCCCATGATGAATTAAACTTGCTACCTGATGAAAATCAAAGTAGCTTGTTAAGCAATGTGTAATTAAATTGTGGAGCTTATTTGCCACGTGATATTGCAGAGCAGAAAAAGTGACTTAAAATTGAAATTAGGCAAAGCCAGGCAGGGATAGTTGCACTGAATACCGAATACTGAATGCTCTAAAATGACTGATAGCCAGGAATTACTTTAAACACTTATGTCTAGATATTTGCTGTGGTTTGCATTCTTGACCTGGATCATCTGCCTCTGGCTACCCTTGACAAAACTGGAACTGTGTTAGACAGCCCTTGACTGCATAAGTTAAAACACCATTTATGTTCTTATTTTTACATTGTTCACACCGCAGTTCTGAAAAAAGGATTTTCTTCCCATTATTGGAGATGAGGGAAGAGGGAGTGAGGATTTGGAGAGAAATGAACTGAACTGTTGAAAACAAAGAGAAGAGGCAAAGCAAGTGTGACAGTCCCCTGTGCACTCCATCTCAGCTGTGATTCCCAGTGCCTTGCTGCAGTTCACCCTTCTGGTTTTCATCAGTTGCTGGGAAAGACTCTCCCTGCATCTTTTTATGTGAGGTTTCAAATCGATTTATGCTCCATCATGGGGGACACCGACTTCACCTGCAGATTTCTCTGCTAGGAAGCTAAAGCACTAATATAAGAGGTCGTTGATTTATAGAATTCTTGCAACTTAGAATGAAGTTGTTGCTACTGTGGAAAAAAAAAAGGAGGAAAGAAAAAAAGCTTACTCTACTAGCAACACATCTAAAGTTAAGCACCTTTGAATTGCTGCAGATCTCTTTTTAACACCCACCTTTTCAGTGTCCAACGACTTTTCTTGGTGTAGTGTGTCTCTCACATTGATTCTTTCCAATCAGTGAATTTCCTGGAAATGTGTCAGTTTCCCATAGCTAATCTCCTTTTCGGAGTCCTTGGAATTTTGAACGGATTGAGTCTCCTTTCAGAAGTTATTTACTTAGCATTGTAATTCTTAGGCTTAGCCTTCTTTATGGGATGCAAATGCTTCATTAGGGCAAGTGTTACTTAATGGGTTTGACTCAGTGATACTCTAGTTTCCTTCTTGCTACCTCTTTTTGTGCTGGTGCTCTTTGAAGAACTCGAAACACTCCTCAAGCACATTATCTCCTGTCTGCTGAGTTTCATAAGACTATCAATTTTTCTGTTGTTAAACTAATTTATATCATCACATAAGCAAGGTGATGGGGTGGAGCTTGTTACACAATTGAGGTTTACTGTTCTGGCTTGATTTACCTCTTCCATCACAGAAATTTTGTTTCTCAGTATAGTATAAATGGGATTTTGGTAGGGATTTGAGGGAAGGATAGAGTAGCAGCACGCTTGATTATTATTTGCCTTTTCTAGCACACCCAAATGAACTTCTGAATGGAAGGGTGAATTAATAAAAGCTGCAGTGTGTTTAAGATGTCTTAAGTTTCCTGAAGGTCAGTGTCTTAATATTTGAGGAAAAGTAGGTTCTTTTAAACTTACACGTTCCTGGTAATTAAAATTATTAGTCAGAAAGCCTGTGTCATCTAGAATGTGGAAATTTGAGGCATTTGGAGTAGATGTTGCATATAGATGAACCAGGTCTCAGGAGAAAGACCTTTGCAAAGACTTTGCGTTCTGAAATCATATTATAAGGCTCTTGAGACAGATTTTTTTTAATCTCTTCAATTTCTGTGTGCTCGTACTCCCCAGATGCTGAGTATTTGAGCAGCAAGCTGGTGGGAGGCTAGCTGATGATTTGGAGTAAGGTACTGTTATCATTCATACTGATAACAGAGTGATATTCGTTAGGATTTTCTCTGTGTATATTTTGTCTATCACTGCTAGTTAAAATACAGCTTTATGTAAATAGTGCATGTAGGAGTACATAGGAGTAAGAAGCTGTCCTGAAGTTTTAGTTGGAGAGAATTACACCTGTAAATACTGGATATTAAATATCCTATACATTGGTTATTCTTTTTTCTGTGATTGTCATAGCAATAAAATTAAAATAAATTTAAGACTGATTCTCCAAGCTGTGCATATTGTTCATACTTTCAGGAATAGTACATTTTCTACTTCTTTAGAGCAAAAGGAGTATATTTAATTCTAGTAAGAGTAATTCTAGTAGAGCTGACAGGACGAAGGAAAGGCTCTCTAGGGGATGAATAGTATATGCATGTTTCTAATCACTTTTTATGTACTTAATGTAATGCATAGTCATGAGGTGTCAGATTTTAGGAGGACTGGACAGCGCTGATGTACAACCTTTGAGCTTTGCACATTTAAGGAAAAATAAAGTGGTTTAAATAATCTTTGTACCACTGGTAAGTAATTGAAGCATGGCAGGTGTTCTTGTATTGGCATTGGGTTCATTTTGAACCCTTCACTTCGGGAAATGTAGTTTTGGAAATGGGAGTGATGACATTAACTGACAGCAACCCAAGACTTACTGGAGAACAGACTGCTGAACTTGCTTCTTTGTGAGGGAATGCTGTCTGGGGGCAGTGGTCAAGACTGGCTTTTTCTTTCTTGTATTTCTCCTAGTGCTCCAGGAACAGCTCAAGCTTCTTGTGCTGTGTCATATCAGAAGAAAAAGCTGTTGAAGAAAGCCAGAGGAGAAAAAAGCCATGTGTGTTACGACAGCTTCAAGATATTCTCAGTGGCGTGGCACCTGGCTTTGGCACCACCCCAGCCTTAGTGTATTTGCGTTCAGTTTAACGCTTTAGGGTGGCTGCCAGCATTTCCTTGGGAAAATGTGAGTGAGAGAGTGTTCACAGCTTGTATCTGAGAAGAAAAAAAGGAAAAGAAAAAAAGAATTTTAAGAATTTTGTTGCATGAACAAAGTAAATCCTGCACAATGTTTTGACTTTTGTATGTCAAATTGCTGTGGTCTGTTGGCCTGTTATGAATTGTGAAGTATCAAATCTTCTCAAGGAGCAGAAAGCTTGCAAGAATTCCTGTCCAGCAATTTCTGACTGCAGGGGCTGTTTCTAGCATCTGCTGTTTTACAGCAGTGTTGCTTGCTGGAAGCTTATTTTATCAAAGTTTGGAGTTAGTGAGGTTATCTTGGGCACATCTCCCTGTGTTACCTGGAAAAGTTTGACATTTTTGCATCACACCTATTGCTGTTAGATAACAGTGTGCCTGTGTTATCACTTAATATCTTCTATTAAGTAGTTGTTAGAGACTCATGTTCACTTGTTTTTTTTTTTCAGTCTGCTGAAGTTTCACTGTGTTCTATTCTTCTACTGTGGTAAAATATGGTATGTGTAATCTCAGTGTTTAAATACTTACAGATGTAAATCTAGGTACAGCATTAGATCACAGGCTAGAAGTGTGCATTTTCCAGGACCCTTATGAAGGGCATTAATAATGTTATTCTCCTATTTAACGAGGATATGAAGTCACTTAACTCTGATATTGATGGCAATGTACTGGATGGGTAAAATGCATCTTTCAACAGCTGGATCATCTTCTTTCATGGTATTGCTTGTTGGAACGCTAGAAATGGAAATCACCATTTATCACAGAAGCACATTTCCACTTCTTTTGGTTGATGTTGCCATAATTTCTGTTAGGTTCATTGTACAGTGGGAGGGTGGGAGACTTCCAAAGGCATCAGGGCAGTTAAGTTTACTCAGAGTTTCCAAGTACATACTGGTTTTTTTTTTGTTTTTGTTTTTTTTTTGTTTTTTTTTTTTTTTTTTCGTTTGGGTTGGGTTTTTTTTGTGTGTTTATTTTTTTTCTTGTTTTTGTTTTTNTTTTTTTTTACTTTGTTAACTGTGGCACTCTGTCCAAGACAGCTTTAAATACAAAGCAGAGGTGAACTTAAAGCTACTTTTTAGAATTGTAGTGCTAATGAGCATTGCATTTTTTCATCTTAGCATGCTTTCAGTTGGAAGTACCAGTGAGTGTGAAGTTTTCCATTTAACTGTTACTTGGAGAAGAGCCCGAGGGGGGAAAACATCAGTGAAGGAGCTGAAGAGTAGGTGGGTGATTTTCAAGGGTCTGGTTCTGACTGTGTGGAGTAGTGATTTCTCAATGAGGCACACTTTGTGTTAAAGTAATGAGCTGCTAAGGAATGCTGAGAGGATCCTTATGTAAAAAATGTGATCCATCAAGCTGCTTTTCATTGAAAACAGAATGTTTAATGAGCAGAGTCATGATTCTTGGTTCTAAAGACTTATTTAAAGTTGTGTTTTTAAATTCAAATATAAGGTATGATACACCATTATGTGTGTAGTAAACAGATAGGTTTTGATAGATTAGAGAATTGCAATTCAGCCAGTATTAGAAAGAGCATGGAATTCTGCCTTTTGGCAAATATTTGCCAAATACCTCTTCAACTTTTCACTTGAGTGTTAGCTACAATTTTTGATACAAAATAACATCAGAATTATTTGTAACTATGAAAATCAGAGTCAGTGAAGGAAGTGGATGCATCATTGTTTATACTTAATATTTTAGGATAAACAAGTTTGGGTTTGTTTAATAGTTAAATCATTCTCCAGTTTTTAGCATAAAATTATTTCAATTTTTGTGTCACTAAATAGTAAGTAACAGTTTGTTGTAATCTCTTTCTTAATGACCAAAGAAATCTCTCACTCTGAGTTTGGTCAGAAAAAATTCTGGCATATGTTTCAGAATGTCATTTTGAAGAATTGTCTAAAATAGAGAGAATTACTATGGAATAAGCAAATGAAGAAACAAGAACTTGAAGGTGTTTTTATGCTTGAGATGTTAAGTTTTGTAAATCCACTGAGTTTTCCGACTTAATCAAATAACTATTGCAGCAATTTCCAGTTGATACTTATTTATGATTTTGGACACTTAGGCAAAAAGATTCTCTCTTTGTGGTTTTGAGATGGAAAAGATATCCCATGGAGAATGCTGCTGAGGGTTTACCAGTGTGTAATTTTCTCTAGGTTTGGGAATGGGGAAGAGAAAGAAAATGTCTTTCTGAACACTACAGTAGTCTCTGTTCTGTTTTCTTATGTTTTAGTTCCTAACTAAACCATGCCACCATATGATAACATGATGAAATGGAAAAAGCTTAATTTAGTCTAGAAGAGTAATTGCTGTTATGCTTTAGCTGTGGTCATATTTTCCTCATGCTGTTGCACCAGAGAGGAACTTAGTTCTTTGCAACTGCATAATTCTGTCTTAGAGGTCTTCTAGTATTTGTTGTCTGTTCAGAATTACTGTGTGTCTATTCTTAAGATTCTTAAGATAATAACATAATTTTTATCTTTTAATAGCAGTAATAACTGGCTATTCCTCTCCTTCCCCCCAACTTACTGACAGAGCAGAAAATAATTTTATGCCAGCTGAAACATTTCTGTGAATGAATTGGGAAGGAAAGGAAGTGAAAGCTTGAATTAGAGGATCATTCAAAAAAGCAGGAGAATAAAGAACATATGTTGTTTTCTGGTTATGCATCATCTGGCTGGGAGGTTAGATGAATCTTGAGTGTTAGAGCCCTTAATTTAAATCCTTTCTCTTCTTGAGCCTGCAGTGCCAAAATACTACATTGGAAGTATTAATTAAACCAAAGAATATGAAAATAAATCTTAATAGTGAGCTTCTTTAGCCCCTGATTTTTACCTGTTATTTCAAAGAGCATTTAGGTAAACAGTAAGAAAAGGAACGTAATTTCGTGTCTTACCATGGCAGATTCTTTACACTTTATTTATAGCAGTAGTAATGAAGGGGAATGCATATTTTCTCTTGCGCAAAGTAGTCTTTAAATTTTTACTAACTTTGAAGGAATGTTTTCTCTATTACAACTCTGTGGGTAGAACTATAAACATTTTAATGAAAGAATACTACCAGTTAGGAAAAATATGCTCCTGATAGCACGCTTAAATTGCACTTATGGATGCTTAACTTGGTTTTGCAGTAGTTTGGACAATCACCTTCTCATTTTTTACAGATGTGTACTTGGATTTTAGATGAGAATATTGTTGATAACAGGCTGATGTTTTAGTTGCTGCCAAACAGTGTTTGTATTCTCAAGGACTTTCCAGCTTCTCACTCTACCCTAGCCACAAGGAGGCTGGTGGTCACAAGGAGTTGGGATGGGACACAGCCAGGAGAGCTGGCCCCAGGTGTCCCAAGGGATATTCCATACCATATGGCATGATGGTCTGTGTATATACTGGGGGGAAAGCTGATCAAGGTCTGCTGCTTGGGAACTGCCTGGGCCTCGGCCTATAAGTGGTGAGCAACTTCACTGTGCATCACTTAAGTATATTCATTATGATTATAATTTTTATTATTTTCTCTTCCTTTTGTGTCCTATTAATCTATCTTTGTTTCAGTCCACAAATTTTACTTCTTTTTTTTTTTTT
>VWZN01009484.1:135760-162748 GCA_013396955.1 Regulus satrapa
TTTTTTTTTTTTTTTTTTTTTTTTTTTTTTTCCTGCCCATCTCTTTTCCCCCTTCCACTGCAGTTGAAGGAAATGAGTGAGTAGCTGTGTGGTGTTTAGCTCCCTGCCAGTTAAATCATGGCAGTCCTTTTTTGGCACCCAGTATGGGACATAAAGGTTTGAAATAGTGGAAAATCTGACTGGAGCATTTTGAAACAAATATATTGTAATTGTAGAGTTATAGAATGGCTTGGGTTGGAAGGGACCTTAATGATTACCTAGTTCCATCTATCCCCCTTAACCAAGGGCAGCGACTCATTCCCCTAGACTGGATTGCTCAAAACCACATCCAGCCTGGCCTTGAACACTTCCAAGGATAAGCATCCGCCGCTTCTCTGTGCAATCTCTTCCCAGCGCCTCTGCACAGTAAAATATTCTTTCTAATATTTCATCTCTGTCTACCCTATTTTAGTTTACAGGATTGATTTGTGTGTGCACAGCTGTGCTCTAGCTTTAAATGTCTAAGTGTATATATGTCTAAATGTATATATGTTGTATAAGTAACAATACTTGCTCTACGTGTACCGTGTTGTGCTATTCATGGCCTCTGGGGGTTGGGTTCAGGTTTTCATTGTGTTGAATTTTGTAGCGCTGGCTCCTGGTAACATTGTGGTTGCAAGACTGCTGTGGTGCTTGTGCTCGCACTGCCGCCATCTCCGAGCTTCGGGAGCCATCTACGGGAACCAGTAATAATTGCACTGTGCTCCTTCTCAGACTGTTTTGGCTGCAGGGGAGACACTCCTCCATCTCCCCCCTATCCTCCAGGATCATTGCAGTAGCTCTGGAGGAACTTAGTATTTTGGGCGTGTTCAATCCAGCATGTTCATGTTGCTATGTCTCCCGAATGCATTTCAGGTCTTGTTCGGGGTAAACAACTGTTTAAGAATATGACACAGACATTTACCCCTGGGTCCGGGTAGCTATGAGTGGTAGTAGGGTGTGTGGGATGCTGCAACCAAGTCCTTGGTACAGTGGTCACCTCTAAATTTTGCAGTTTCACCCTGAACAAGGACAGGGAGTGAGTGTTTGGTTTTTTGGTGAGTGGTGTTTGTCTACATGCTGGATTAAACCACAACACTGATTAACTCCAATGTGTATGTAATCATTGGAAGCATTTTGGAATACCACATAGGTACAGCAGTATTTTTTTTTTTAGTTTTAGGAATATATGAATCTCTGCTGCTGTAGAGCTTTTCAAGTTAATTGTAAACAAGTCTTTGTGTGTGTTCTTTTACATTGCAAGGTTGCATGCCTTCATGCTGCTTGCTTTTGAATCATATTTTGTAAATGTACTATCAATCTAGTTTTAAAGGTCTGTAGAAATGGTTATTTAGCTCAAAGTAGAGTAAAAGTAAACAGGACACCTTTGCGGGGTTGAAAATAACTCCTTTGTATCCAGAAAATTTTTCTGTGCTGAGTTAAAATTATGCAGTAATGGTAATAGGGATGTGTGTATTTTAAGCATTGGTGAGCACAGCTGTAAAAGAAATTGCTTTCTGGTTGGTCTTTCAGTTTTAATGTACTTCATTGTTTCAGTAGTGATCCTCATCTTTCATCTTTTTCTTCTGAGCAGATTGTAATTTTTTTTTGTTTGTGCCAGTTTTGGTATGTAGGAGGGAGGGGTATGCCTTGGGTATCTTGAAAAGCTAAGTTTTTTTAGTTAGAGCACTTGAACTGATTCTCTAAGAGCAGTACCCACTATAGCAGCTATTCTTGGCATTTTTGTCTTGGTCATAAAATTCTGTTTTAAATGTTTCAGATAAAACAAAGGTATTTTCTTAGCATCTTGCTTTTTGAGTCTGCAAACACTGGACATGTTAAGCTTTTATTATTTCTAAAATTTATATGAAGTGTCTTGAAGCAGAAGTAGTCTAGGTCTTTGACACTGGTATGGAAGACATGCTTTAATAGCAAAATAGCAATTACTAATGTTTCCAAGTTTCATTTTGTAGTTTTATGGTTCATTGCTGCTTTTGTGTGGTAATAAAGTAAGATTTTACAGCTTGAATTTAGAAATATTAATAGCCTCCTTCATGAATACAGTTGATAAGCTAAATAAGGTGATTAAAAATGATCAAATTTATTCTTGGTCTGCTAAAGACTGAGCCTTTTGTTATTTATATGTGTGAATATTATGTTACATATTCCAGTCTCAGTAAGCCAACTTTTAAGTACCCTTGCTGGGAAAAAATGTAGAAAAGGTTCCTCTGAGAAAGTATTTTTGAGAATTAATTCTTATAAAGATGCCAGGCTTTGCTTTTTTTGGTCAATATAATGAAAAAAAAAAGTTTGCTTGGCCAGATTCTCAAGAGGCCATCCTTGTCCCTACCCTTGCTCAGGGTAGGGCTAACTCAAGCTAGGTCACTTTGTTCAAGGTCTTGTCTAGCTGAGCTTTGAGTATCTCCAAGGTGGCCTGCTCTAGTGCTCAGCCACTCTTTGGGAAAATGTTTCTTTCTCTGTCCTTTCTCATGTTTCAGCCTGTGTTTCTTCCACTTTCTCATTTCACTAATAGCACTCAGAATTGGCTTTGTCTCCTTAAGCCATATTCTCATGGTGGACAGGGCAACAACTTCCTTCTTTGGTCTGCTCTTTGGGATGAGCAATGGTGTTTTCAGTGTCTTCTCCTCTGGACATGGGCTGCAGCCCCAAAACACCTCAGTGGCCTGTCTTCAGTTAGGGTTTAGATTAGATTAGATTAGAAATTAGATTTCTCTAATTTCTGGAGTGTGTGGAGACCAGCACAAAAGGTCTCTTCATTTTGAGTGGAAGTAGTATTTTGAATTGAGTTTGCTAGAGGTCCAAGAAGCTTAAATAATTCTGTTCATGTTCATTCTAAACATCTTTCCTTGTTTAGTCTCTACAGGGGATGATCTTCAGCTCTCCTTTACTGTGTCGATTAAAGCTTCTGTCCCAGAACTGTCTCTAATCAAGTGCAATAACTTGTGTTTGTAGAGAAGCTGAGACTGTGACAAATGTGCAGAGATGATGTCTCAGAATGTTTCCCCAGATTTTAACGACTGAGTTTTTTTCCAGCAATTTCCTCAGCTAGATATTTTCTTTCCAGTAAACTTTTGATTAACTTGTTTTGCATGGATCTGTACAGTTCTTTCTTGAACCTGTGTTTAATTTTAGCAGCCACAGAATAGTGAATAATACCTTCATATGGTGTATGAAGCATCCTTTTCCTAAGTTTGCTCAATTTCCCACCTGCTAACTTAGGGATTGTTGAGTAGCCAATCCCTTTTTATCTCCTTAATGTCACTTGCAACCATATGGATATATTAAATACCCTTTTTTGGTCTTTTCCATGCTGAAGAAACCTGGTCTTTCTAGTTAGTCTTCAAAAGAAAAGTGTTCTGTATTTTTGATCTGCTTTGTTACTGTCAAGTATAGAAGGGCAGACAAGAGGAAGAGTTTAGGAAAAGCAGATGAGGAAAAGAAGAAGATGAAGTGAGATACATATTCGATCTCTGTCATTATAGAGGAGACTACCACAGGACTGAGAAAATGTGATGTGATACAGTTACAGTATTATTCAACCTCCTACCCCTCAAAAAAAGTTGGTGACCAGTTATTAAGCTAAATATAGTGCATGGTAGATTACATGAAAATTTCAAAATTGCAAGTGTGTGGCCTTTGCATGGTGCCTTTTAGCCTGTCTTGTACGTGTGATTTTCAGTAGAAGAGTTGTGTGTAAGAGTGACAACAGTCATTTGCAGTTATGAGAGGTAGGACTTGGCTTGCACAGTTCTGTGAGAATTGGTGACTGGATATGAATACGTCCTATGCAGAACGAAAAAGTTTAGTGTTACCATGCCATCTCTTTGTGAAGATGATGTGTTTTACTATTTGGCCGATGGAGGGTGTCACCAGTTCCTACTTCTCAGCTGAGAGGAGGTTATTGCTTGAGATGTCTTATCTCTGCCAGTTCTTGCTTGCCTGCCTGCCCCCATCATATACTGGGAATCAGTTTTTTCTACAGGATGCAGATGTATATTTCACTATGTACTTTTTAGCTTAATATTGCTTCCTAAATGTTGTCACTCAGACTTGATTTCATTGTTTCTTAATCAGAATATTTAGAACATAAACTTTACAACTCCTGTATTAAAGAAAGTAAATAGTCCAGTTTTGAGTCATATGATCATTGTATCATCATATGATATGTCATATGAGCATCATATGATTACTTGGCTCCATTGATGACATGAAAAACAAGCTGAAAATAAGCTTTTCAGAGCTATGGAAATCTGAAAGGGTGGTTGTCTTCAAGCTCCCAATACTAAACTAATTATTGCAAACTTTCCCACTTGACTCTCATGATGGGGCTGCTGCACTCCCCAGCACCTTTGTATTATCATGCCTTCATTTTCTTCATGTGCTTGTCCTACCCCAGAACACATTTGGCTTCCTCTCACGTCCCTCTGCATTTGGCACACACCAGCCTGTGTTATGGCTGGTTTGGAACTAGGCGACTGCTTCAATTGACCAGTTGATTGCTCCTGCTGGAGATGGATGACAGCCAAGTTCTGTTTCCTTTTTCCACAATGCAACTGCTAATTTGTATGTCTTGCTCCTACCAGGCAGCTGATTTCTGGGAAACTTGGGGGAAACTTAGGTGTCTTTGAGACCACTGTCTCTTTGTCGAGTTTGGCTAAAATTGGCTTGTGTGATTAGAATTCATCTGTGTGACATGGCTGCTGGACAAACTGCATAATATATAATCATTGTTTTTCTAAGACTAATTGAACTGCATTTTAAAAACTTTTGGATTTGGTCACTAAAACAAAAATGAATAAACTAGACTTCATGTGAAATAATTTTTCTGTTTAATCTTTGAAGTGTTTGCTTTTTCCAAGTACTGAATACAAAAGGAGGGGAGAGAAATTTGGCAAAAGTGCCTGTCTCTGCCTTATGCTCGTTAGTTTAGCAGCTGGAGGGTTTCAGTCTAGGTAAAATGGATACCAGCTCAGGCCCTGGGGATTTGAGACGTGTATTCTGCCTCCTGTGCATTGTGAATCTGTAATACACACTGTTATGAATCGTCATTGTTCTTTGATGCCATTCCCTAATATATATATTTATAATCAAACTTCCTTCAGAGTTGCCTCAGGATCTGAGGCAAATTACCCCTTAGGCTTAGTGAGTCAGTCTGTGGGTTTATTTGATTGGGGTTTTTTCCCCCTTTGTGTGTATTTTAGCATTTAGAGCAATTTCAACAGAAGGAAGGGAAGAAGGGTCAGATACCTAGCTCTGAAATTGTGGGGAGATGCTATGTTGATGTAGTGTTCTAGGATGAGTTCTCATTTTTGTGCATGATGTTATTTGGTGCTACAATTATGCACTGCAGTTATTCTTTGCTAGGACAACATGCAGCTGTGGTAAAATGTTTTTTAATCCCTTCATGCTTTCAGAAGCAGAAGCTAAGCTCTTCATTCAAGACAGATTGAAAATGACCATTTCTTGAAATATTGAAGTAGATAAAATTTCAGCAGATGCAGGAAGGATTTTTATCAGAATTTGTCCAAAATGAAAATGGCTGAAAGGGATGATGTTCTCTTATGATTTATTTAATAGAGCATATATGGTTATTGGCAGATAATTACCCTGCAGAACAGGAGAGAATAATTTCTGAAGGGGACTGTCTTCATAGATTCAGCTGAACTTATCTTGATCTACTCAGAACAAGGAAGATGATGGTACTGAGCATTATTTTAAAAATTTTACTTCGTCCTATCTTTCATAACTTGTCCTTATCTCCAAGTTAGTTGTATTCTATTCTCACTGGAAATCAGAATGCAGCACTTGTAAATTTATCTCCTCTGTTTATTCTGATGCCTTAGTTTTGCTCTCTAACTCCTCCCTCCACTGTCAGAGATCAAGAACAGGTGTGTACTAAGGTGTTTACTCTTAATACTTCAGATGGAAGTAGACTGGAATTTAACTATCTGTAAAACTTGTAAGGAAAACAGAACCTGAAGTAGTTTAGCAGGAGTGGGTATGTATTAATGAAGGATGGCAGAATTGCCAGTAATTAGGGCTTTAAGTTAATCAGAAGTACCCTGAACAGGTAACAAGAATATGAGTATTCTCTTATAATGCTTTTATATTTGCTAACATATTAGATCCAGTCAAATAACCCTAAAGCAAAAAGAGAAAAAGGAAAAGCATTTTAAAAAAGCAGCTAGTTATCTGACAAAATGGCTGCCATACTAGTTACCTGTTCATGACAATAATTAAGTGCCTCATGTTGCTCCATTTTTTGTGCATATCCTTTCTAGAATTCTGCTGAAAGAACATCAAACTGCAGAAAAATGAATGGTCGTAGTTGAAATAATGATAAAAAATACCTCAAAAAACCAAACCACAACAATTTAACTTATTTTGTAATTTTCTTCTATGCTTGTTCTTCACCCTTATTTCTCCTCTGTCACTATTTTTTTTATCAGTGTCCTTTGCATTTCTGTGTACCAAAGCTTGCAGTTTTCAGTTGTATGAGGAGTTTAAAGAGATGTTTCTGGACAAGGGAAAGTTGGAGCATGTCAATGCTGCTCATGGCTGGAGGCGAACATCTCAAGCCTTAGTGCCTGTGGAACACCACACTATTACATTCCAAGGCTTGCTCACAAATTAGCCCATCTCACCTCACTGATGAAATAGCTGGAGCTATGAATATGCTTGTAACTAGTTATATGTTTTGATGATATATGTTCATTTGCGTATAGAAGATGGAGCTGGAGTTGCGTTAATTCAGACCCATTAAAATTTTCAAAATTAGGAGCAGAATGTATGAATTTAATTCTTGCCAAGAATACTTGAATGTGTGCTACTGTGCAGTTTCGTGAGGTGGGACTCTTCACAGTAAATTTTGTGATTGCAGTTGTTAGCATAGAGACCAGGAATTATGTTTACCCATTAACCAAACTTCAGAGGAGATACAGGTGTATGTGCAGATAGGCAAAATGTATAGCAAAGGCTGGTGAAGAACTAGATGGCGCCTGGTTGAGGAAGAAGTATGTGAGTAAAAAGGGTGGTCTCTGATGAAATTTATATGGGCAAAGCAACTTTATGAGTTTAGCGCTGTGACTCATGGCTATTTGACCAGTCTGCATGAAAGCCAGATTTTCTGTTGTCAAACCATTAACTTGTCTTTACTTCTCACTAGTAAACAGAGTAATAGTCTTGCTGAAGTGTAGGCAGTGACTTGATCTTTCAGAGAGTTATGAGTAATTTCAAAGAAAAGGGAGCAAATAATGCTTGTGGAGAGGGATGTGGAAATGGTCTCATGAGAAGCATTTAAAAGAAATATTTTTGAGCAGACAATGTCTTGATCCTTAAATCAGTAAAAACAAAATAAAGAGTTGGCCATAAAGGGCAAGCATAGGCTGAGTGTACAGCAAGACAGAAGCCCTTACTGAGCTGTTTAGTTAGGCATTCACAGTTTGTCAGTGGACTATAGAGAGGGGGAAAGTGGGGTGTCTTCTACTTAATCTCTTAATGAATTATATTAAAAGTGTTTTCCTGTGTTCAGTGTGAATTAAAGAGCTCTGGTGTATGAAAAATATTTCTGATGCTTTACAATCATGAACAGATTCTGTAGCAGGTATAGCCAACTTCATGCCATTAATAAAATAATTGAATAGTATGGGTAAGAAGGGACATTTAAAGGACATCTAGTCCAGCCCCCCTGCTGTAGGCAGGGACATCTTCAGCTACATCAGGTTGCTCAGAGCCTCATTCATGACTCTAAATGTTTCCAGGGATGGGGCATCCACCCACCTCTCTGAGCAACTTCCTTGTCCTGTTCCTCCCCCTCATTGTAAAAAAATTGCTTAATTCTGTCTAGTTGTAATCCCACCTTCCTTTTGTTTAAAACCATTACCCCTTGTCCTGTCACAGTAGGGCCTGTTTTGAAGCTTGTCCCCATCCTTTTTATAAGCCATTTCACACATTGAAAGGCTGCAATAAGGTAATCCTGGAGCCTTCTCCATTCTGAACAACCTCAGCTCTTTCTTCCTTTCCTCACAGGTGAAGTTCCATCCCTCTGATCATTTTTGTGTCCCTCGTCTTAAGTTGCTCCAGTAGGTCCACATCCTTCCAGTGCTTGGGGACTCCATAGCTGGATGCAGCACTCCAGGTGGGGTCTCACCAGAGCAGAGGGAGATACCTCCTTCAACCTGGTCCTGCTTCACTGAAAGCAGCCTGGGATACCATTGGCTTTCTGGGCTCTGAACAGGTTGCCAACTCATATCCAGCTTTTCATCCAGCAGTACCCCCAAGTCCTTCTCAGCAGGGCTGCTCTCAGTCCTTTCATCCCCCAGCCTGCACTGATACTGGGGTGTGCTCCAGCCCAGGTGTACTAGGCTCTGTTGAACCTCATGAGGTTCCACATAGGCTCATTTCTTGAGCTTGTCCCTCTGGATGGCAGCCTGCCCTTCAGGTATACTGCTCAGTTTGGTGTTCCCAGAAGAGAAAAATGGTGAACCAGATGCCAAGGTGCTTTGCCTGAGCACACTCAGGGAAGTGTTCTTTGTCTGCCTCCCTGTACACGTTACTGAATATTTCTGTAACAGTTCACTGATGCTCTTCTCATTTCTGGACACTGTCTGAGAAACTACTGTTTTCCATCGGATAGGGAAGGTTAAGAAGTGAAAGGGTGGGAATTGTGACTAGAAATGATACTAGAGCAATGGAGAAAGCTGGAGTCAGTATTTTCAGAAGTGTGGGTTGCGCATTCAGTGCACATCTCTAAATTCTTGTCAGAACGATTACTACTCAAGCCAAAAAAAACTGTAGGTGTTTCAGCCAGGGCACTCGAAGTTAAAGCTTGTCCTTTTGATACTTTTAACTAAAGTCTAACTGTGCTTAATTCAATTTTGTGAAAGGTAATGTCATCTTACCTTATGGAAGCCTTTGAAGTCATGTTCTCACTTGGATCCTATGATCACAATATCCTTACCAAAAAAAGGAGCAAAATAAAAAAAAACCCAAACTCCTAAGAGTGGCATAATAATGTATTTAGTGTGGACTGCAAATAGTAATTATTGAAGATAAGAGTTACAGCAGATTACAGTATTGCCTGTGTTTGAAGTGGTGTGAGTAAATACGTTTAAAAATACTGCTTATGAAACCTGTTTGACATTTAATGTTTATATTTTCTCTCTCTTCTGGTATTTTCTGTGTCTTTAATGTAACTGTTGTGTAGTAATGCATAAGTTTTGAAAAGAACATGTAGTTTTTCAGTCTAACCTATTAGATAAGTTATTGAGAGCATTATTTTCCTATTCCTGAGTTTTCTATCTACATGTGGAACTATAGTTGTAAAATCAACTTCCGAAACTGCTAGAGGCAGTGCAAGATGGAAGAATTTTTGTGGTGCACATAGAATAAAACAGAATAGAAATTGTAAGATTTTGCATTATTGCTGCTGTGAACTGTCTGCATACCATTTGTTGCAAGTTTGAATCACATAAAATAGAAGTTTATGGGGGTGTGTGTTCAATGAAGAAATTAAAGGCATTTTTTTTTTTTTAAAAGCAAATACATGAATTTGCAGACTTTCAGAGTTTCACAGTTACATGTATTATTTGCTGGTTTGGGGTTTCTTTATTTAATGTTGAGGCAGTAATTTACTTTTTGGTGTAAAAATATTCTCTACTGGACTGTGCAAGAAGTTTATGTCTGTAGCTGTGCTGTTGGCTGTTGTGGTGCTGCACATGTTCGGAGATGGTGATTCCCAGAAGTACATAATTCAGTCATCCTGATGTAAACGTTCTCCCTTCTGCATAGTTCTGTAATTTATGGCAGCCATTGGTGCTCTAGGTGTAAACGTAATTCAGTGTTGGGAGTAGCTGTTTCCCTGAAATCTTCCAGACCAATTTGTGTCATGCTGCTGAGTCAAGAATTTCTGACATTGGTGAAGGGTGGTGAAATGATGGTTAACTTCTTGGGCAAGTCCTCTACAAGACTGACTGTAGCAGCTGTTTCTGCCTTCCTATTTGAGGAAAGAGGAGGAAGCACAAGTTTAGTTCCTCCTGAGAAGGACTTTTTCTTTGACATTCAGGAAACTAGAGTATTTCTTAGGATTCTCAGGTTTGAATATGTTTATGCGTATTTTTAATTGCTGTTTATAAGGACAGAATTTTGTTTTCCCTAATGTTATGATTCTGCATATTTTGCAGAGACGTAATCTTTTCTGATAATACTGAAAGCTCTTCTTGCAGTTGCATTCAAAGAGTTGGTAAATATTAGCCTGTGCAATTCAAAATGTGGCTCTTGTGCTCTTGTCTTGATGACTGTTGTCAGGAATGTGTAGTCTTGGAGTTATGGTCCAACAGTAGACACAAGTTTAATTCTCTGTCCAAATTTAATTGCCTAAAATTTAGATGCCTGTATTGAGCTGGTTACTCTTATATCTCCATTAAATTTACAGAAATAATTACCTCCAAAAGGCCATTCATCTCTTTCTAAGCTAGGTGTCCGAGATAAGAAAGATAAATTGCTGTGGTGATTGCAAATGGGGCAGTGACTCATTCCGATTCAAATATCCAGCCTACCCTCTGCAGTGAGGGTCACTGAATCTCATCAGAACTGTTCAGATGGCACTGGTTAGTTGCAGATTGCTTTTTCCTCTTTTTAACTGTGTAGATTTTTTTTCTCTGTATGCATTTTTTATATATTTACTTATGTATGTATACATGCTGGAAGTGTCTAAAGAGGAGGAATGAGTCTGGTGAAGGATCTGGGGTAAAAGTTGTAAGAGCGGCTGAGAGAGCTGGGGTTGTGTAGCCTGGAGAAGAGGAGGCTCAGGGGAGAGACCTCGTCACTCTCTACAACTGCCTGAGAGGAGGTTGTAGCAAGGTGGGGATCAGTCTCTTCTCCCAGGTAATGACTTGTGGCACAAGAAGAAAAAACTCTGTTTGTTGCTAGGGGAGGCTTAGGATATTAGAAAAAAATTCTTCACAGTAAGGGTGGTTAAGAGCTGGAGTAGGCTGCCCAAGAAAGAGGTTGAGTTTCCATCCCTGGAGATGGCGATTCCCTCCAAACTTGGAGGTTTTTAAAAGACATGTAGATGTGGTACTCAGGGACATGTTTTAGTAGTGTTTCATTAATAGTTGGACTCAATGATCTTAAAAGTCTTTTCCAACTGAAATGATTCTAAAAATTTGTCTTTGTTTTTGGAGTGTAAGTCTTCTCTTTGTGCATTTGAAGCTCTGGAGTTTTGGATGAATTGCTGTCATTTGCTTCGACTTTTGGTTCTGGAGGCACAGTTCAGAGGGGCAGTGCTAGTTCATAAAATGTTCCTTTTCATCTGAGCCATTTTTAAAGTAGTATTTGTTTTCTAGGTTGGTTAGCCATAGTTAAGATGGATGCATGACACAGTCCACTGATTTTTTTTTTTTTTACCATAGTGGACAATATTAATTTGTTTTGCTTTTAAATTATGTTTTTAGTTATAGCATCAAATGCAATATATCACTGTATATAAAATAAATGTGCTTTTCTATGTGGCATTTCCTTGGAGGATGTGGAGGAAGGTAGCAGAGGAAGGACTGTGATTTTGTGTACATGATCTTTGCAGCATATTTGAATGCAAGGTGTAATAGCTACGTTGCGTTAAATGTTTAGTTGATTAAAAAGTCTCCAGATTTGCTCATAAAAATATCCACCTTTTGTCTCTGAATGCTTCCCACCTCAAATTCAGTTTTCCCTGCAGTACTTTTGTGGGGCAGAGATGCTGTTATCGCTCTTTTATGGATGGCAGCTGTGGCAGAGGCTTTGCTTTTCCATTGCTGAGTGCAGTGGGCAGCGTGCCCGTGTGAGCCAAGTGCCGGTCCTGCCGGCGCGAGGGCTCTGCTGTGCTACCTGCTGGGCAGGTGCCTAATGCTGGATGGGGCTGAGGGCTGCCAGGTGTCACGCTGCACCCTGGCCTGCTGGAAGCTGGCACTGTCTCACATGGCACTACTAGGTAGCTCCATAGACAGCTCTTTTACTTGAGCACATGAAGATTTCAAGCTACTTGTTCCTTGAGTACCTTAATTTTTGGCATGTTTCTGTAATTTCTGAATACTCCAGTTCCCTGGGAAATCTACATCTTCAGTCTGAACTACAAATTTTTTGCATGACTTGTTGATTATTATGAGCTGGTAAGAAAAGAAATACATTTCTTTTTACAGTAGAAAATTTTGACAGCTATTTATACAAAGAAAACAACATGTTTCACAAACATAGGTTCTTTTAATTTGTAAAAAGCATGTTAGCATTCTTTTGTGTTTAGACTTGAAGCATGACAGCTTGCTTATTGCGTTTGTGTGGTTGGGGTTTGGTCACAGGAGGCTACAGGGGTGGCTTTTGTAAGTTGCCCGAAGCTTTGCCCATGTGGGCAGAGCCAATGCCAGCCGGCACTAGGACACACCCGCTGCTGGCCAAGGCTGAGCCCACAGTGACAGTGGCAGCACCAACATGATCAGAGTTAAGTAGGGGGGGAAAATTACTGGGCCCAGAGCAAATACCAGCCAAAGAGAGGAGTGAGAACATGTGTCAGAAACTGCTTTCTAAGGCAGATGCACACCAACAGAGGTGCAATTATTCTCGATCAGCAGCTAAACTTTTAAACTTAAGATCTGTTGGATGAGGGAGTTAGAGATGTTGGGAAAGGGAATTTAGTTTCCAGTAACAAAGGGAGGAAGAGGTGGAAGCTGGGACACTCTTTCCTTGAAGATCGTGACTGAGATTTTTAAGATGTATTATTTGATTTATGAAAAAGATATTTGTGTCTGGGAATTTTGCTTATTTATTGTTTGAATTCCTTGTGTGGTGTACTAGCTTAGTTTTGTCTAGGAAGTTTTTCTCTATACATTAAGCCTCTCAGATGTGACTGCTCCTATGCTTAGTATATCTTGGCTTTATGGATTCATAAATCTTCCTGAATGCTGCATCTGTGGGTAAATTGGGATACTCTACTTTGTCGTAGCATGATGTTATCTTCTACTTAGCAGAAGATGAATATTAGTACACAGCTGCATATCTCCAGCAATGCAAAGCTGTTGAAGTATGCTGAAAATGAATTTGCTTTAGCTTATACCCTTGTTGGTTTAGTAGGACGAGAATCAAAACAGACTTTTGCTCTAACACAGCTTGGACTAATAAGTGAGCATTTTTCTTCATGGGTTGCAACAGGGTGGGTTAGAACCAGCATACTTCATACATCTTGATTAAAAGCTTGACAGATATATTTAAGAAGGTTGTGAAGCCCCTGTACTTCCAGTTAAAAGCAGGAAGTTTGCAGGGACTAGGATTGAGGAAATGGTGCTGAATTGTCTAACAAGCTTAGTGTTTGTACAAGCTTAAGTATTTTTATTGCAGAAATATATTACTTTGTTCAATGAAAGAAAGGAATGGATTTACTTTTGGTAGCTAAAAGTGGTTGTAGTGCTTGAACTACCTGCAAGCTGCTCTTTTGATGGCAAAAACATACCACGTCTCTATAGAAAGGATTGTGACTGTCACTGAGAGGTTCTAGATAAACTTTGCCCTTAATTTCACTGCTACAGATAGACAGGTTTGTTTTTTTGTTTTTTTTNCCTGGGAAAGATATATTCATTCTTCTCTATTGTACGGGTACTGTCACCTGAATTAGTCATAGCAAAAATTTTGCTGTAAGATGGTGCCAGCAGCTACTTGGCTGCCATCCCACAACAAGAACAGACCGCATCCAAGTTCTGATGCCAAATCATGTGTAGGTTAACCTTTGTAACCCATCTCAAATCAACACGTGCTGTCTCTGGGGAATAAATCCGGCCTATTTATAGGAATACTCTGCCTGTATTCGATAGCTTGCATGCAAACTATGCAATTAAAGCCTCCAGCAGTTGTTGCTGAGAGGCTTCCCCACTGTGAGGCAATGTCTGTGAGAAACTACCCTTGTAGAAAGTAAATCCTTTTTTCACCTTAAGATTCTGCATGATTGAGTTGTTGAATATGGAAGTATCAGTAAGGTGTCTGTCGCTGAAATAGTGTCATGTGCAGGAACAAGTTACAGTTCCTGTCTGTTCACTTTCATCTGGCATGTGACATGAGCGGTAACAGCGAAGTGAAGGATGTCACGACCTGTGATCTGGGATGTCGGGAGAGGAGCGGACTGTAAACACTGGCGCTGCAAGCTGACGTCAGTGAAACTTGAGATGCCGCACTTGAATACCAGCCCTTGACACAGAGTAAAGATCCAGCCCTTAGCAATTGGCGCTCAGGGAGAGTTTCAATCGCCGGTGCTCTCCAAAATCTTGGACAATAGGACAAATCTTTTGAGGCAAAGCTTGGTGAATATTTTGTGTCGTGATTTTGTTTTTTTTTCTTTTCTGTATGCTTATATTAATTAGGGGTGAGAAATATGCTTTTCTTTCCAGAAGATAATTCTTTATGTCTCCTTATATTAAAGAAGCATTAGATGAAACCGCTTAAGACAGGAGTGTTAGTCTGTGAAGTACTCTTCCTTTCTCATTTCGTATCTTTGATCTATTAAGCTGCATTATCTCCATCCAGGATAAGGTTAAAAATTATGTGTAGTTGGGTAACAGGATTGCTTCCAAAATGCCTGCTTTTTACTTTATGTAAAATTGAATGATTCACACTTCACACTTCTGTAAATGTGGCAGCAGAAGAACACTGTGAGAAAAGATTAGTGGGCTTCAGCTATTGTTACTGCTGCTTTAGTTTTTTTTCCCTGTAAAAATGAGAGTCTTAAAACACTCAGACTAACATGGTGCTCTGTAAACAGTTTAATAATTTTCAGTGTTTTTATAGAAAAACATAATAGGATGACAAGCAACCACAAACAAAAATTTAAGAAACAAGGCATGACAAGGAAAAAAGCAATGCTGTCTTGTTTATTTAATGAACCTTTTGGGCTTTTTTAAAGGTTCTTAATAGAAAATGTAGTTTATATACAGAAGACACAGTTGCTTGTGAGATGGGGGATTACTTACAGTATGAGACAATGTCTAACCTGAAGGGTTGCAAGCACTTTAGTGGCACGTCTTTGGAATTTAAAATTAACTTTGAAAAGGGTCTGGAAGAGAAGAGAAGCAAATGTATTTCAGTAGGCTTAATGCAGATTTTTTTGTGGGTGTAGTAGGAGTAGTCACCTGCATATCATAAGGCTTCATGAGAAGCAATTCTGCAGGAAAATATTTTGAGGGTTCTTTTTTTGTATTTTGTTATATACCTAGGAAGTATGATGCAGTATCATGCTGTTGAATGGGGTATAAAAATCAGCTGTCCTGGTTGTTAATTATGGTGTTCACAAGATACCTGAAGCTTGGTCAGTGCTGTGAGGCATTAGCTGGAGTTGGTGTTCAGCACTTCATGAAAGCTGTGTGGGTACAGAGAAGGGGAGAAAAAAAAGTCTAACTAGAGAATGAGAAAACAACATGACCTTCTAGGGAAAGGCTAACATATATGGATAGTTTAGTTGAAAAAGAGAAACCTAAGACATTCAAGTCTTCAAATATTGAGAAACTATAATCTCTTCTTGTAGCTGTCTGAAGGGCAGCGACGCTTGAGGCGTGGCCCAAGAGCGCACACCTGATTTCTACACCTAATTCTACATAATCTTCTGCAAAGTACCTTTGGATAAATTTATTTTGCTTGTATGATTAATGTATGTCCAATTCTGAAAATAAAAGTAGCATTGAGTAGATCAATTACTGTATGACTTAAAGGCTAGAACATAAATTCTGTATCTAAGAGTGTAATAATACTGCAGTGACATGGGGAATGGTCTGCTTTCAGGGAAATGTATTTATGTTGTGGGTCTTCTCTCTGAGAATATTGTGAACTACCCACTTGAAAGCTGTCAGGTCATATCTTGGTCATAAAGCCCTGGTATCTTACATGCCTTCTTGCATATTATTATATAAGATCAGCTTCCTTTTTTTTCTGCAGTGTTGCAGTTAAGAATAAGAACTATGTAGACCTATGGGGAAGAGGAAGATAGAGAAGGGAAAGAAATAGAAATGAAAAACGGTGATTAACTCATGGATGTGTTTATGTTGGAGCTGTTTTTCCTTTGTTTGAATTTTGATTTGGCTAATGGAATTTACTTTTTTCTGCCATGCTTTTGTGTTTCAAATTTTTAAATGTTTCTTTTTGTTTTGGCAAAGAACTAATTGCTGTCTTATGGTAGACTTGGCTTTTCTATGCAGTGGGATGCCAGAAGCGTCATAGCCTCACTTTGTACCTTGTAATAATAATTTAGCATAAACACTATAATTGCTGTATTTACCTTCATTTTATAAGCTGGAAAAACATAGTTATAAATTACATGAATTTAGAAGGCAGAAACATCAGCTTGAGTGCAGGAGAAAAAGAGAAACAGTACTAAATTCATTAAAAAATGAAATAACCAAGGTGGTTTTGGAACTATGTATTCACAAATCTGTGCTTTTGAAGATGCATCCCAGAATCTGACAGTAGGATAATGACTTAATCATATGGTTTTATGCCCAATCAAGAGGGTTTTTTGGTAATTTTTATGTAATCAGGCTACTGCTGGTAATACTTAATTACTTGATAGCCTTACTATCATCTTTCTCTGCATCCTAATTCTAATCTTGCCTTTTTTTTTGTGCCTGTCTTGAGTAAGAGAACGGTTGCTGTGGATGATGGGTTTGTATCTGGTCAAGTTTTTCATTGTTGGCATCTAATTAGAGACATCAGAGATAGTGATGTTTGGGATGCTGTGTGTCATCCAACTGCAGACTTCTATCTTTTGGGTAATTAAGTGGTAGTGGGAACTTAACTTGGGATGACTGATGGTGTTGGTAAACTGCAATGAATTGCTATGTTCCTGCCAGGGTCTGACCCAAGTCATATTAAAACATCCAGACAACTGAAATCTCCAAATATCAATTGCAAAATTGCAGATTCTTAAAAGTGGTTTTTATACTGCTTTGAACTTGTAACTATGACTCTTTGGGGAGAAGAGAACAAATCAATATTGGTAACAGAAAGACTCAATTTCCTGCATTAATCTATGTGATAGTTTCTTACAGATCTGGTTTACTGTTGGAGGCATTACTGATTCTGAACACCTTCCCAATTCATTCATTAGTTGATCAAAATACATGCTGAGTTGCTGTACAGTAAATCACCACTTCATTGTTTCTGTTGTGTATGCTGAGAGCTGGTCTTAGTTAATTCTTGTCTGGCTTTTTATAAGAAGCTGAGGACTCTAGTCTGTTGTATATCAGCTTGGTTGCACAAAGGCCTCACAGGTACCAGCTGTTTGCTGTATGTCTCCTAAAGGTTAGAGTGCTGGGACATTACTCTAGAATTATAACATTTGGAAGCATATGCATTGAACCCATGCTGAAGAAGCAGTGCAAACAATACTTCATGCTCTCAGAGGGATGGAAAGCCTACCACACAGAGTGTTAAATGCTTTCTGAACTGGGATTTGGTATCTTTGTCTCTCTTTACCAGTATTAGCAACAAATTACATTTCTCTTGCAATTAAACGTAAAATATATATGTTAATTTGGTTATTTGATAAAGCATAAGAAGATAAACAGGTTTTGATCTAAGGTATGGAAAAGCACACAAACAAAACACTGACCAGAAGGGCCGACAGCATAATCTATGAAACTGTGCCATAATTCCAGGAGATTTTAAACCAGTGAAAATAAAAATAAATGTAAAGTATGTTAACCAAGGGCAGCATGCCTTAAGGATTTTTAAAACTAAGCCTATGTTTTTGAATCTTAAAATGTAATATTTTAATATGTATTATGTTCAGGAGTTGCAAATTGCATTGAAGTCTTGAAATAACAGGAAGTTTGATGCTAAGAAATCTCTGGAAGTTCTCCTTGATTAAACCTTGTGCTCCAAAAAGGACTCTAGATTAGATCAGCTGTAGCTTTGCTTCGTAATATCTTGGAAGAAGTCTGTGGATGGAGGTTCTGCAACTACTCAGGAGAATCTGTGCTGCACAGTCTGACCTTTGGTGAAAGTCTGTGTTAAAAATTAAGCAACTTGAAATTTTAAAATAGAAAGTTACATGCAGCAACACTCTTACTTAATAATTACATCATTTTCTTTGTTTGATAATGTCGTGTCTTGTATAATTTTCAAAACAGATCCTAGTAGTCGTTGTGATTTGGACTGCTACTGAGCCATTCTGGACTCACTGTCCAGAATGAATACTATTTTTTTTTTTTCATTAATGATAATTAAATCAGAGCTCAGGACTGTGCACATTGCGTGAGGGTTTGGGGTTTTTTTTTCCCTCATTTTGCAGTGTTTTGTGTTTATTAATGATGAAGTTCACCTGACAGCTTATCCCATGGTCAGAGAGAGCAGTAAGGTATAGATTTTGGTGTCATGTTGAACTGTATAATCATCACCAATTGCCACCTTGTTATCCGAAGTCCTTTGCCTTAAAATTTGTGGTATTCTGTGCAAATCAAGGAATATATCCAATTAACTAATCCTCTAGAAGTGAGACTGTTGTGTTCACACCCATCCTTTCCCGTGTTTTAGTATGTGAGAGTCTTCTTTTTCTTGTGCCTTAATTATTTTTTTTAAGAACCTTTGGTGAAGGGTCTTGCCAAAGATATTTTAGCAAGTCTTTTTACCCCCTTCTCCTTGCATCCTTCTGCTCTTCTCTCATTCTCTTCATCTTTCAGAGTAGGCAAAATCTGTGGATGGAACATCTATCTGTCAGAAATATTGTCTTCCCCCTAAAGCTTGCAAGGTTTTCTCAAGGCTACAAATTCTAGTCTTTGCTATAGCTTATATGAGGTTGTTCATATGGATCTATGTAAATCCTAGGATTTAATGTGATCACTGTGTCTGATGTTCTATTGTTTTCCATTCTTCTGGCAGAAGTGTTCATTAAAAACATGTCAGCAGCTCTGCATTTTGGCTCCTGTAGAGCTGTTGGGTAAATTAATACTTGCTGATCCCAGTGAGGTCTGCTGTCATTGCTGTATATATTCTAAGGCCTTTTATATTGTAATATCAATTTGAGAAAATTGCTTTAATATGTATATGAATAACAACTTTAGTTTGGAGAACTTATAAATCTCTGTAGAGATTTAGTTTAGAAAGAATAAAAAATACTAAACAAAACAACCAAACCAAAAACCACCACCAACAAAAAACCCTCAAAAAAACCAACAAAACCAAAAACCCAAAGAAAACTAACTTACAGAGTATAACTTTTTTTCTCCATCGTTTTGGCACTCATTCATTTGTCATCTTTGTCACCTGTCAGGATTCTTCTCTCTGCTTTGAAATGTGTTTATTATTAGCTTTTATCTAATTAAACCTCCAGAATATCTTGTTCTTTTGACTTATTTTTTGTTTGATTGATATAATTAACCTCCCTTTTTCCTTTGAAACATGTCCTTTAATATTTTGGTTTTAAATATAAATTTTACTACCTCTGCTATTTTATCTAAGCTATCAGTAATAATGGCCTTCGAATAAAGTTCTCTGGGAAGTCACAAAAACCTGAAACCATGTTTATTTCATAATGAAATAATAATTCCTTACTGTTTAATTTAATTTTTTTGTCATTATCCAAGTTTCTCATTTATCCTGGGCATTTGATTTTTTTTTTTTTTAACTTGTTTAACCATCTTGTTCACTCAAAGATTCTGTATATCACTATATCGTGAAGTGAGAGCTATATACCTTTTTAGTCTTCACTGTAAAAGGAGTGTGTAGCCACTGAAGCAGAATAGTGATCTCAGTTTGACTCAGGCACTCCTTGTCTTACATACATGGTGATGAAGTGAGTAACTCCTGTGCCTGCATTCCAATGTGATTGATGATTATGGCTGCATTATGGAACTTGGTTGGTTACTTCCAGCAGAGAAAGTTATGCTCTGTGTCTGCTGTGTTAAAGCAGGGCTCAAGAAGTGGAAATAAAGTAATGACTGAGATGGGCAAAAGTTCCGTCTAGACTGGTGCTAAGCAGCAGGTGATTTCATCTTTTATTTGAGGGAAGTTCTGTTTGCTTTTTTTCCTTTCAATCTACTTCACGTTCCCCACTTCCTAACTTGTGCTTTGGATTTTGCCATCTTTAATATGAAGAATTTATACTTTGTCAGATACATTTTGAATGTAAATTACCTGTCAATATTTATCTGGAGTTTTTGCAGTTGTTTTAAGGTGGAAAATTTAATGGCTCTTCACTTTTGTAGTAGTTACCTTTGCATATAGTCACAGGGCTGTTAGTGCAATTTAAAACTATATCACAAATAATACCCAAAGTTGCAGCAGTACAGTTTTTAAAAAGCTATAACATGTAGATTTGAGATCTTAATTTGTAGCTTTTTTCCTGACCTTCAGTGATTTCTCACCCTGTTTAGAGATGCCTATGAAGGGATGAACATTACATCACTGAGTAATGTCCATCCAATTTGAGCTTTTTTAAAGCATAACAAAGTAAATTCATTGTCTGTGCAGCTGCCTTTCAGAGAGTACTCTGCTTAGTAGTTTCTTGTCAGTTCAAGACAGGCTTTTCCACATGCATTTCTCCCTTGCCCAACTGTCTGCTGTAGAAGAACTGTAGGTGTCCTGAAACCAGCTTCTTGTAGACCTGTGTGACGGGTCATTCTCCAGTTTCTAGGATTTCTGACTCTGGGTCAGGGCTTTGAGAGTGATTATTTTCAATTATTCTGTAGGGAACTGCAATTATAAAGGAAGGTTGATTCTGATTTTTAGTTTTGTGTTCATAGCTTAGGTGAAGCACTTGGTGAATGAAGCATATTGCATTTGGGAAAGAGCAAGTGGAGAGTGTGAGGATTTGATGGGATGTTATTAGAGATGTGTAATGTGGTTGTAAAGGTAAACAAACTTTATGTTTTGTTCAAGAACCAAACTTTTCCTTTTTTCTTTTTTCTTTTTTTTTTTTAAATTATGAAATGCTTGCTAAAGATGTGCTGCCAGTCTCTACTCTAAGTATTCCCAGCAGTAGGAACTTTATAGAAGAAGAAAATAGACTTAAAAAGAGCACACATCACACTATGGGAGGTGCGACTGTAAAGACTTTACTAATGCAGCCATTAAAATGTCTTAAAATTTGTGTTCTGTGTGCAAGAGCTTGATGAAGACTGTGCTGAGAACTTGCTTCTGATGCTTCATCTTTGGAACAGTAATTTCAGAGAGGCTGGGGTAAACCCCAAAATAATACAAGTTCTAGTAATTAAAAAGAAAAGAGCAGTGTGTGGGTTTAGAGAGCTGTGAGAATGACTGTCAGGCTAACCCAATAATAGACTTAACAGTTCTCTTTGCATGTAAAATAAATTCAAGACGAATTCTAAAACTATCACTGTTTACTCCAGCTTTTGTATGACTATAGTCCTTGTCCTTTGGAAATGGATAAGAGGCTGGTTTGATAAAGGTGACTAAATTATCATAATAAAAATACAACTTGGAAGCCCTTGAGGGATTGCTGGGATGCCCTCTGCCTCTGCCACCAAGCAGAAACCTTCTTGCCACCAAATCCTGTCTCAGGACTTACTGATCCGGGGATAAGGCAGCTCTCCTCTCCAATGTTACTGTAGGAGAGATGGAAAAAGGTCCTCGTTGGGGAGAGCAGTTCCATCAGGCTCTTCACCTCTCTGCTGTTGGTGGGTGGGCAAGGAAGTGGCTCCACGTCAAGATGGAGTAGTCTGGCTGAGGAGCAGGAGGTGCCTGAAGGAAAGCACGGTGGGTGCTTTCATTTGGCTTTGCTCTCTGCTGCTGGTCTACTGTTGCTTATACAGTGAAATATTTGCAGTGCTTGATGTTGCACATGTTTAGAACTGTAGTGCTCCTAAACTACTGGTTTTATCCCATTACTTCTGAAAGTTTCAGGTAGAAGTGAGCCAGGAAAAAGCTAATGCATTGATGTTGTTTGACTACCGAACTTCTGGGTTTTGTTTTAATTTTGATTTTTCTCCCTCTCATTGGCACTGAACATTTGCTGTGCTTTCCTTGGGATTTTACTGTCAAAATAGATTTAGTGCTAATTAACTTGGATTTGCTTTCTCACAGTAAAAAAAACCCCCTACAAAACAGGTGGGGGCAGTAATGACAGTCGTTCTGCTTTTATTATGTAATGTAAAAAAACCCCAACTTTTTTGTTTGTTCTAAAAATACATTGACTTTCTTAGTTCATGTTTTTATTGAAAGTCAAGTGTCCTGGACATCTGAGAGAGGCTTAGGCCTTGAGTTTTGTCAGCTAAACATCTGAGAGAACATGAGCTTGTGAATGTATATTTTATGAGTTCCTTTCTGGGGTTTCAGCTTGGCTTGGGTTGGAGACTGCACTTAAGGAAGTGGTGTATTCCCAGGAGTGAAAAATTAGGTAGCTGAGATGTAAGTTTAACTGCCTGGGGAACTGAGATGATGTAGTGGCTGTGCACTAGTTTTAGAAATGTCAGTAATATTTTAAAGATAGACTTAAATACCTTGGTGTCTTCATCTAAATACTTGCCAAGTTGTAACCAAAATTCTGTATTTCTCAGTGTGCTTTCTGGATGATTCAAGTTGGCTTTTGCTAGCATAAGTTCACTTAATACTTAATGGATTTTTAATAGTGATACAATACAGTCCATTCCGTTATTTTAACATGTTGGGTTTGCATCTTTAAGGAGGAAAATAGGGAAACAGTTTAGATTAAGATCCTGTAAGGCAATTATAAAAGTAGTTTGACTGTACTAGGAAGAATGGCTGCGGATGGTTCACTGTCAAAACCTGAGGCTACATGAAAACATCTTCTAGGTCATGCTTGATTTGATGCTATCATTAAAATCCTGGGCGAAGTACTAAGCTCAAACATGAGATAAATCTCCTGAAAACTGCAAAGCTGTGAGTGCTCAGGTCATAGTTCAATGTTGTTAACAAATTGAAAAAGTGTTAGGAAAACAAAAATACAGCTTATAGCAATAATCATTGGTGTATGTGAGGATGGAAAATACAGAGGAAGATGTACCAAATGTACAAGACAAGAACAAGATGTAGGAAGCAAGTCTTTAAATGCAAATGCAAAATGGAAAGGCATTTCTTGGTGTGAGAATATTAATGGTAAATTTGCCAAGAATGCCACTTGAATCTAGATTAGTCATTTGTGCAGATGTTTGCCTTGTGGCAAATGAAGAATTGACCCCAATTTTGCACATTTAGTTCTTTAAACTGAAAGGTCAGAAGCTGAAGGGAAGAACAGTGTCAGTTGCTTCCCAGTAATAGTTACGCAGGTTAAAGGATACAGAAAAACTTCTTGAAAATCTGATTTTCTTGGAATATAATGGATGGTAATAATAATGCCTTAAGATGTGGTTTGTTTTCTTTTTTTAAACAGCTGTAGTGGATCTGTAGCCCCTCAGTGAAATTTCTAACATTTTATGTAAGCCACTTACACAACTGAAATTCAGCAAAACAATTTGAAGCCCCATTAAGAGAACTCCCAAGTTTTTAAAATAGTTGGGAGAGAGAGAGGGAGAGTTTTTCTGTTATGGAACAACACTGACACCCAGTGCTGGTCTTGTACTACTGCGGATTTTTAAGATGCTCTTTTCTTAATTGCTTCAAGTGTTCTCTCTTCTATTGAGGTGTTATCAAGTAAGAAAAATTTGAGAACTTTCTGTGCTTGTTTTTTTTTTTTTTTTAACCTTTGTAAACCTTACCGTTTAATGGCACAATTGTATAAATCTGCTTGAGTAGCAAAGATTTGTAAGGAGTATTCTGATTTTTGCATAAACACAGTGAAAATAGCTATATAAAATTTACTCGGAAACTCAAACGTTGTTTTGTATGGGTAACACTGAATTAGAAGTGGTAGTGCAGTTTGTGTTTGATGCTAATATTGCAGTGATTCCGAAAGAGTTTGGAATCTGAAATGAATAAAATTTATAGACATATTTATTAATATTATTTTTTCTTATTTACTTCTCTCATTAAAGAAAGCTTATACTTAATAAGATGTTAATTCTAGAGATGGTAGAAGAGAATTACAAGGGATTTATAGAAAAATGGTGTGATAGAAAAAGGATGGAAGATTAAAGATCTGGGTTTGAGCAAGAACTGTTAATTACAAAGAGAGAAAACATGCTTTTCAGGGAAGTTGCTCATTAAAAATAAATATTATTAGGAGAGTTGTTTACCTGGTGGATTTAATTATAGAATTAGGCTCTCATTTAAAACCTTTGTGTGTGTGTATGTATACATGTGCATGTTTGTCTGCCGATGAAGTGTTTGATCCAGCAGTATGGAGCAGAAAAAAAATGCATCTTGTTTTGATACTACAAATTTCTTCAATGTTTCAGATATAGGTGATAGAGTAGCAGTACAGAAATCTATCTATTCAGGCTACATCAGGTGTAATTTGTTTTTTATGTACAAAGTACATATGAAGTAAAGCAGAACATAAAGCAAGATAAAGAGAAGCATAGGCAAGATTGGTACTATGGTTATATCCCCTAGCAGTGGGAAATACTGAAAGGAGAATGCACGCCTATAATGTACAAAAGTGGGTTATTAAATTGATGTTATACTTGATATGAAGGAGCAGTAGGAAAACAGCTCTGCCTGTCACTGATGTAATATGGTTTTTTGTGTATTACAAAGGAAGAATTACTGAAGTATGTTTTTCATAGAAACTTGTTGAGAACATTGGCACAAAAATTGCAGATTTGGATTTCTGTGTGAATGGTTCATGTAGAAAATGCCGATTCATTACTTATGGTTTTGTTTTAATGTCTCATTCGAAGGTGGGAATGCAGGTACTTTCTAGGAGATTTTTTTTTCCTGACAAAAGCTGTTGCTAAGAGGATTGTACTGCTTCATGTCTCAGATGAATGGAGCTGGAGTGGGGGAGGAATAGGTGAGATATCCCTCAGGTTTCAGCAAGCGTAATGCAAAAGGATTGCAGTAGAAACATTTATTTTCTTTTCTCTTCTGATCTCCTTTCTCTCGAGAATGCTTCACTCAACTATCTCAATCATTTGTGGAAGCTTTATGACATTTGGTTGTAAAGTGTGATTTTTTTTTTCCACCTAATTTGTATTAATGTTCCAAGGCCAGAGAATCCCTGTGTGACTCCTACAGCACTTCTTACTAAAATTGCCTCGAAATCAATGTAGTTGTTTTAGTAACTTCAATATGTAACTTTTAAGATAGTTTTAAAATGTGTAAGAAATAAGTGTGTAGTGAGTACTTTATTTCTTAGAAACTAAAGGTACTTTTAGTTATCTTAGTCTGGTTACCAGTCCTCATAGTGGGAGGTTATGTTCTGGGGTGAGTGTTGTCAGGTTTTGGTTTTTTTTTTTGGTGTCACTGTAAGATGTCAGTGGTCAACTTGCTTTGGACTTCTTGGAGAGCTTTGTGGAGCTTGACTGCTGCTCACTCTGCTTCTCACCTGTTTATTTTACCTTTTATTTATTTGCTGCTTCACATTAAGTTGAAGTGCTTAATTCTGAAATCTTTCTTTAGAAGGAAAATAAAGGAAGCTTGTTTATTGTGGGAGCAGTATTTCTGTGCCAGGTTATTCCCAATATCTCCTTGAACTATAAAGAAAAGTTGCAGGGAGGCAGCTTAAAATGGAGGCGTGGAGAGCAAGAATTGACAGACACTGCTTGTACAGCACAGCCAGGTAGATCTTGGGAAATGGGGGCCTTATGTGCACCTCCAGCAGTGTGATCTAGTTCATGGGTGGTTTGGGATTGCTTCCTACCACTTAGTGGTAGGAAATGTGTTGGATTAATGTAATAGGATCACACTGTAGGTCACCTTTTGTTATCTAAGTTCATGGATGGCATTTTGCAAAATGAGCAGAACAGATAATGCAGATGATGTGAGGCACTTGAGTGAATATAAGGGAGACACAGAGCTGCAGGGCTGTTCTCTTTGACTCCAGAGCAGGTTTTTACTGTCTTTGGTTTTGTTCAGGGTCAGGTTTTTTTTTCTTACTTGATTTAATACAGAGAACAAAGAATTGAGTGGCCTTATGCTGTAAAGGTCCTACCTTCAGCATATTGCATACCCTCATTAGGAACAGATAGAAAAATGGACTCTGATTCCTTCAGAGCCTGGAAAAAGCTCAGACTTAATAATCCTTATGTTGTGGGGAGAAGGATTATGACATCTGAAGAAGTAGCTTTGTCTTTTGTAACTGCCTTTCCATACTTGAGCAAAGTAGATGTATTTTTTCTGTAAAAATAAATGTATTTTAAGATAAATTCAATAAAAAATACTTGATTTTAATTTCTTAAATAATGTGTGGCTTGTAGCAGAAAACATTCAAAGCTAAAATTTAGGTAGTTCTTATAGGAGACTGTACAAACGGGAAAACAAAACAATTTATTTAAAATAAGTTTCTGTAAGTTTATAAGAAAATATGAACATGTTTAGAGTACTCATTCCTATATGAAGTAGTCTCTGTAAGAACGTTATTATGGCAAATGGAAAAAACTGATTTGATATACACTGATTTCAAGCTTCTGTTAAAACAGGAGAAGTCTGTTTTGGCTAAGTTGGCTGTGCAATGTTTCCTGATTGCAATTTGCTTCTTGGCCAGTTTCTGACCATTTTGTATTAAATCTGTAGTTTTGTGTCCTGTTGCACAGAAGAAGCACCTGACACATTACTGTAAAAATCTTTATTTTCTCAGTTGAAGTTCTTTAGCAAAATTTTGCTGACAGAATTGTTAATTTGATTTTTTTTTTCTTGAAAGTAATTTTCATCCTGATCTTTTGCACTTACCTAATTTATACCTTAATGTAATAAGCATCTAAAATAACCAAAACAACCAACCCCAAACTATAAAATATCACCCCTACATTGATATTCATGGATTTTGCTTTTTAAAAAACTCTTAAAATAACCAAGTCAATCAGGTTTTTGCTAAAAAGTTTCGGTGTTTGCTTAACTCGACCTAACCAATGTCCCCAGTGGTATTTCATG
>VWZN01009484.1:162800-173088 GCA_013396955.1 Regulus satrapa
CTTTGAAAATTTTTTTTTTTTTTTTCTTTTCTCGCTGGAAAATGGTAGCGCTTTTGTTGAAGTACTTGGCTTAAATAACTCTGTAAGAGAACTGCAGTCCCTCTAGCTTAGTAGAATGAAGAATGACTTCATTTGCATTTGGAGCAGAAAAAGAAGAATCCTTCCATGACTTAGCCAACAGTCTAAAACTCAGCTTATGGATTTTTCAGTCCCCCAGCCCCTGCTGTTCAACTTATGTTCCATTTTATGCTGAAGACGGCAGAAGGTAAACTTGTAGAGTTTATGAGACTGCTCTTTCTAGGAAGTCTGTTGGTGTAATTAAGGCACAGTTGAAGCCTCAAGAGCAGGATAGTCTGTTGGATGTATCTGTTTCCCCTGGCACAGAGTGGGAATGCTGTTCTGCTTTACCTTCTGACTTCAGCTAATGAGATCTGCTAATGCACAGGAGTTGCATAAATCTTCCCATATCATAGTACTGAAGCTTAAATTTACTCATCTGGGAAATCCTGTATTCCCATTCAAGCCAACACGTCTTGCTTCCTTGTTCTTCTCAAGCAACTGTCTTTTATTTAAAAATAGGATTGTTTCTTCTTGTGCTTATTCTATATATACATATATATATACATACACACACCCACACATATATATATATATATACATGTACACACATACATATTTTTGCTATCTGAGTTGTTTCATTATTGGCTTTTTTCTTTTTGGAGATGGTGGGCTAGAGACTCGGAGTTTGCTAGATCCCAGTGTGTGACGTGAACAGATAAATCCCATCAAGTGCCTGGGTTAGAGCACAGCTGGGACCAGTAATTAGTCTGGGCACACTAGCAGGACTGGAAAGGGCAATGATAAAATTACCAGGGCTGGAATCAAAAAGGTCTGTTAAGTGTACTTCCCGTCGAGTATTTTGCCTTGTTTGTATGTTACACTGTGCATGTTATTTTCTTCAAAAGGAAGATTTTCTTGAAGCACACAGGAATATTTATTTTTAGGGGGTTTTTTCATTTATATTTGTCGTTGCTACTTAAATAATTTTTTTATTACTCAGGAAAAAGTGATTTCTTGGTGAGTAGTTATTTAAATGTTGAGGAAGAGCTGTGTTTCAGACTGGATGTCTATCAATTATTTAATGGTTGCTGTGATGTATTTGACTAAAATGAAGAGCTGTGCAGAAGAAGGCAGGTTGCCAGCTACATAAAATTGAAAACTGGAACTGCAAATGGGCTAGAGTAGGCAAAATGAACAACAAATGCCATAATTTCTGATCACTCAAGTAGAAATTATTCTTTTTTAAAGTGTTTTTTGAAGGTTAGAATAGGTCAGCCCTTTAAAGAGGATTCAAGTAATCAATTCAAAGCTTAGTGTTCAGATAAATAAATTTATTGTATGCTTACAGAATTTTGCAGTGCCGATGCACTATCACCATCAGTGTCACAAATACTTTTTCCAAATGTGGTTGTGGAGGAGAATTTTTATTCTTACTTAACACTTTTCACCATTTTTTTATTATTCCTATACTATAATGCACTTCCATTTCTACCAGTTTCTTTGTAGCCCAGGCAACCAAAATACATTTTATAGCATGGCAGTGTTGTGTGCCCCAGCCCTTGAGGGATTAACTGTACAGCCTTGCTCTTTACAAATGGATGTGGTTGTGCCTTGAGCAGGATGGGAGTTGGTTGTTTTGGTTTGATTTTTTTTCCTTGCAAATGCACAAGTCAAAATATGCTTCTTCCATCAAGTAAAGGTCAAAGGGCGGATTTTGAAACCAGGTTCCTGTAATTTGGGGGGAGGGCATGAGCAACTGTGTTACACTGTTTGTAATGGCTCTGATTACTTTCTAAGTGCAACTTCTTTTTTTGTTTGCATTTCATAAAAAATGTTGTCAGTTTAGAAATTACAAAAGACGAAACCTCTTATTCTTAACCTCATCTCTGCATAAGAAAACTGATTACATGAAGTGACTTTTCAAGTATTTTTGCACCTATGCTTCACCAGTACAAAAGAGAGGAGCTAAATATCTCTCATTGATACATCTTGTGATATTCTAATTTTTTTTTTTTTTTCTTCAACAGGTATCTTTCAGATGAAGGAATTGAAGCTTGCTTAAGTTCGTCTGAAAAAGTTAATACAAATGATATTATCCTAGTTGCCCTTAATGTAAGTTATGGTAGTGAAAATGTTTTTTCTGAGAAATCATGCTAAAAATGATAGATCTAATGGCTCAAGTATAGATTTGTGTGTCTAATTAAGTGTGCAATTGTCTGTGTGATTTATGTAAAGGATAGAGTACTTACCTCTCTCCTTGCTTGTATGAATTGTGAGTTTTATTTGGAAAGAACATTTATTCCCAACTGCAAAACCTGTAGGAGAAAAAATTTAACAGATTTAGCAGTAGGAAAACCTTTTTTTTGTTTATGAAATTTAAAACTAAAGTCAAACTACAAGCCAGAAGTGCTATGTAATGACATAAGCATGAAATTTGACTACAAGTTTGTTGGGATGAATAAAACACCCTTACTTTCACTTCTGGACATGATACTCCTTAAAACACATTCAGACTACATATCCAGTGTTGTGTATGTATTTATGTAACTAAAACCTGTTTTTTTTTTTCTTTACTGTAGAAATCTGGATTAGTAGTCATAATTTTATGACTACTAAAAAAATTAATAAGGCAAATTAACAAGGCATATGCAATATAGAGCAACATCTTCAAAGTGATCAACCGTAATATTTTTAAGGATGTAAATCCCATGTTTTTTAGAATTCAAGTATATACATTGTTGGTAAATGTTAATAAGTCTGCTGCCTTTCATAATTCATGTATCTGTTATTTTACTTTAAAATATTTTGTCAGATCCATACTCAGATGTTTTAAATGGTTTAATATAAACAGTATTTTATATGGTTTGATATAAACTTTGTAATAACTATATGTAATTTCAAAAGGGAAAACAATGTAGTTGAGTGATTAAGAGAAAAGTATTTTTCTGTGATGAAATTAGAAATAATAAGATAATGAATTTTTTTGGTTGGGGATTATTTTGTCTGCCCTCAAGATTCAACCACTAGATGGTTTTAGATGATACTCTGAGTGTCCCCTCTGTTCCTTTCACTTATTCTTTAAAGCATGTATTCACTCACTCATGTATGCAGGCACCGGTTTGTGTAAGGAATATGAAAAGAATTAAAGCAAAAATATAATGCAAACATGCAAAGAATCTAATACAAAACATGCAGAAGGCAACCATTTGATTTCTGGACCAGAGTGCATTTGAGAATGCATTGCTGCTTTATACAAAACCCAAATAAAATACTTGTGAGTTGCTGGGTATTACCCTGCATGTAATCATGTGCTGGAACAAGTACATGGCATGGTCATTTGTGCCTGTGTTGTTATTTCAGGTTTGTTTGATAGATAAAAAAATAAACTAGAAATGTTGTGCAAGTACTCCAAAACTGGAATTAATGGCTTACCACTTTTTATCATAAAGTCAGTTGTTTTTGTGCCCAGAAGATTAACTTGTCTGTTGAGCAATGGAGAGTAGCAGTGTGTCTTTAATGGTAGGATAACAGTGAATTTATATTCCACTTCTTACAAATTCATCCTTGACTGCTAGAGGCATGTTTCAGGCAGAAGAAATCAAGAAGTCAGCTGACCTTTTTCACCTTTTTTGACTCTGTGTGTGTGAATTCCTTAAATAAGTATGAAATAGACATAAATGTATCTTCAGTCCTTCAAATGTTTTTTGTTTTGTCTAAGAGCTTAAAAAGCATTTGTAAAAGTTGTGTCCCCTTCCCACAAGTCTGATTGCAAAGCTGGAGACTTCAGTGAGGACAAGTCCTGTCTGACCAACCCTGCCTTCCATCCCTTCTGTGATGGGATGACTGCATCAGTGGATGAGAGAAGGGCTATAGATGTAATTTATCTGGTCTTCTGTAAAGTCTTTGACACAGTCCCTGAAAATAGCCTTCTTTCTAAACTGGAGAGAGATGGATTTAATGAATAGACTGTCAGAGACATAAGAAAGTATGAACACAGTTCCATCCAAAGGGCAGTGTTCAGTGGCTCAGAGTCCCAATGGACATCAGTGATGAGTGATGTCCCTCAAGGATCTGTGTTGGGACTAGTGTCACTAAATATCTTCAGTAATGACATGGATGAAGGAACAAGTGCACCCTCAGCCAATTTGCAGATGACACCAAGCTGAGCAGTGAAGTTGGCACACCTGATGGACAGGATGCCATCCAGAGGGACCTGGACAAGCTCAGGATGGGTGCATGGGAGTCTTATGAGGTTTAACAAGACCAAGTACAGGGTGCTGCACCTGGGTTGGGACAAGTGCCAGTGTCGATGCAGGCTGGGGGATGAACAGGTGGAGAGCAGCCCTGCTGAGAGCTTGGGGCTGCTGCTGGATGAGGGGCTGGACATGACCCAGCCATGTGCACTCACTCAGCCCAGAAAGCCAAATGTGTCCTGGGCTGCATTCAGAACAGCAGGGTCAGGGAAGGGATGCTGCTCCTCTGCTCTGCTCTGGTGAGACCACACCTGCAGGGCTGCACCAAGGTCCCCAGCACAGGAAGGGCATGGAGCTGTTTGAGCAGATCCAGATGAGGGACACCAAGATGATGAGAGAGATGGAGCAGCTCTTCTGTGAGGAAAGGCTGGGAGGATTGGGATGGCTCAGACTAGAAAAGAGGTTTAGGGATGACCTAATTGTGGCTTTCCCATGCCTGAAGGAAGCTTATGAGAAAGATGGAGAGAGAGACTTTTTTCAAGGATATGTAGTGAAAGGACAAGGGGGAATGGCTTCAATCGGAGAGTAGGTTTAGGTTAGGTATTAGGAGGAAATTCTTTACTGTGTGGATGGTGAGGCACTGGAACAGATGCCCCCTCCCTAGAAGTGCTTCAGGGTGGGTTGGATGGGCTCTGAGCAATATGGTCTTAGTGAACCCTGCCCATCGGGGGGGAGTTGGAATTAGATCTTCTTTAAGGTCCCTTTCAACCCAAACCATTCTATGATGATTCTATGACACAGACATGGAACACACAGGAATAGTTTATAGGAGCCTGTGTACTATTCAGAGACACGCAACTGACACGTTTCCTCAGATGTGCTGAGATTGAAAAACTGAATGTGCTTCCTTATCATTACCTGGCTATCTTGTGCAACGGGGGGGATTGGGCATTTTTTCCCTCTACAGATACTCAGTAAATAAACTGAAAGTGTGTTCTTATGATTGCTTTTTACTCCTAACGTACTAGTGTTTCTCAATGAAAACCAGAATAAATCAATTGTTTATAATATTTCAGATACTAAAATACAGTCCTACTCAGTTCTAGATCAGGTTGCCAGAACAGTAGACCATTGACATATATTATTAGCAAAATAATGTTCAAGTTTTTGTATTAATTATATTTGGCACATTTTCTTTTGAAAGAGTTGTTTATGATCATAATAAGTAAGATTTTGTGCATATAAAAGCCCACAAACTAAAAATACTTTTCTCTAAGTACCAGATGGAGAGCAAAGAAAGATGTTTTACATCTACTGAACCTCACAGCTATGTTTAACCATTAAACATTGCATAATCACTTGGTTCTGTCAATTTAAAAGCATTTTAAGCAGTGTTGAAAATGTACTTAAAACAACAGTATAATTTTAAAAGCAAAAGGATTTCTTTTGTCAACTCCTGAGTTACTGATTTTTTTCATCACACACAAAAGTGGATTTCTATAAGAGTTGTTATTATGGGAAAAAATACTAATATTTTTCCAATTTTGTGTTTGTTAGATTTTTTTTTTAAAGTGCATATTTTAAGTTAATATTTTCTTGTCTTCTGTAATCATTTCAGACAGATTTAAGAACGATTGGCAAGAAATTTCTCCCCAGTGACATCAATGGTGGAAGGGTGGAAAAGGTAGATAATGTTTTTATTTCACTTTTCTGTATTCTGTAATTTCTGTGTGATGACAGCCTTCTATGGCACATTAGTCTGGTTTTGTCATTACTTCACATACGAAAACCCCCAATGTTTGAATATATTATAGTGTAAATATATGAACATAAGCTCCATGAAAGAGGACTTTCTGGTTTTTATTTCACAACTTTGAAATGCTTAAATAAAAATGTGAAAAATTCTGGCAACTTCATTTGTTGCTGAAAATTCATTTAACTTGGTTGGTCTTGGCGTTATATCAGAATTTCATTTTTTCCCCCCTCATTATCCTGAGAGGGCAAAAAACAGGTCAGAAATAAGTCAAAGTAGCGGTTTGATTCTAATACACAATGATATATGTTAATGCTGTGTTACTTGTCTACTGTCATCCATGGCTATAGCTATGCACTTAATGTAATTTTCCTATGGCTTTGTATCCTGCAGGTTATGTGCATAAAATATGGTGTATAAGATGGTGTAACACTTTATGTGCTAGAGAAGAGTGTTATACTTGAAACTTGGGTGTGCTAGGTTATAATGCATGTTGTGTCTTTAAGTAAAAATGAAGTTTGTCTCCTGTATGCCCTTCCTGTTCTGTTCCTTGCATGCGATTCAGAGAGTGGATAAATTAAGTAATTTTATTTTAAACCTAGCGGTGATTCTCACTTCAAGTCTTTATCCCTTACTTCAAATATTGACAGTCTGTCACTGATGGGAAACTTCTGGGGAAATATATTTTTTTACTGCTGAAATTCAGATAGTGGTAAGTTAAGGTAGGTTTGTTTTAAGAAAGCGAGATTGATTGATGAGGTAGGCTGTTAAGACCTGTTTGGATTTGTCTGTTCTGTTGTCTAAATGAATTGTTCACTGCTGCAAGCACAAACTCCTACAAGAAAAAGAGCAGAAACATTGCTATTTATGCAGAGCACACTTGAGAAAGAGTCCATTGTAGGATCATAGATTTTAGCTAGGCAGCAGTCAATCCATGCAGCATACTACTAACTTTATGGGAAGAGTTTTATTAACTTTATTTATATTCATAGATCTTTAGAAAACTATTCTAAAACAACCCAAACCAGACACAAACCATTTCCTGGAGGCTAGTCATCCCTCAGGTTTTGTAAAGAATTACCCAGAAAAAAATGTGCTTGAGAAGGACTCTTATTTATAATTTTTAGCTCAAGCTAATAGATAGTATGCTGAATCCTTGCATTTTTGACTGTAACTTCCTTTTTTTAACATAAAACAAATCTGACTCCTTAATCAGTGCTGCTGTTTAGCTTTTGAAGTCTGCAAATACTTTATGCTATAGATCTATGTGCTTACAAAAAATAATTGCTTTATGGGAGAGGAACACCTTTGTAGTATAACCTGTGTAGAAGGTAGTAATTCATGGTTCAGAAATGTTTCAGTGAAAAATAGAAGTTATATGCTACTTTTGTTCCTCTCAGCCGAGACTAATAACAGTATTATTTAGTGATATCTTGAGAACTTATAATGTATTTCCATCTTGCATAGCAAATAACTTTATTTGCTTTAAAACCAAAACTTTTTATGCAACTATTTGTCTATTGTAATATGCCACTAGTTGCATAAAAGCTGGGAGAGTCCTAGTATGAAATACTGGTATTTGACCATTATAGATGGTTATCAACTTCAGTCATTAATATACAGAGCTGTTTTACTCACTCATTTAATATCTGTGGTTTTTTTATGGGTTTAAAAAAGAATCGATATTACCAGCATTAGCCACAAGATGGCCACATTTGCATAGGATTTGGGAAAACAGAATCCTCCCTTTTCTATGGTCTAGATGACTATATACCATAAAGATACTTTAAGTATTTTGGAAGGAGTTAAAGTGCAAAAATTATTATAAAGTTGCAGCGTATAATTTAATTGCTGTTACATTTAAGGTGTTAATGGTTTTCTTTTGAGAATTTGTGTCATTACAATGGAAGCATTAACTGCAGAAGAAGCTTTCAGAAAGGAATTTAAGTTCTGATCTCAGGGTTCCTTTCTGAGTACTGGCAAATTGATGGTAAGCAGTTGAAAACATAAGGTGTCAGCAGTTTAATTCCTGTTAAAGGTTACTCATATGCTTCCCAATTTCTGGGGTTTTTTTGCTTGGTTTTTTTGGGTTTGCTTTTTTTTTATCATGGATTTTTGTTTCCTACAGCCTTTTTATTATTTTTTTTAATTATGTCAGATTTGTTGTCCTAGTTAAAACTCTTCTGCATTTAAAAAAGCCTCTTTCAGTGAGAGTTATTGCTACATCAGATCTTCTACTGCCATCATAGTAAAGCTACTGTGTTCCTGTTCTTCTATTTATTAATTTATCTTCTTTTTATATATACTTGCCTACTGCATATCTGCTCTCATTTTGTGTTCTTCTGGCTACCTATTCTGTTTGTTGAAGGTTAGAAGCTGGTGAACTGTGCACTTTTTCACCTTTTCACTGTCATTTAGGAGCTAGAGATCAGTTGAGCAGCTACAGACAATTTTTTTTTCCTAGAGCAATTAAAATGACTTAGCAATAGCTGAAAGGTGCATAATGGTTTAGATAGTTGGTTTGGGCTTGGGTTTTTCAGGTGGATTTATTTTGCTTTATTTTTGTGGTTTTTGTTTGTGGTGGGTGTACCCATTTTTGGGACCTTTTTGGGATCTTTTTTGTGTTTTGTTTTGGTTTTTTTGTGTGTTTTGTTAGGTTGGTTTTTGTTATTTTTATTTTTAGTAGCATAGATTGTGGTGTGTGTAGTAGGGTATCCATTGTTACATAATCAATAGACAGGTGATGTCTGTTCAGGTTTTTATGTTTTGATTGGATCAGTGTTAAAAGAAGCTATGTTTCTGTAAACACTTAATTAGTGTTTACAAAGTAGTTGTACTTGAAAATTTCCTCTTGGTCCAAACAGATAGTCTTCTAAGATGGCTTTTACTGCTCTTTAGAAGACTTTGTCACTGACACCCTGCTGTGAAATCTTATCTGGACTCCATAGTATGTCGAAGTGACAGTATCTGTGTATTTGTTTGTTTGCCTCCTCAACTGTTTTCATTCACTTTTATTTTATAATCGATATCTCAGAGATGTGTGAAATATCACAACTGTTTCTCTGAAAAAGCCATTTTTATCATGCTTTAGAACAGTGAGTACATGAGTGATAGAAATTCAACATGACTGCCTGATCAAATTACACTTTTCTTTGCCTGGGGGCATCTGTTGGTGTGTCTAGATATTGCAGTGTGTTTGCTTAACAGTGCTAACAATTTTGTCTTTTCTGTTTGACTTATCTAGCTGGAAGGGCCATGTGTCCTGCAAATACAGAAAATTCGCAATGTTGCTGCACCAAAGGATAACGAAGAATCTCAGGCTGCTCCCAGAATGTTACGTTTACAGATGACTGATGGACACACAAGCTGCACAGCTATAGAATACAGTAGCATGTCAAAAATAAGGTATATAATAACTTTCTTTACTGTGTTTTCCTCTGATACTTAAATATTCTTGAAATAATGGAAACATCCTTAGTAATTTATGAAAAAAATTGCTTGACAGAAGAGGCTTCTTTCTTGTGTTTGTAAGTAATGGAGAAATTTAAATTCAGCATGCAAAGGTATATATGAATGTAATTTACAGTTCTGTTTATTCAGAACTTCATAATAGAAGAAAGTAGATTTTTGCAGCCATCTCCTGCGTTGTTGTTTCACAACACAGCATTTTGGGGGTGTGTGTAAACTTGAGCCAAATTCCCAATTTTTAGTAGTAGCACATCTTTTGCCTTACCTTTGTAGAAGGAGCGCCACAGGCTTGACACTCCTATTAGTGCAACTAATGCTGCTTAACCATAGGTAGGCCTTTAACTTAGATATTTCTTCAGTTAAAAGTGAAGGTTAAGAGAGCTGATTACTGCTGAACATGGGGATGTTTTGTGTGTTTGGTTATGGAGGTGCTAAAAGCATTCTGTGGTGTTGATTCTGCAGAGTCATGGTATGCCCTGCACTTTTCTAGTACAGATAACTTGGATTTAAATAAACCCCCTCTTCTGTCTCTCTCTGCTAGCTGCAACAGTTAGATATATCTATATACTTAATTTTTGAATGTTGCCTTTTACTGTTAAACTATTCCGTCTGAGCAGGAGCCAGTTTGGAGTTTAGAGTGATGCTGTCAGAACATTTAATGATATTTTAATTTTAGCTTGAGCCAGCAGAACTTGGAATATAATATTCCAATGCGAATATAAAGAGAGCAATAAAGGAAGGCAAACAGAACTCCTCTGTAAGTAGATTCTAGATCATAAAATGTTTAAAGATGAACACCCAGTACATGACAAAA
>VWZN01009484.1:173128-187837 GCA_013396955.1 Regulus satrapa
AATTTGAAAGCTTTTTGAGAGAAATCTCAAATGTTAGAGAACTCGTCACTAGTAATTTTGTGAGCTTTTCTTTTTATGTGACATTAACAGATTTAATTTGTGTTATTTGTAATTGTTTCAGGTTTGATGTTGGACTATAAACTGCAGTAATATTCTGTTTCAGTAGATAGTGTTACTTCAAATAAATAAAAATCAAGTTTTCTTTTAAATTGTAGGTTTTTCATGACTATGGTTTCCATTTACCCCTTTCCCCTTGCTTAATTTTAAATGTTTTTTGCTGTATTTCTTTCATGTCTATTTTTTAAAATCTCATTTTCTTTGCCTTTATCAGAACAATCCAAAAATCAACTAACATTGCTAAGGTTAAATGCCACTGGTACTGTAATTGGCTGACTCCACTATGAATGGTAGGATGGACCTGTGATTGCAACAATAGATTTAGCATATTTTAAAGATATTATTGTGCTCAGTTGAATGTTTTTAACTGGCTGTGTCCTGTTTCTCACAAGAAGCAGCAGTTTCCAGATTGCACTGCTTGTCATATCTTTCAATTACATGTTGGAAATACATTATTCTTTTATGCTTCTTCTGCTGCTTTTCCTAGGGTAGATTCACATGAGAAGAAGCTAAGGTGGCTCCATGTGGGAGCTGGTGACAGAAAGTATTCATATGTTTTTAAATTACAGAGTAGTGAGAGAAGAAGCAGTATGAGATACATGGTTTTTGTATTTATTCTGGTACAGTCCTAGCTCTTAGCAGCGTGTAGAAAGGTTCCTTTCTAACCACTCTGTGTGTCTACTAAGTTAAATGTCTAAAAAATCCAGAGATGATTAACTGTTTGGAAATCCACTCTTAACTATAAATATAAGGAACCTGCCTCAAAGTCAGTTGTCTAAGAATATAATCTGATAGTCGAAACAAATAATATTAACACACAAATTAGTTTGGTATTATGAAATTGGATATTAACCAAACAGACAAGTTGCCAATATTCATCTCTGTTAGAATCTGATTTGCAGTATGGCATCTTTGTATAATGGGTGGTAAGTGTTCCAATAAAGCTATTGAAAAGTACTGTGCTTTTTTATGCTAATTTTTTATTATGGCATATGAAAATGTTGGACTTACAGTAAGAGTAGTTTTTTATGTTTCTTTATGGCAGAATGTATTCTTTATTAATAAATGTATTCTTTTTTTTACTTTGTTTCTACCTCTAGCCTGAACACTCCACCTGGAACAAAAATTAAGCTTTCAGGAATTGTTGAAGTGAGAAATGGATTCTTGCTGTTGGATGACAGTAACACAGCAGTTCTTGGAGGTGAAGTGGAGCATCTTATAGAAAAGTGGGAATTACAAAGGGTGAGGTAACACCACTGGAAATGCTTGTCTTACAAGTTGCATATTACATTTAAAAACATCAAGCTTATTCTGTTGACTGTACAATCAGCTTTTAGAACTGCACTGTCCAAATAGTTTTAGGGCTGCAGCCAAATGTATGTAAGTAGGTCTTATGGATAATATTGCAAATTTAAAAATTACAAGTGATCTTTCCATGGGAACTGATTTATTTATGCAGGGATTGAAAACATGAACAAATTAAATTTATTTTGTTAAGTAGTCATGAGTGGTTGCTTTCTTAAGCAGTGTGTTTGGTACCAAAATACTGTGGAGTTATGCCTTTTACAGTTACTGTCTGCAGTCTGTGTCTTTCTGAGGCAAAAATAATAGAATAAATGTACAGAAGTCATTGAAGTTGGTAAACTTTGGTATGAGCCCTGTATTCCACATTTCATCAGAACTTTAGATAAATCGTGGTTACAAAGTCAAATTGGAGATTTAAAATTCTTCCAACAAGGCATAAATATGTGTAAGCTCAAACAAACTTTGGTTTCTGTCCCAGAAGAACAAAAGTGGCTGCAGGAATATTTTTGTCATACATTTTCTCACAAACTGGTGGAAGTTCCTAGGGCAGGAGCTGTGACTCTACTGCCATTAGTCCCGAATACTTGCCAGATTAACTATGGCTGCTACAACCATGCACGTCTGTGTTTTTGCATCCACATTTCTGAAACAGAGTAGCTGCTTATGAACATGAGGGTTAATTCTCTTTGAAGTACTCATTGTTGCTTTTGCTAAGTTGGACTCAGTAATTTTTGTTAGAACTAGCTGTCTTTGGTGTTTGGTTGTACTTAAAAGATTTTGTCAAACTGGGCCAAAATGAAGTTGAATTTCAGAGTTACACATTCTAGTAGATTCTGTTTGCCATCCTTCAGCTTTTATAGCTGAAAATAAGTTTTTTTTTAAAAACATGGAAGCATTCCTGGTTTTAAATGAAGCTTTCAAAATAACAAAGGGTCTGGGGCCAACATCATAATCATCCCATTTCATGTTTTTTATTCTTACTTAGTATTGAGTCTTGTGAGTTCTCTCTTCAGTTAAAAATGCTGAGTTTTAAGGTAGATGGGGCAGAAGAGAGGACATAAAGCTAACACATTCTTAAGAATGCTGTGCAATTCACAAGACGAGAACAGAACTAGTTTGCTTTCTTGGTGATATTTTGGACAGTCTGTTTTCATATTTCTTCTACCTGGACTTCAGCAGATAAGTTTTGCTTGGTATTTAATAATTGGTTTTTGAAATCAGTATCAAGAAATAGTCTTGTAACGTAAATAAAAAAGTAAAAAACCCCCAAAAAGCCACATAAATAAAAAAGCTAAGCATTTAATAATCAAAGTCATGCTGCTGACTACAACTTTCAGCACTTGTTAGTCAGTTCTCTATGCAATATGTTCAAGAGAGTGGTAACTATCACTGATTTGCTCTGGTAAGATACAGAACATTAACTATTGGCTGCTGCTATCCCCTTAGCTCTCTGATTCTCAAACTTTTGGAGTTTTCCAGATTTCAAAACAGTATTCTTTTTCTTGTTGACCAGCTCACAGCACATCAATGTGGCCATGTCAGAAAAGCTGTGGGTGACAAGGAATCAGTTTGGACAGGTGAAGCATGACCACTGGAAATTGTAGTTCTAGTTCTATATCCAGACTGACAGCTAGACATACAGGGCTCAAACAAATCTGTAGAACCCAGATGCTACATGGTAACAGTTTCCTATGAACTTGATGCTTCTATCCTGATTAGCAAGGTTTGTAGAAGAGTACAGATGACAAATAAGCACAATTGCTAAAGTATCTGCGAGGTGATAAGGACATTGCCATTCCTTGTCTAATCTTGCCACAGAAGCTTAAATAAAATGCTGAACTGTGTTTGCATAAAAAGACACAAAACTTTTATTTGTGTTACTATTTAAAGTTACTTGTTTTAAAAGTAGTTTTTTTTATTTTTGAAGGTAGTTTTATATATTCTCTCCACTAGAAAGTCTCAGATGTGTTAATTTGGCTTCCTATGTAGATGATGAAATAAGGGGGTTTTATACTTAGTATTAAGTTAGCGTTATTAAACCAAATAGCATTATGAAGCTTTAGAATAAAAGTTGTTAATCCTGTCTTAAGGTATTGCCCTTGCACCTACCTGTCATCTTCTACTTGTTCAGTTATATTACTGTATAGTTCTGTTCAGAACAGTGTTTGAAATTGCTTTCAGGAGGAATCAAGTTTTAATAATAAAATACTCATAATACAATGTAGCATATATGGAATTAATGCAGTATTATCGCACTACATGAGGAATAAACGTACTCTTCCTTGTAGCATTCAATTTTATCATAAGGTAAATTCTTGCCTGGAAATTTGAGATCTTTTTAAATGTCTCTATTTAAATGACAGTAAATAAATAAGGAAGGAGTAAATGAGACTTACTGTGAGATTTTTTTCCTCTAGACTATTTGGAAATATAAGATGAATTGCCATGGACATCTTTAGGAAAAAATACAGTTCCAAATAATTATTGCTTTGTGGTGTTCCTCATGTTCTGATGGTGACTGATGTTCCAAACATGAAGGATCAGTATTGTAAGGTATTGCTGGTATCCTCCTTACAAGGGAAGAGTGTTTTATATTGCTATTAAACAAAACACCAGACAGTATGTAAGCGAAGCTGGAAGCAAATCTGCTGAGATGATTGGTGAGACTGTTTGGTAGGCTCTTAACTTTGTAACGCTTAGAATTACAGATCATCTAAAAATAAAGCTCTTTTGTATACTTAAAGATTTTTCTGTTTTGGTGAAGGTGAGGCTAAATATTGAGATCACCTCTTGGGAAAATGGAGCAGTTTTAAATATACTTCAAAATGTATAAAGAAAAGTGAGAGAGCAATAGTACATAATATCTAACAATCTCTGTAGTTTCTTATGAGATTTTTTAGGAAATATGTTTTTAGTGTCATGATACAAATAGAACAAAAAGGGTAAAATAAGTACACTAAATGTATTTATAGCAGATTTTATTGTAAATGATAGTTACTGCTGGGTTATGAAGAAGTTTAATTGTAAGTTAAAAATTATTGTGTGTGTTGCTAGTTTACTTTTTATTCAGTGCAATGTGAAACTTGATCTCTAAAGCAGCTACTTTCACTTCTCAGAGTGCTCCTTGAGAAGAAGGTATATCAGGGCTCTTATTTACCATTAAATTATTAGAATTCTTTCATTATGGGTAATAGTTTTACGAAATAAATTTTTATAATTCAAAACTAATGTAAGTAATATTGGTAAATAAGCAGTCAGTTTTTAAGAGCTTTTTTGCCATTTGCCAGCTGTACATTTGAGCAGTAGATTGGAACAATCTTTTTCTTCTATATGATTTACTGATTCTGATTTAGGAAAGAAAGAAAAAAGTGTAAATTCAGCATGCTCTTCCTGTTTAGGGGACATGAGGAATTAATCTGATGCTTGAGTTCTTGTCTAGTGTATAATTATTATTTTTAATTATAATTTGATTCAGTGTGTGAGTTAATTCCAAAATTGCCTGCGTTTCTCTAGGTACAAACAACAATGAAACAAATAGATATGCCAGAATAAGTGCAGGGTTTATTGCACCTGGAGTGCCTGCTCTGGGGAAGTGAAGTGGGTTGGCCATGAAATCACTGTTGTGCTGCTTCAGTTAATAGGTACAGGGAGGTGTGAGCATGCTGCAGTGATCACCCCTTGGTTAGCTCATATTTCTAAGGCAGCATTTTAAGTGAACTGATTGAAACTAAAGCAGAAAAAAATTATGATTCCTGCACTTCAAAGTGCTTTTAAAAAAAAATTCAATACTTTATCGGTGTTTTTTTCTTCAAGGCAAGAGAAAAAGAATTTTTTTTTCAACCTTGGAAGGAATTAATAACTACAAATGATTTAGAAAACAGTCTTTGGCTCCTGAATAAAAGTAGTTGACTTAAAAGGAGTGGACCAAAAGTTTTAATTTGGGTATGCAATAGCGAAATTAGTCTATTACTTAGTTTAAGAAATTCTCTGATAACACAGTGGCTTAAAACTTATTCATGTTTTTACTCAATTTCTCATGTGACATATTTAAATAAGTTCTATCAGGTTAATAAATATATAGGTAAATGTCATATATAGCCTTATGTAATTAAGGCTGTCTCTGACAGCAGAGAGTGTATGCAGTCACACATGAATATCTGTTGGGCGGAAAGGACAGTAAGAATTGAAGATGGTAAAAGAGATGCATTATGGCAAATGCAATTTTGGTTCATTTTAACAGCATTAAGGACCTGTTATTTTTTTTCCTAGTAGCACAGCATTTTGCTTCCAGCAGTGGCAAAAAGGAGATGGTTTTTAAGGAGAGATCAGTCTGAGACTTACAGAGCCTTGGCATACAGAATTGCTGTATTGTGTCAGGGAATACAATTCTCATTAATCCCTTCCGTGTTTGCTTATGCATGGGATCATGAATTTCACAGAATGGTTGAGGATGGAGGTCATCTGGCTCAATCAAGCCCACCTAGATCCAATTGTCTAGGACAGTGTCCTGGCAGTGTCTCTAAGGATGGGGACTCCTCAGTCTCCCTGTCTCAGTTACCCTCACAGTCAAAAATGTGATGGATGTAATCACCTATGTTTCAGTTTCTGCCCACTGTCTTTGTCATCTTACTGGGCACCTCTGAAAAGAGCCTGTCTCCATCATGCAGATTGATAAGTTCCCCCTGAACCTTCCTTTCTCTAAGCTGAATTGGTCCGATCCCTTTTTAAAGGTGCTGTGTGCCTTTACAATCTCTACTTGCAAGTTCATTGAACATTGTATGAAGAAACATCTGCTGCCTATTTGTGTGCTGCTTTGTTCTATTAGTATAGATTTGGTATATAATTGAATTTTCTACATTTGTTCTATGTATTTTCTTAGTGATTATGCAAAACTCTGTAGTTTTCTTTGTTTCTCTGCCTTTCCTCCGACTCTCTTCTTAACTTAGGTGACCCAAGATTTAAAAATATTAATTTATTTTCTGCTTAAAATATCCGTCCTGTAAGTTTCATATACTTTATGAAATATCGTATAATCTGGTTTCTGTTTGCAATTTATTAATTATCCATTTTCTTTTACAGAGTTTGGCAAAACACAACAGGAGTAACATTGGAACAGAAGGTGGCCCACCTCCTTTTGTACCTTTTGGGCAGGTACAGTGTACTTCTCTTTGTCACCTCATAAAAGTACCTGTATTATGATATCTAGGAACCTTGTTCCAGTTAGGTAAAGACTATCAAAATACCTTAGATTTTGATAACTTGGACATAAAAATGTGCCTGTTAAAAAAAAAAAAAAAGGAATTGTGTTAATCCTGCATCTTTGTTGTGCCAGTTTCCAGTATCATTTTTTCTCTCAATTTCAAACTTAACTTTATTTAGTGTGTGGAGCCTTTGATTTTGCTGGTCAGATCGTGTAGGCACTAATGCAGTCCCTTCTTAAATGCTAAAGAATTTGGCAAGGATCAGCAAATTTCCAAGAATCATCGTGATTACATCACAATGTCTTAGCTACATGATCATATTCTTTATCTGAGAGTCTGCCACTCTAATGGAATAAAGCTTGGGTGGGTCTTTTTTCAAATGAGTGCAGGCAGAAGAGGTATTTAAATTTTTATTTTGCATTTTCAGAAATGTGCATCTTATGTTCAAGTGGATAGCAGAGACCTCGATCGCAGAAAGACTCTGCAAATGACAAATACTGTAAAAACTGTTGCAGACAATGATGAATTTGAAAAGCAGAGAACAGCTGCTATTGCAGAAGTAGCAAAGAGCAAAGAGGTTAGAATGCATGTATTGCAGCATTTTACTTATTTTGATTGATCATTTCTTGTAAAGTATTCCTCTCTTAAATGACAGATGCTTTCTGATATTTGCCTGCTTACAATTCTATTCCTTTTGTATTTCCTTGTATCTTTAAAAAGATGAATCAGACTTAGAGTCCTTTTAAATTCATGGCTATGTTCTTATTTTAATAAAGCTAATAAATGTATCATGATGTTTTATTGTAGATATGATTCTGCTGCCACTACTAAAAAATGAGGGGTTTACATTTTTTCTAATAAGATACAAGTAATAAATGCAGGTTATCAATTTTCATCTGCTTGTTTTAATTCTCAAAACCCCGTGATTCCCTGAACTCAGTCTGAAAAAAAAAAGCTAGGAAATTTAGTTCTAATGTGTCAGGTTTTTATGTTCTCCTTTGGTGTTCTTTTTAGTTTATTTTTCAAATTGCTTAGTGAGTTGTAACAGCTAGAATTATATACCCTTTTTACAGCCTCACTTGGGCACAGGGGAAGAAAATTCCTAACTAATAAATTAATCTTTTTTTCTGTGTGTGTGTAAATTAGTGCTTTATTTGTTGACCCAGAGCATTAAAAAAACCCCAAAAACCAAAAAACCACTACAATAAAAGTACTGCATTTTTTCTACTAGATAAATATTGAGGCTTATTTTCATTATTTCTGTTTGCTGAAATGTTATTTTGTGCTTATCTAAAGACCAAGACATTTGGAGGAGGTGGTGGTAGTAGCAGAAGCAATCTCAGTGTGAGTGCTGGAGGGAATCGAAACAGGGAATTGTTCCAGAAAGAGAAGATAGCAAAACCAGAGGGGAAGAATGAAGGGGTCTACCGAGAACTGGTAAGATGGAAGACTTTAATGGAGTCTTAAATGTGTAATATTAAAAACAAACCCCAAAATATAGCAAGAATAAAATCAAAATACCTTGAGGAATGGTGACTTCCTTTTCAATTAATTTTGAGGTTTGCTTGGAATACTTATGGTGCTTTTGTACCTTACTGGAATAGTTATGAGTTTCGCTGTGATTCTGGGCTAAACATTTATTCAGTAAAATGTAAATATGTGTCTCAGAGGCTAGATTCCGTTAGGGTTGGGGTTTTGTGGGTGTTTTGTAGGGTGTTGATATGGCTATTTTGGAACTTTGGACTGAATGTTATATTCATGGGGTTCCAGTTAAGAGTGTTTTTGATTGCAGCTGTTGAAGTAGATGGGTAACTGTTATGATTCTGGTGCAGGTACAGTGTTATTTTCTGCACTTAATTGTTTGTGATTCCTGTTTTGACCTTTTGTCATCATGCTCTATACAGAGCCTGCATTTCTGCAGAAGTACATTGTTTGTATTTCTTTGCCTTCTTCTCTAGCCAATTATATTTTTTCCATATTTTAAGAAGTAACTGGGTTTTGCATTGTCTGCAAAAATTGTGAAAGGGTTCAAACTGGAACAGATGTCTACTTTTGATACCCATATTATTTTGAGATATTTCTTTTAGTTTTCATATAGACTAGGAGAATTTGTGCTTGAAAAAATTTGTGCTTGTGTAATAGTAGAACTGAGAACCAATGAATTAAAAACCATACTACTAATAAAAAAATCCCTTGATTAGCTGGTTCTTTTGAGATTGCATGCAAAGATTTTATATAAAACTGAAATCTTTATAACCAATTAAACAAGAAATATTGTTTCAATTAAAAATTAAAGAAAAATAGTGCAAAACATGGTGGGTTTATAGAGTGTTGCGTTTATTACTTTTGTGTGTACCTTTTATTTCAGGTTGATGAAAAGGCTCTAAAACACATAATAGAGATGGGTTTTAGCAAAGAAGCTGCAAGACAGGCACTTATGGATAACAGTAACAGCCTAGAGGCAGCATTAAATTTTCTTCTGAACAACAGTAAACAGAAACCCATTCAGGGACCACCACCTAGAGGTAAAGCTTGCAAAGAGATGCTTTAAACTGTTTACAAGCCAAAGAATTTGTGTATGGTGGATTACTAATGTAGTTATAGAAGGGCATATTTGCATGTTTTTTCCTGCTAGTAGAATGCATTCTAAACCCGAAAGCAAATCCCTAAGAAAGGCTTCTGTATATTATATTCTTGTCAAATTTTTTTGAATTGGAAGTCAGAATTTTAATTAGCCTTAAATGGCAAATGTGTATTCTAGAATTGCTGAAGAACATGGTTTGAAAGGGACCTTAAATATCATCTTGTTCTACCTCCCCCCACCCACCTCTCAGACAGAGAGGCCACTCACTAGACTAGGCTCCTCAGGGCCCCATCCAACCTGGCCTTGAATACTTCCAAGGATTGGGCATCTACAGCTTCTTTGGACAACCTGTTCCACCCTCACACTCATAGTAAAAATTTCTTCCTCGCATCTAATCAAAATCTCTCCAGTTTTTAATTTAAAATTGTTCTCCCTTGTCTTATCACTGCCTTTCTGTGGCAGAATTTTTTAAGAACTGAAGATGAAAGGATGTTGTAAATCAAATGGAAGCATTTGTGTGCTTTTTCATTTTTATTGCCCATTCACAAAAAGCCTTTAATGCTTACAGGTAAGGGCAAGGGTCGAGGCCGAATAAGACCTGAGGATGAAGAAGAGCTAGGAAATGCAAGACCATCTGCACCAAGCACACTGTTTGATTTCTTGGAATCCAAAATGGGTACTCTAACAGTAGAGGGTGAGTTACTGAAATTAATATATCTGGGACAAATGTTAGATAGCGTAGGATTCTTTTACCCAACTGCATCATCTAAAAATTGATTCCAAGGACTTCTGTCACAGTCAGCCATTAAAAAAACAAAAAAAGAGTACTTGGAGAATTCTTTCTCTCGAGGAAGGTCAGTAAGTTTCTCCGTGGTGGTTAGATGTCTGAAAATCATTGTAAAAAGTCAAAATAATTTGAAATTACATAAATCACAGTTTGTTAGTCAGATTGGATTCTTTCTGAATCATGAGTCTTAATTTATGATATCATAAGCCTTTACTCCATTTATCAAAAATCTAAATATTCAAATGAAATAACTTTTAAATAACCAGCATTCTGCATTAGCTGGTACAATTTTGTAAACTGGCCAGGTGATTAATATAACCACATTTTCAGAAAGTAGATATAGGGAATGGTGTTAGAGATATTTCTTGGCAACTCATTTTACTTACGAAAGATGCATTTAGGTTTTTTGCAGTGAACAGAATTGAAAATGGTGGTAGTGATTCTGGCTTATCCTGCAAAACATTGATTTTTCTTTGGATACATTTTGTGCTTATATTGAGATATTACAGAAGCCATTTATGTTTGACAGAAAGACATTTAAAGGAAAGGAAAAGAATAATCTCTGTGGGTTATATAAATGTCTTATTGACAGTGATTTTGTAGTAAATAGGTAATAGTAGTTGATCAAGACCAATAAAGCATAGTGTTATGAGAGTAAAAAAAATAGATATATTTATTACATTTACTTCAGTTTGTAACCTTGAATATAGTGTTTTAAAGATAAATACGCATCACTTTTATGAGTTTTTTTCCTCTTAGAAATAAAAAGATTCCATAAATATCATAAGAAGAAAAACATAAGCTATTAAAACTTTTTAAAGGTTTTATACTCCCTCAGTTACCAAAGGTTCTGGCATATTTCCTAGCATGACATACAGGGTTTTTACTTTTATTTTTAAATCACTGTGTTAGTTTTTCTCACTTAATCTGAGTAATCAATATATTGTAATCCAGTGTACTATTCCTGAACCATGCTTTCCTGAAAGAAAAACAAAACCCAACTTGTTAGCTTTTTCTAAAAATTCAGAAGTTGTTCTGATTATTTTCTGAAATTCTCTTCCATCTTTCTGCCTTTTTTTTTTTCTGAAAAAGGGTAGATGTTGTACTTTGTAGGGCTTTGAAGTAGTTGCTTGCTTTCATGTTCTTAGCTTTTATTTTCCTTACTGAGTGCGTATAGCCCATAGGATTGCGTTTCTGTTTCTCTGACAGGTTTTACTTTTGCTTGCAGAGTCTTTTAACTGGATATTTGAAGAAATACATAGGCATATATATTTTTTACTTTGAAAAGGGATTTTTTTCCTTGCCAAATTAAAGAAAAACTTTGCAGTCTGATGAATTCAAATACAACCTTAAAATCATATATATAAAGTTAGTTTTCTGCCATTTTATTGCCTCTGCCTTTGAAAATAATTCCATTTAAATTCTTAATTATTATTTAAATTCCATGCAAAATGAGATGACAGAAGCTTTATAAGTATTTGCTGAGGGATCTATCTTCACTGACCATACTTATCTCCGTGAACTCTTCAGTTATGAAGCCTGCATCCAAATGTCTGCAGAAAGCAGGATGTATATATATTACTAGTACCTCTTAAATTTAATTTGATCCTGTCATTTGTGAGCAGCAGAGACACGTAGTTTCACTTAGAATAAGAAAAATATTGGTCAGAATTGAAAGGCACATTGTACAAAATGATCAAAACAACTCACGTTTATGTCATGTTACAAAGCCGAGAATGTCTCTTCATTGATTTTCCAGCACAGTAATACACTAAGGAGCACCCAGGCTGGCAGGTTTCTCTTCATTTATATTCACCAAACACTGTGCTGTACTACATATAAAAGAAGATAGATTGTTCTGCAGTACTTCTGGCACTTTGCTGTCTTGTATGGTCCCTAAAATCTCATACTTTTTTTTTTTTAGGTATTCAGAAAGAAAGGGGTTTGTACAGGGACAGTGGTTTTGAATAAATGAGCACGCTCCTACTGTTAGATGTTAGATGTTTGTATATGACCAGGAGTAGATTAGTACCAGGAATGGCCATATTAATCAATATTGCAAGCATTAAAGTCCTATACATTTCAGACAGAGTGTAATTCCTTCTAAATGACTGAGACTCAATATAAAATTCAAAAAACAAATAGTGGTTGTGCTGAACTGAGCTAAATATTTTTTAATCCTGTACTACACCAAATTTTCTTCAAAATCTAATGGGGTCTGGGGAGAGAAAGTGAGTGAAAAAAATAATTGTTTCTCTTTTCAAGTATGCAGAGGATTGATTTACTTTGTGCATCCCTCCTTGTTTTTTTTATCTTTTGTTTCTAATTGCACCTGAAACTTTAGTAATGTGGAAAATTTCTAAATTTGTTTCTGGCTGGGTGGTTCTGTTATTGAACAGGAACTGCAGAACTGGTTTTGAATTTTTTCTTTGATTTGGTACCTTTTCATCCTTGCATTTAGACCAAGTGAAAGAACATTTATGAATTGAGATATCTTTGTATTTTTTTAGGAGGTACTTATATTCCTTTAAAAAGTTAAGACAGCACATTGTTTCCTCTTGTTTGCTGTTAGGTTTTTTTTTTTTTTCAAGAAGTACATATTAGTTATAAGAAAGCATGTTAGTGTTTTGCCCCATAAGTGATATCTCCTGATAGGTTTTTTATGTTTTATTTCCTTTTTTCAGTTAAGGAAATACTGTTTTAAGTAATTACAACTATCTAAAGTATTAAAACCTGACACCATGATCTGCTAGCTCTTTAATTATGAAACACAGCATATTTTAAACATGCTTTATTTAAGCGAAATACAAAGAATTAAAACAAATATATCCTTTGCTTTAAACTGCATGTTTATTTATTTACTACTGTGACTGGCTGGTGGCACCTGCAAAAGTATTTCTGTGTTGAAATTAAGTAGTTTGAATTTTGGCAAGAGAAACCTCCTGACTGCTAGAGATAACACAAATAGTAGACAAAATTGCTTTCAGTTAGCTGCTTATGCTTACACTTCGTTAATTTCTGCTACTGAACACAAAAGATTTTTTCCATTAATCTCCTTATTGTTTTCTTTTGTTATGAGGAGCAACTCATCTATCTTTGCCAGCTTAAATAAGTAAACACAAGGATTATCAGAGAGAATAAGATGATACCAAGAGGCTGGCTATAGTATTAAGGAATAATGAACATTATTCTTTATCTAGTCCCAAATAAGTTAAATGCTTGAAATAAATTAGTAATGCAGTACAATATGATTAAAAATTGTTTGTTTCATTTTGTGGTCACACAATTTATTTGAATATCTAGGAATGAGGGTGCTTGGAGGGAGAGAGAGTCTGACTTGTTGGAGTTAAAAAAATTTGTAACATTTGAAACATGCCATGCAGTAGCCATGTTTTCAAGAAGCACTGAACGCTATTGACAAGAGATCCAAATTGAATAATAGTCATATTTATTACTCAGCTTTACTTCTAAAAATTGAACTTTAGTCTGAGCTAATTGCGACTATCAAGAAAATCACTTATATTTGTTGTATTGTTATGTTAGCACTGATGATATGTTACAAAGCGTGTACTTTTTATTTTGTCTCTAAATATAAAAGAGACAAATATAGTAAATGTCATACATTTTAAGGAATATTTTAAAAAATATTGGTTTTTTTTTTTTTGTTTGAGTCCTTTAATCCAGTTAGTTAAAGTTTATAGTAAATACAATGCAGAATGTTTTGGATTTTTTTTGTCCACTTCTTTTTTATCACTCTTCTCAGCTTGTACTTGTTTTGTTTCAACAGAAATGTGCACTCAGGTCCCTATTCCTCAATGTTGCTCCATTTTAGAAAGAATTATACTGATATTTATTTAACTTGGCAAAGCTATTGAGTAATGGGAATTTTACTTCATGACACAAAGTGTGTGTAAATATATCACTAATTCTCTTCTAATTTTTAATCTTTCGGCCAGTACAAGATAGAACATGCCCTGGAGGTAGCTGTCTCAAAGATATACTTCCATACAGTTACATAAAAGTATTATTCATTTTGATAGGAGAAACCCAAAACATTGCTACCAGTGTGAGAAGGGCCATAGTTGTTGAATTTAGCCACATTATTAAACATGATGCAATCCACAGGAGAGGACCAAGGGAAACCATGCTCTTCAAATTCCATTGTGCACTGAGCAGTGCTTTATAAATCGTGTTGGCTGGGATGTCGAAGTGCAGCAGGTCCTGCTGGTTTCTTGTAATCAGGGGAATGTGATTGGTCCTGCATGGTCCTCTTGCGTCATCACATACAAAAGCCAAAATGAGTTACGTGAGTGAGGGTTCCAGACTGACAAATGCTACTTGTCATCTCAAAACTTCTGAGTAGATGACAATCTTTACCATGAATTTTTTTTTTTTCCAGCCCATGTTCCCAAACCTCTGGTTACAGTGATGATGACAGGGTTAACCTATCTCTGTTGGAGAGTAGCTTACTAAATCTTCTTGTTAAATGCCAAATTAATGTTTGTTTATAGCCCTGTGGGAATCATTACTTTTCTGGGAGCTGTTGCTAATGGTTTGTTGGAGTTGGGACAGGAAGTAGAAGCATTTGTGGTAGACAACTTGATGTGGTCCCTTGATGCTTTTTTGGATCCCTATTTCTCATAAAGGAACCTTAGAATGCATTTGGTTTTTTGGTGATCAGGTCAGACAGCACAAATACACAAAGAACCAGTATT
>VWZN01009484.1:201941-214043 GCA_013396955.1 Regulus satrapa
AAAAAAAAGAAAAAAAAGTCTTTTATAATGTAAGAAATAAAAAAAAAAAAGGAAGTTTACCGTGAAGACAGTTTTTGTCAGCAAGGTGATTTGTTTTTCTTCATAAATGTTAGAACATTAGGAAGTTAGACTTTCAGGCTTTTTTGGGGGGGAGGATAAGGGAAGAAGGAGGGAGGTTGGGTTGTTGTTTGCTTTTTTTGGGTTCTATTTTTTAGTTTCGAAGAGATCTTTGCCAAAGGGGAACACATTTCTCTAATGAAAGTGAGAGCTGATTAATAAGAGAGCAGTAAATATATGATGGCTATACAGAGGGACTTTTTATCCACATTTTATGTATTTAATGTGTATGTCACACATATTGAACTTCAAATATGATAGGATCTTCTACATTTCCAACTTGGAACATTCTGTTATGCAGGAGGATATCCGGGACTATCTCATTGCTCAATTCACATTTTCCTATGCTTATGAAGCCCATTTATAATTTGTCTTTTCTTTTTGAGAGGCTTTTTTTTTTTTTTTTTTTTTTTTTTTTTATTTTTGGNATTTTTGAGAGGTTTTTTTTTTTTTTTTTTTTTTTTTTTAATCTTTGGTACCTAATTGGAAGTGTTGCTTCTGACTTCTTAGTAAAAATCTTGAGAGCTTATTTCATGCAGCTCAAGCTGACAAAATCTTTTGCAGAAAAGGTTTACATAGTTATGTAATAGTATCCTGTTTGAATTTATTCCTTCTCTTCATCTCTTTATTGATTTGGTCATTTTTGTTCTTCTTTTAGACTTTATGTTCTCATATGGGACATCCACTGTGGGTCAGAAGTCATATAGGAGCAAATGAAAGCAGTGGTGTTTAGTTATTGCCATACTCTTTTGTTCCTTTCTTGACAGAGCTCCCCCGGTGTCCCGTTTCAATGTAGGACACTGCTGATGAGTGTTCTTGAATGTTTCATAACTGACAGTAAAATTTTACAAGATACTGGATGCAGACTTGTGGGGTTTCTCTTCTTGCTTGTATTCCTTCCTGGCCCATTCCAGTCTCACTTTTTTTCCCCATATGGATAATCAGCCTCTTTTTTGATGATGTCAAACCCACGTTAGGTTACATCAACAATCCTTACAGCTGGGCATTTCGAGGTCCAGCTCATGGAAATTTCATAAGTCACAGAGTTTAATCAGAGTCCAGGGAGAGGAGTAAAGCTGATTCTGCACTGAGAGAGCTGAATCATCCACAAGTTCAGGGCAGTTGAAGGAGGGAGCTACTCAACAGAAGGTCATCACTCAGCCTGGAAATGGACTTCTTTCCATCTCAAAGTGGGAAGGGAAATACTTGTGAATGTGAGTAAATTTGTGCTACAGGGTTATTATACAGTGGGTATACTTTTACACATGGAAAATCTTGTAGGATTTTTTTTTTTTACTTTGTTCCTAACATATTGTGTAGATGTAAAAAATACTGAAGATTGGATATTACGGTTTTAGGATAATAGAATTGCTTAGGTTTCAAAAGGCCTTGAAGGTCATCGAGTACGATCATTAGTCTAGCACTGTCAAATGCACCACTAAGCCATATTCCCTAAATTCGACATCTACAGGTCTTTTAAATACTTATTGAGATGGTGGCTGAAGCACTACACTGGGCAGTCTGCTCCAAAGCCTGACCAAGGCTTCTGTGAAGACATTTTTTCCTTATATCCAATATAAACCTCCCTTGGCACAACTTGGGGTGATTGATTCCCTCTTGTCTTGCTACTTGGGAGAGGAGCCTGACACCCACTTGCTGCAATCTCCTTCACAGTAACTGTGGAGAGTGATAAGGTCCCCCATCAGCCTTGTTTTTTTCCAGGCCAAGCACAACCCCAGCTTCCTCAGCTGGTCCTCAAAGGACTTGTGCTCCAGGCCTTTCATGAACCCTGTTGCCCTTCTTTGGACACACTACAGCAGCTCTGTCTTTCTTGGAATGCAGGACCCAGAACTGGACAAAGCCCTCAAGGTGTGGCCTCACCAGTGCCCAGTACAGACGGACAATCACTGCCCTGGTCCTGTTTGCCACACTTTTGCTGATACCAGCCAGGATGCCATTGGCCCTCTTGTCTGCCTGGGCACATCGGGATCATGTTCACCCACTGTCAACCCTTTTCCTCTGGGCAGCTTTCCAGCCACTCTGCCCTCAGTGTGTGGAGTGACCTTGTGACCCGAGTGCAGGACCTGGTGCTTGGCCTTGTTGAACCTCTTACAATTGGCCTCAGCCCATTGAACAGTCTCTCCAGATCTTTTGTAGAATCCTCCTGCCTTTCAACAGATCAATACTTCCACCCAACTTGGTGTTGTCTGCAGACTGACTGAGGGTGCACTTGATCCCCTCACCCAGATCATTGATAAATGTATAAAGCAGAACTGGTCCCATTTCTGAGCCCTGGGGAACCAGCATTTATGACCAGCCACCAACTGTTCTACTCTGTAGCAGTACTAAAAGTCCTAATGTTTTTAAGCATAGTTTGCCTATCATCTTTTGAACCTGTTGTAGAACTTGTATGATGATATGGTGGTCTATTTTTAAAAAGTCATAGTTATTAGCTAAAATATAGCTGCAATTTAGCAAATTTTATTTTAAAGTATAAAGCATATAAGGTATAAGTAATGTAGAGGTCCTAACTTTCAAGTTAAGGTACTCTTATTTTTATGGGACTCTTCTGTCTTGTCTCATGGGCACACTCTGTTTCAAGACTTTTAAATTGCTGTGTCCCTGCATGCAGTTTTGTTTTGGTTTTTAATTAGGTTTTGGTTTATATATATTTCTTTAAAGTTTTTTTGTGTATTTATGGAAATAAATTTTGCCATGTTTTACTTTCTATTTTTTTTGTTTTTTTGGTGTGTGTGGTCAATCATTCACAAATAAATTCATGTAGGTATATGTTTACTAAATATATACCTCTGTGTGGCACTTGGGGGATTCATACGCCAAATTCTGTCATGGGTGAGGTTGTGCACACCACTTTCTTTCTCATGTAAAATGTAACCAAAACTCTCTTAGTCCCTGTTAAGATTTTGATAGTTATTTTCTGTACTAACAGGAAAGCATTAGATAATTTCTCATGGCATCACTGAGTTCAGAAATCTGTGTTTGTAGGAGTTTCAGTTTATGTGCTAAAACAGGTTCAGTAATACAGAAAATACTTCCCCCTCCCCCTCACCCTTCTATGGACTTGTATGGTTTTTCTCACAAGTGCACTTTGTGCAGAGAAACTGAGTGCTGATTTTTTTTCACAGCCTATGCAAGTAGTTGCTATAGTTTAGGACTGTCTGTATTACCAGCCTGGCAAAACCACTTCCAGTTTGTGGGGTTTTTTTCTATATAAATGGAGATAACCTGATGTATCCATTGGTTCTATGTTAATTCAAATAGAATATCTCACTTTAGTGTATCAACTTTTACTTTACAATTTGAAAATAAATCTTTAAATATTTATAGTTTTATATTGATGCTGTTCAGTGAAGAAGCTTTTCACTGGTGAAAGGGATATGGTCTGAATGGCTTAAATATGTACTTATTTAAAAATCACATTGTACATTTTTTAAAAAATCCCTTACTTTTTCCTTTTTTGAGAACACAGTGACAAATTTGCAGGAAAGTACGTCTATTTCAACACAAGCTGCACAGTAAGAGTTGTGTGTTTATTTCCAAGTGTGCCAGAGGGAATGACTGCAAGTATGAATAAACTGTGCAATACCCTTAAGAGGAACCAATAAGCCAGCAATATGTCTGTGGGATAATCATGCCCCAGGCTTACATTATCCTAGTTTCATGGAAATGTAATTGAAAAATTGTCTATTTAGAAAACAAATGAGTACTTTCTTTCCACAGTTTAAACAATACAAAGTAAGTACAAAGAAATGTCTGATTCAAACTTAACTGCTGTGTTGCTTTTTAATTGTCTCAGATGAAGTATGTAATTCTTTTCCTCGCCATCCATTTATTTTCCATTTCTTGATTTTTTTTTAATGAAAAATCTACTAATTTTCTTCTACTTTATTTCTAATGTTTATTGCTTCACTTAAAACTTAGGATCTTTATGCTTTTAGCAAAACTGTTTAAAAATTAGCTGGTTTTGAAGCTCGGGTTCTTTATATTTTTGGCAGAAGAAAAATGAGATAATTCTAATTAAAAATATTAGTGTATGTTAAATTTTTAAGGATTGCAAAATTATTTTGTTAAAAATCTAGTATCTTTAATTGATGTGTAATCAGGCATTAGTTGAAAAATTGCTAGAGAGTACATTATAGAATTTTACAAAAACTGTCCAAAAAAATATAAAATTTCCTGAGATTTGGTTAATGAAAGTCAATATTTATTGAAAAATTTTATTGAGAAAATATTTATTATCTTTAAGCAGTTTCAGATGCTAAAGAGAAGCCTACTCAGGGAAGGGTCATCTTGAAGTCATTATTTGGAACATGGGAAATCAACAGTTATTATGGGATAGTTCCATGCCGCTTTGTCTTACATACCATAGTTAGTAGCATATTTGCTTGTGGCCCGTCTGTGTTCAGTGGAGAAGACATATCCTCAGAAGGATAATTTCCTTTTTCTAAGTGTAAGTAAGGTTTCTTTGGGTTTTTTTTGTAATGCAATTACAATAAATTTGTTGTGACCTGTGGTCAGTAGCTGTTGAAATGGACTGCTTCTACATTAGGGAAATATTAACTGATTTTTTTCTCTACGATAAAGGCTTTGTACAGAGCTTGAAAGTACAATGTAGCGTTTTATTTGTATAGTACATCAAAATATCATAGAATTTGAGAAACAGTGAAGAAGAAAGGTATCACTAGTATAGTTAAAATATTTTCTAAATGGGTAGGGATTAATCTGGCTGCATGTAGAGTGGCAACAAACAGTAATTGGGTAGTTGCAGTTGAAAATCACAGGTGTTTTTTTTAGTAAATCATACAGTACCACACAGCAAGTCAATTTTATCCCTTTGAGGACAATTAAATTTCCTAGTAGTTGCCATATGCCGTTCCCATTTCTGTCACCACTTTTTTTGCCTAATATACTATTTACTGGAGTGAAGCTAGGCTAAAAACTTCAGCAAAGCTATTGATGGTATAGACATAAAAGTCAAACCACAGTTACCTATGGAGAACTAGACAGGCAGCATTTATGGGTTTATACTCACTTATCTGTACTAATTATCTGATGCTTGCAAATTCTTATATGCAGCGAGGTGCTTATTGGTCATGAGGTTCAAGTAGGAGAAGAACTTGTATACATTATGTATCCTTTATAATTTCTTATCTTATGTGTTCTTTACCGACAGAAGATAAGGCTAGGATAGGGCTAAGATTTTATATTAATGATCCGATGTCAATGATGGGTCAGCCATATGCAGATCTTGCAGTATAATCTCAAACCCTGCTTGCTCCTCTCATTATTATTTAACACAGGAATTTGAATGCCCATAGGCCCAGTCTGATACAGATGTGTTGTGCACTGTGGGAAAAAAAGTGAGCATCTGCAGGCTTACAAATATTACTCTGGGAGAAGATTACTCTGTGAAAGGAACTGATGTTTTAGGTAAGAAGCCTAACTTGCAAAGAAAATTGATGAAGAACAAATATGTTGAATTATTCTGTAATAAACACTTCAAAAACAAGTCAGTAATTGCTTAAAACCCTTGGAAAATCTACATTAGTCATAGTTCCTCTATTTTAAAAAATGTTTACACCTCCTTTGATAGTAATTTCTGAAATTATGGCCTAAAACCGGTTTAAAATTATATAACAAACCTATTCCCCCCCACCCAAATCCTACTTCATTCTTAGTTATTATGGAGTTCAAAGAATCCATTTAAGTATTCAGATAAAGTAGGAGTTCCAGATAATACTGTAGACACTTCAGCCAATTATCTTTTCCTTGCAAATATAGGATATATAATATATTGCATGTAAAATAATTTAAAATAATTGCACACAGCTATTTCTAGAATAGTTTTGAATTTTTCAATGTGGTCATAGTATGAGTTTTCTCTGCTTTTATTTTTTTTTTTTTTATTAATCTGGATAATCTTGCAGTCTGTTTTTGACTGATCCAAGCACTGGTAAGTAGAAAATGCAAAACCCAAAACAAGTGCTCAAAGAGCTCAACACTGGATAATTAGGCAAAAGAAGCAAAATCTGAGAAAGGAATTTAACCAGGAAAAAAACAGATCACTTGGTGTTTTAACAGCAGGAGACAGCTGTTGCCTGTAGAGTGGGCAGTGCAAAGAGGCATTAAATTGGGATCAGGAAATGGAATTTGAAATGCACATGAAAGAAAGAGTCATTTTGCAAGAAAGCCAACACTGTCTTTGTACTGAAACAGCAAGTTCCCCATGCTTTCAATGTGTGGGTTAAGTTAAAACTACAGCTTAACTGAAACAAAGGCTTGACACTACCTAAATGGAAAATATCTTCTGCTTTCTTTGCCTTCTGTCTCCTCTTTGTCCCATGGTCCCTGGCCCACACTGCTTCTACATGCTGCTTCTTCATGCCTCCCTGCACAGGCTTGGGTGTTCAACCCTTAATAGCCCACAGAGAGCTGTAATTGAAAAGCTTCAGCAGAAGGGCCCAGTGAATGGAGCAGAATTTTTTGTTTGAATGTAAGCAGTAATAGACAGAGGTAACTACTTTGTAAGTGGTAAAAATGCAGACCGGCCGTGACTTGCAACTGCTTCCTAAATACATGTGAGCATAGCACTCAGCAAAGGTTTTGTGTCAATGCATAAGTTCTGTCTGGTTCTTTACTGTGACCCACCTATTAATTCTCTGAAGTTACGAAGTAAGTATTCACTTCAAATGATTGTTTAAAAAAAACTAAACAGTTCTTTTGAATGCAATGAAACAAATCTTGCAGTTGAAATTTGGAGAGAAAGCTTTTAATGAAGAATACATTTACTCTACTGTAATTGTGTTCATTTGAAGAATAAATTGGTTGGTGTAGTATTTAAAATGCTGGATTTATAACTGTATTCTGCAGCTATGAAATCCATAAAAATTTAATTTTTTATGTAAAAGCAGGCTGGTCTGAAGTTACTTCACTAAGCTCAGCTGGTCAAATATGGTGGTGGTACAAACTCTTCAGAGTATATGGGTCCAAAATATAAGGACTGGGTGTGCATATGTCCCATTTTACTCTTGTTTTGTTCTCACTTTTCTTATGAGATGGAAAAAAACAAATCAAAAGTAACAGCAGATTTTTACAGCAGAACTTTGAATGAAAGATGAACTTTCAAATTACTTATCCTTCTCTGTTTGTCCTCTTTTTTAAAATAACTAAAGAATGCTGGCATGTTCCGGCCTCTCTCTTCATTCTAATCTCTTAGTGCAGACATTTTTTTGTGCTTTTCATTGTTTGCATTGTGAACCTTTCTTTGCTTTTTCCTATGGATCTGCCTGGTTTTCCTGTCTTTTGCAGTTGTGCTTAGTGCTATCATTTCATCTCATTGTTCATATTCCGAGGTGGGCATTGTGTAAGTAATAATGGAGCCCCGGATCCTTGAGTTTTAGATAAATTATGAAAAGTAGGCTGAAGCGTGAAGATAATAAAATACATACGTTTTTAGAGTAGTATGCTAATAAAAATCCTCTGTTGGTAATAGAAGAAGAATGAAGATGCTCCAAGAGAGATTTGTGGTCACCTTTGCTTTGTAAAATGTAATCTAGATCTTCTATGGATAAGAATAATTTAGAATGAATCACAAACAAGTGATAAATTGAAAGCAAGCAGTGAAAAGATTGGAAAAGCAGAGTTGATGGCAAGATGTGTGACCTGACTGCAGTTATAATGGAAGAAATATAGGCAGATAAAGTTTCTTGGTTGAACAGAAAAAACAAGGAAGTGAACATAATATACTCATGTGCATGCTGTTCCAGAACATGGCAATTTTTAGTATAGGGTGGAGAAATTCTAAAATAAAGTGATATAGAAGTCTATAAAATTGAATTGTTTCTTTAAGGTAAGAATTTTCCTTAAATTAGAAATAAGGTTAAATAGGCTGTGCCTATTTTGTTTGAACAAGACTGATAGTGAAATCTTCACAATGTAGGGAGGTTATTCAGAGGATGGAGCCAGGCTCTTCTCAGTAGTCTGCCAATAGAACGAGAGGCAATGGGCAGACACTGATGCACAGGAAGTTACACTTGAATATGAGGAAGAACTTCATTATTGTGCAGGTGACACACTGGAATATATTGTCCAGAGAGGTTGTGGATTTTCCCTCACTGGAGATATTCGGGAACTGTCTGGATACAATCCTGTGCCAAGTGCTCTGGGATCACTCTGCTTGAGCAGGAGGCTGGACCAGATGACCCCCCCAGTGGTCCCTTCCAACTGTTATCTATTTTGTGATTCTGTGGAAATAAAATGGCAATAAACAGTGAGAGATCAGCAGCAGTGAATTGATGGTCAATGATTAAGAAACGACAACAGAAAAAAAATCAGTTTCTGGTAAAGTAAGAATTTTTTAATAAAGATATGATCTGGCAAATTGTCATTTTGGAGGACATTAGTGAAATGTGAATAGGTAAGACCCAAGAACTGACAGTGTGTCATCTGATGAGAAGATGTCAGAATTCAACTGGTTAGTAACTGTGTGGAGGCACACATAGTGGAGCCTGTTGTGCATAGAAAGGAATGAGGAAACACTTGAAAGGTGTTCTGTTACTCATTTTGTTATTGCCATTTGCTTCATTGCTCATGTGCACATTATTCAGAGCCTCAAGGAAATGAATACGATTTCACATTTCACTCTTATCTATCGCAGTAAAATTTCTTAATTTTGAATGCATGCATATGAAGTTTTTCACTCACTGTGTAAAGATAATTACACCAAAATAGAAGTATGTAAGACAAATAGTTTTAATTTGGCTTTACTGAGTTCAAAGGATCAACAACAATAACTTTGAGATTTGATGAAGATTTGCCTCTGTAGAAATTTACTCTGATATGCTTACCCTCAGAAAGAGGTTGGCTCTTACAGCTGAGATGCCATGCACTGAACTATTTAATTTCTGTGCTATTTTCAGCTACTTATATTTCTTAGAGTATACTGAAAGAGCCAAATGTATTTATACCACTTCAGGCACTTAGCTTACATTTTAACATTTGCTACTAGTGCAGCCTGCATTGTCAGTGATGGGAGATGATCGCATATACTGAGTGTTTGTACTAGGGCTAGTGATATTGCAAACTATGTGGACTTCTGTGTTAGACATCTAATGAACTTGATTTTTTGGTTCTTTTTTTTTTTTTTTTGGATAATCAGTGTCTCTGAACCTCTTTATATGAGGGAATTTATTGTACTACAGGTGGTAAAAGAAGTACACTGAGAAAAGTTTTATGGCAGAATTATATTTCTCAGCCTAAACTGAGCAATATAAATCAATTGTACTGTGTTCAGTGCTTAAAAATTTTTTTCTTCCACAGTTGTTTCAGGCCCTCTGTAGTAATGCTTAATCTGGAATCATAGCTGTGACCACATATGTGTCCTATAAATAGGAGACCTTACCATGAAGAATTTGGTTGTTTGCAACTGTTACTTTAAAAATGCATGTTTATTGATATTCATGCTAATTCAGAAAGGTTTCTTGAATAAGATCTCACTTTTTGGCAACAGAAAGAAACTTAAGCTCTAGGTTTTCCTTTCTGTTGCTTAAAGTGAAATATTTTACTTCTTTCACTTGCTTAATCTGTTATGTGCATGCTGCACTCTGACAGTTCCTGGGTGCTGGAATTGTTGATGAACTTATAGTGAATCATTTAATGCTCTTGCTTTGTGTTGCTTTATGTTGTGAATAAAAGGGACTGAGAGTTACATATCCAGTACTTTTTCCCAAAAGCGAATTTCCTCCAGCAAGTTCCCACTAGACCTGGTGTCTGCTACAGTATAAAGATACTACAGAAATTAAATCAAACCTGTTTTGCTAAAACAGCACTTGACAATCATACTCATTCTCAGGAGCTTTTTTTTTAAAAAAAATAAAATCAACCTATATTTTTTTTCTTTGATATTAACTCTTACACTCTTAAAATTTTTCTCTCTTCAATTTGTACTGCCTTCAAATATTCCATTAGATTAATATTTTTCCATTCAGTATTTCTTGACCAAAAGAAATATGTAGTTATTTTAATCTTTGTAAGTAATTCTCCTGTATCCTGATTATTTTTAAATTTGTTCTTTTTTCACATCTGAATTCTATATACTTTGTGAATATCTTTCTGGTATGAAGATGCCTAGGAGTGACTGAATATTGTAAATATATTTACCTCTCCTCTCATTATTCAGAGCGTATATTTATTATTACCGCATGTAGAAAGTCTCCAAATTGTTCACTCTACTTGTAGGCTTTTTTCATTATTACTGCATCATAGATTTTTATCCAGTGTTTCAGATGTGTGTATTTAGCATGCATATTTTCAGATCCTGTTCCTTGTAATTCTATTTCCTAATTACTTTATTTAATTTCACATGTATTTGTGAACTCCTGAAAGCTGATGCTTCTCTTGCTCTGGCAGGTTATTGAGGTTACCTTGCTTCTTGAGTTTGTTGCCTGTATGACTCTTGGAAAATAATTTTTATTTAAGACATGATTTTTTTTTTCTTCTCTGCAAATATTTAAGAACTTCTATTTCCCTGGAGCTTTGAGATTTGCCAGCTTGATTTTGTTAGCTTTCCTGGGGTTGAAAAGCCCACTCCCATACCTCACTTATTTTATTAAGTGGTCATCATCACAGAAGCAGCAGTTGCTATGTGTGCATGGATTGACCCTTCCATGAATACGTCTGTATGTGGTGCGTGTATGTGTGTGTGCATACGCCAACTCAAGTATAATGCATTTTCCACCTCTTTCATTTAAAACAATGCTATTTACCTGCAGGAGGCGGAGGAAGAAACCTATGAGCAAACTCTAGAATTTCGCAGAGGAGGTGATGGTCAGCCACGGCGGTCTACACGACCCACTCAACAATTTTATCAACCTCCCCGAGCTAGAAACTGATTAATAAGGAAAGAAAGGTAAATATAAGGTACTGGTGCTTTATATATTGGTATAGATTTCAAGATAAACAAATGTGGGTTGTTCTATACTTACCCTAGGGACATTGGCATGTTTATGATAGAAGTTGAATATCTCTGTTTCTCTGAATTTGGTGGCTTAGGAGGACTTAATATGTGGGAAGAGGGAAAGCAATAAAAATACTTCAGCAAATAGCTTTTAACTTTTGCTTTATGTCAAGACTCATGTCATCTCAGCAAGCATTTTCCTGATGGTTTTTCACCTGGGAGCAACAGCAAGATTCCCGATTCACATACATTAGGCCATCTCATTTGAAACAAGCAGCTGCAGTCCCTGCTGAACTCAGGACTGTCTAGCTCTGTCCAAGGTCACATATTCTACTTTTTATAAGCCATTTATGTGAATAAATGACCTTTCTGTTGTTTTGCTTCCATGAGAAGTCTGTGAGTTCACCATTAAATAAGGAGGTGCAAAGACAAAGAATGATACTTTGAATCTTAAGGTTATACTCTATACTAGGTACTATACGTGCACCTACCCTTTATTAATTACCAGAAATTAAGGGATTATATATCATCCTTAGAAAAGACACCTGCTACATACATTCATAAATTTAAAAAGGTCAGCCAGATAAAGCAGTTACAGTAATTTCATTGAAAAAAATCTCATAAGCTGTGCTGCTTTCATTTCACTGGTTGATCGTCTAAATCCTTAATTTACAAAAGATGGTTAAAAGTCTATCCTGACTCAAAAAAGCCTTGGTAAGTCACATAATATTTGAAGTTCACCCACAGTGTATCTTTATATTGAAACTGATTTGTTTTTTTTTTTTTTACTAGGCAGTTTATTTTTACCAGGGGCTTTTTTTGTTCTTTTCATTACTCAAATCCTCCACATTTTGTTAGCTTAGCATGTGCTGANCATTACTCAAATCCTCCACATTTTGTTGGCTTAGCATGTGCAGATCTCTGTACTTTTTCTGACATGCATGGCTCTTCTTTTTAGAGTGTATCTTAAAATGTATTTTTCAATTATGGCAGTCGGGGCAATGTAAGAG
>VWZN01009485.1:4949-17993 GCA_013396955.1 Regulus satrapa
ATATGGTTCATTTCACACTACAGGCTTATCAGGTTTTTGTTGGGTTTTATTTTTACTTTGTCTTCTTTGATGCTGATTTGATGCTGACACTTCGCTTTTATGTGCTTATCCATCTATTCTTGTTTGTATTTACAGCAATTCTCCACTACTTTTATTCTTAGGCATTTGCATCTGTTATTAATAGCAGATGGGATAGAGAGGAACACAATCCTGTGATTCAGCAGCAGTCATGTCTGTTTAATCAGTAGCATCTGACACAGCATGCATTTACTGCATGATTGCATTGTCACGTTTGACACAAATGATGGATCACTGCTTCAAATAAGTTTTCAGTACTTATTCATTGTATACAATGCTAAATTTTACTTTTCTTACATCCACTCATCAAAAATTTCTGACTATAATTACAATTCAGCCAGCACCATTTTGGTTCTATAACAGTCAAAATATTGAATACTTTATAGTGCATTCCTTCTACAATGGCTGATGTATCAATTTTAGTTTGTAATGACAATCTCACATGAATCTACTGTTGTAAACTCTCACTTAAAAGAAATTTGAAACCTAAAGAAGCCACTGTTGCTGACTCATATTTTTTCCTTACAGCAGATATGATCATTTCATGGTCAATAACTACTAAAAATAGTTTTACTTGAATAATTATGTGTTTTTCTGTTCCCCTGATCTTTCAGATGCACCAGATTGTATTTATCTGAGGTGTTTGAGTTTCAGAATCATTTATCACTCTTCTTTTATATTTGTCATCATAGCTGAAATACAAAATATTAAATTTCAAAGCACAGTTTGAGTTCTTCCACTTCAAATGTACTTAAATATAGCAAAAAATAAATTTCATTAACTTTAAAGGCTATGCCTATACCACAAAATAAATCAGGCAGGAGTATATCTTAGGGCCCCAAGGAAATTAAATGGTGGGACATGGCTGTTATGATGTACAGCTAAACAGTTCCCCCCCCCCCCCCAGGGAGGGGTTTTACCAAAGAACACNCCAGCAGGAAGGATTTGTACACAAGCATCTGCTGGGGAAATTCTTTCACCACCCACCCAGCCATGTCCAGGAAAGTGCATCTGTACTAACAAGTTAAAAGAGGCTGCTGTGGGGGCACTGGGGCTTGGTCATGTCAGATGTTAAGTGACTGCACTGGTCCCTGACACAGCTCTGTCATGGCACTCTCCTGGAAAATCCCTCCCACACACACACTGGGACCTGTTCCTGTCCTGCAGCCAAGGAAAATGTGCAGCCTTGCTTTGTAAGGGCTGCAGAAAGCAGACTCCGGGGCCAGGTTGCTTCATTTCCTGGGGCAATACCAGGGCCTAAACCCTAGAAAAGAGCATGTAAACAGCTTAGCAGTGCAGGTGTGTCTGTTAGTGTCTGAGCCAGCACAATACACAAAAACTGTGCAAGCAATTAACAGAGATTCCTGCTGTGTATGATTGTAAAAAAAATACAATGGGAAATTAACATGCTATTTAAGATGCTCCGAAGATGATTAATTTAGTTCTTTCAGATATAAACCTAAGAAGCTCAAATACAGTCTCTTAAGATCTGCATATATTTGAAGTTTAAATTATTTCAATGCTGTTCATTTGAACTCTTTCCTTAAGATTAATATTTGTAGTGGGGAAACACATTATTAAACAGTTGGATGGAGCATGGTGCTAATAACACCAAGGTTGTAGGTTCAGTCCCTGTATAAACCATTAACTTAAGAGTTGAACTGGATCCTTCTGGATTCCTTCCAATCCCAAATATTCTTTGAACCCGTGAATCATGTCACATATTCTGGAGAGAATATGGAGACAGGAACATCTCAACCACCACAATAAGTTTTAAGAATGGAGGCTGAAAAAATATACCTAGCTTCTTAACTCTGAAGTTCTGTTTATTGCAAGGAAATTAAAATATAATAACCAGATATGTGGGATGAAGCACATTGAAAGAAAGAGGTGAAATCAACGTCTCTGTTCCACTCTCACTCTTTTCTCAGGAGTTTCTCAGTTCACCCTTGTCCTGCAGATATCTGCCTGTTTTGTTTTTTTTTTTTTTTCTTTTCCCTAGAACCTGCTTCCAGTTGATCCTGGTATTTTCCTGAGAATCCTTCAGAAATTTTTTCATGCAGCAGCCTGCTGAATAGCCACAGAGTTCTGAAACCATGAGCAAATGAATGAAACTTGTTTTCTGTCACAAATCACTTATCATGGCATGATGAGTTAACTTTGCAGAGGAGCACACACATTGTTAAACTTAAAAAAAAAAAAAGTCACAATCTTAAAGGAAGAGAGGCAGTAATGTCTCAGAGTTTTTCCATATATCAAAATATAGATGATGGACGTGAATGAGCAGAAATAGCTGCTGCTCCAAAATTGTGAACCCCTGCCTTCTTTCCCCTCCAGGCCCTGTTCCTCCTCAGACACAGATGTCAGCAGGTAAAAAAAAAAAAAAGAAATTAAATCTCCACAAGGAAGAACATGACAAAGAGAAAGGAAGGAAGTCTAATTTAGTTACATTTCATACATGGGGCCTTGGATCAGGTGACAAGGACAAGCCTGAACCCTTTCCCTCCTTTTGCCTATTGAAGGTGAGCTGATGGTCTTGTAAGGAACCAGGGAAGAATTAGTGATGGTGTTGGGCTGATTCTGTTGAGGCGTTTAGGTTTTGATAGCAAAAAAAGATTAAAAGTGACAGAGGAGTTATTGTACCATAATTGATCATGATATATGTGATAGCTACTGGCAGAGGCCTTTTGAAAACAGTTTATTATTTCAATAATACTTCTCCTACTGCAGCTTGTGCATTTTTTAAGTGTATGATTTATAGAAGTCTCCATTAGAGCTGAAGAGCTTTGTGCATTTGATGGAAGCAATAGTCAGATATTTCAATAACTAGCTTCAGGCAAGCAAAATGTGTGATTCCTGGAAATTATTTTCTATGAAGGGCACATTTTGCACAGCACTCTTTCCTACTCTTGGCTCAGGTGTTTTATATAATTTTGCCCTAAGTGAATATATTGTTAATTTAATTATAGCAGGTGCACGATTGCCATATCATCTTATGGCAGCACATGACTTCCCACAAGGGTGAGGAAAGGTTAGAATTCATTTAACTCCTTTGAAATTTGTGTAAAATAAAGGAATTCTTCATCTATACAAATTTTAGAGCAACTTCAATCCACAGAAATTACTAGGACATAGTAAATAATTATTAGCAAAGTTTGCTGTGTATTTTCCCTACCTTTGGCTATGATTAAGCATACTAATAACTTCAAAAAGAAAAAAAAAGTGCTAGTTAATTTTATTTCATATTTAAAGTATATGCAGCAGAATAAAGTATGTATAGTAGGATGACTGTCCAGAGATTGTGCTTGTAGAAGAGATAATTACTAGCTGAATATGAACACCTGGGTCTTATCTCAGTACCAGCAAATTTAATGGTACAGACCTTGGTACTGAGGCTTGATGTTGTGCAGTTAGAGTGATACAATGGTCCCATGTGTGATTTCTGTCTCCAGTCAAATAATTCCTGGCACAGTTCAAAAGAGTACTTCAGAGGCAATTTGGAAGTTATCATCTGTTTTTGTATTGTGCTACTTAGTTTAAGTGCCATAAAAAATAATCTCTGGTATGATTACTTTACTTGTGTGTGTAGCCCTTGTAGTACTGGAATACACTTACCTAATTATTAATATTCTCCCATGTTTTCTGATTAGTATTGTAATAAAACTTATCAGACAATGAAGAATTAAAATAATGCCTTAACTGTATGAAGGACCTAATACAACTGAAAGACAAGTCTTGGGTGAGCAGCCATTAGAAGTAACATAGAATGTCTAAGAATTGGATATTGCTCTTTCTGTAACAATTTTTGGGGTAAAGTGTTTTCCATGCTTCACAAAAAAACTCATGCTCTAGCTCTTGCATTCTATGTCTTACATTTATAAATAGATACCAAAAACTTGTGTCCAGTATGTCAGGGCATACGGAAGATGAGTATTTGCCTCACTGAGTTTATATGATCAAGGACTGTTTTGATGCTTAAGGGGAAGTGGTAAACAGGAGCACTGAGCCTGAGCCTAAGGAGACATGGGAAGCAGTGCTAAAGACCAGAAGTCTTGAGCCACTAATTGAAGTGCCATCAAAAAAAATATACAGACAGAGCTTTGAAGAGGGCCACCTGGATTTTGTGATTGATAAGAAGTGGAAAACTAGGAATGTGAGGATTTGGAATATTTATGGGAGGTTCAAATGACTATGTAATATTTGCAAGGAATGTTTAGGGGAAGGGAACTGGGGAGATACAAAGCTGGGGCAGGTGGAAGGGGGTATGAAAGAGCTGATCTTATGTAAACTGGGGCTGGATGGTGCCCTCATGTGACTGAGCCCTCTGCCAGATTACCACAGGCTATCCTGCCTTAGTTAAAGTCTCTCATAACCCTCTCTCTCTGCATGATCTCATTCTCCATCCTGCATGTGTGATTACCAGCTACTGGGCGAACTGGCCTGAGTGCAGTGGGTGCCAGCTGTCAGGGTCAGACTAGGGTGTAGGCGCTGTGTACTACAGTGTGAGCAGCTGGGGGGGCATTCCAGCTGCTGTGGGGGGAGCAGGGTGTGTCCTGAAAACCAGCTACTAAAGGGACTCGAACAAACAAGGGGCTCAGCACCCATGGCTTGAGCAGGACCATGGGTCACAGCCTGGGTACCTAGTGCTGGCTGCAGGGACAGTGAACGTCTTCATTGCCCCCAAAGCAGGTGTTCATGGCTATTTGACCAAAAACTCCAAGTTGAACTCACCAGCAACTAGGAGAAGGCCTCAGATTTGGGAAGGCATGTCAGGTGGATGGAAGGTCTGTGTGGATGTTTGAGGTTGGTTTCAGGTGTGAAATGCCTGTGGGACGGGTGTGTATCTGTTGGCAGTGACCACTGGGATCGCCAGGTGGTGAGTTGGGGACCTGTGGGGTGGGAGAGTGTCGTGTGTACATACACATGAATGACTTCTTGTCTCTGCCAGCCCAAGAGGAGGAGAAGATGGGGCTGTCTGCCTTTCTGTCAGTCCTGGTAGCATTAGGCTGGCTTCCTTCTCTGTGACAGGCCCTGGTTGTGGTTTTTTGGTTTTTTGGTTTTTTGTTTGTTTTTTTAAAATTTTTGTTTGTTTGTTTGTTTGGTGGTGGGTTTTGTTTGTTTGGTTGTTTGTTTGTTTGTTTGTTTGTTTTGCTTATGCCTGTGGAATATGCACTTGACTTTGCTGCTGGTTGAACCTGCAAATGGGAAAGCACCAGCTTCATCCATTGGTCCAATCAAGAGGAACCTCCAGGTCGGGGAGCTGTTGAAGGCAGATAAAGTTTATAGCATCCCTTAACACCATATGTGTTATGTGCTGTTAAAAGAGGAAGGGGGGGAGTAAAAATATTCAGACACTCAGGTTAAAAAGGCTCTTTGAAAATGGGAAGGTTAGAAAGCATCTCTTTCTGTTCACTACTTTGATGAAAGCCATAGAGTACAATCTGTAATCAGGAAATAGATTTAACTTTTAGGAGTGACTCAAGACATTGATTGTTTGTAAAAATCATGAAATTAGGCTACACTTAATTTGAAAAGGTCTGTCATATTATGACAGCATTCAGAAGCAATGTATACTTTTACACTCTTATTTTCATTTGTGTTTTCTTTGATTGTTTTAAAGGCCCAAACATAATTACTTTAGTGTTATTCTGTAATATAAGGAGGTAAATATTGCAAATGTAGCCACTAAGATGATCTGTAAGCTGGCCAAGATTGTGTTGCAGCTTCCTGAAGAGTTGACACTTTGAGCATTTGAACTTTTCGGTGTCAGTCATCTGTTGAGCAAAGAATGCCACTGCATGACTGACAGCTCTCATATCAGCATGGGATTGGCCATGCAGCTCTTTAAACATGTTGTGACAGAACCAATCTGAGCCAGCTTTAGCGGGGTTAGCACATTAAATTACCGATGTCAAGCCTCAAAAGTGCCTACTGAAGAAAATATAATGCTCTTGTATGACCCTCATATTGAGGGAGCAAATAAAGGAATATGTCCTTGCTCCTGCTTTTCTCATGGTGATAAGCAATTAGAAATTTGTGAGTATAGAATCAAGAGAAGGATCTTTTTATCTTATAAGTATAAACTGCCATATTAAAATATACTGGTTCTTCACTAAGTGAATGAAACACTTAAATTTTATCAATATTAAGTTCTATTGATGTAAAACTTTTTAAAGAGGAGCTGTGGGTTTATTTAGGTGTGTTGCTATTAAACAGACATGCTGTCTCTGTGATTGGATTTGTAGAGAGCCAGTCTCCTGGCAATAAAGAACAGGCCACAGCAGTAAACTGAGGGTTAAACCACTTTCAAGAGAGACTCAGGAAAGACTCATACACTTGTGAGAAGAGATCTGAGAATACAGGTGTAAAATTAGTTAAACTTGTGAATTTCTCCAAGTCTTATTGATATCTTACCTAAATCAGTTTCCTTAGAGGGAGTAAAAAAAAACCCCAAAAAACAAAACCAAGACAAAGCAACAAAACCAAACCAAACAAAAACAAACATAAAAAAAGAAAAGTTAGGGAATGGACAGCCCCTAATCCCAAAGAGAGAAAATGTAAAAGAATTTGAATCATTTGCAATCCAAAGCAAGCCATGTGGCTTTGGAATTCTCAGGGATACAATAGTCAAAGAAGGTGCCCTGAGATGAAAGTACAATATGTCTGTAGAGATGAAGTGCAACTTCTGAAAACACTTGCCTGAGATGGGGTTCTTTTTGACCACAGCGAGGTCCTCTGGAGCAGTCATGAGTACAAATTAGGGCTTGGTTTTTGTTGTAGAAGAATTTTTGGATCCTAAACTCCAGAGTATGAGGAAAAGTGAACACCACCATATGAAAATTAAGTCATTAGCTGTTGGGATATAACAGCTACAATAGCCCCCTGAGAAAGCACAGCATATATTTAGCACTTATGCAAAGAATTGAGACAAATTAGTTCAGCTGGGATGCAGAATCTTTGCCTGAATTATGAAAAATTTTCTTTCTAAAATGTGATCAAGACTTATTCTTTTATTTCAATTGAGAGTGAGTTCACCTGTGTTATTCTATTATCCTAAAGAATATAGCATTTAGTGAAATTCACTCCTTGCTACATGTGTCTGAACCTGTTTGGACTGTTCTTCTCAATTAGCTGTTAGCCATCTCCGATGAGTCAGAAGCTGAGTTGGTTCTGTCTTAAAAATTAATTTAAAACCAACCAAAAAGTGTCGAGGAGACAGCAAAAGTCGGTAAGCTTTAGAGCCATGCTTCTGGTGCTCTCTTCTTCCTGTACTACTTCTGTATTCACTTCTGCCATGTAATTGATTTGGCAGGAAGAGCTGCAATTATGTTTATCCTAATAAAGGCTAAATTACTAAGGCATAAAACTGAATTCACTCCAGCTCATGAGGGGCTTGAAATCAAGAGACTTGACTTCCTGGAAGAGTTTTCTTTGGATAAATGAAATTTGTAGTTTTTGATTTTCTTTTTCTTTTCAAGTCTTTTATTTAAAATAATAAAGTAAAATACATATTTTTTTGGTATCCCAGTTGCACTATGACATTGTTAAAGCATTCTTGTCAGCCTATACAAAAGCATAAGTACAGAAACAGCTAATTTCTGCATTAGGTGGGGTAAGGGAGAAAGATTACAGGCTGCTTATATGGGGCAATTGCATAAGTATATGGAAGTATGATTTTAATAATTGTAGTTCAACTTTATAATCAATCACAGTGGCAACTAGTGAATTTTATCTCTAGGAAAGAAGTTTTTTCTGATATCATGAGATTTTTTTTTTTTTTTCCTGATGGCTGGCAGTGTTGTCTGAATCCTGTTCCACAGCAGCCAGGAAACTACACTGCTCAATCCAAGCATTGTTCTTTCTCATGAGAGAGTAGAGTAGTAATAACACCTGTGTCTGATGCAAAAACATGCCAGGAAACAAACAGTATCCCTTTTGCAGAACATTTCTGCTTTTTTTTTTTTAAAGGTTTGTGCTAAGAATTGTGGCAGGAGAACCTCCAGTCTATCTCTATAGGTACATTTCTATTCTCAGCCAAGTTCAGTCCAAACAATAGAAATAAGAGTCTGAACTTATTCTTCTCTGCTTGAGAATGTTGTAAACTGTAGGTGTAGCTGCAGAGAAGAAAAGGGATTTGTAGCTGCAAGCCAGTGCTTCCTAGAAAAGAATGCTTTCATTTCAAGCACAATTCATGTTGTACAAATAACAGGGTTACACCAAGAGCTAAAGAAACTGAATTGTTAAGGATTTTTTTAAATTTTTGATTTAATTACCAAATAATAAGTTTTACATTTTTTGCATGTTCATAAAATCTACATTTGAGCCACTTACAGTACCAGAATTTTCAATACTTCCCTGTATAAATACATTACAATGCAACAGAAATCTTAGTGTAGAAGATTTTATATAAATAAAAGCAGGTAGTTAAAATTAAGTATTTCATCAAACTAAGTAATTCATTTTTATGCATTTTCAGATACTAATGTTGGGGGATAATGTGAACATAAGGGTATAAAAGACTTTTCTCCAATCTTGTGTAAGATTTCAAGTGTGAAAGGCTTTATTTATAAAAAAATATTTAATTCTACCTAGGACTGTTGCTGCAACTGGCCTTCTAGTAACCCCAGCAGCATGTAATTTAGCCAGACATTTTGTAAAATCTGATTGCTTTTTTCAAAAGCATATGTAATTGCACATATACTTTTCTTTTTGATCATACTCAGTCCCATCCATGTAATTACTCAGGACCTAGCCTCAGTTTTGTTAATTTTCCTTAGTGGGAGAGATCTTTTAGTATATTTGTCTGTTCCTGGGTTTACTGCAATCAAGTTAGGGATGTTTAAGGTAATTCTCTGAGGAATCAAAAGCAGGGTAATACCATGTTCTGTTCAGAAACGGCATGCCAAGAAATCTACTTTGTTATATTGTGTCATGGGGAAATTGACTGACAAAAAAAAGAAATGTATCTCTGCTTGGGCCAGCTCCATTTCTCTGGTTGACAGAATAAGTCAGAGATAACTTAATACACGACACCTTGCTGTGATTTAGCCCCAGCAAGCAACTGAGCCCACACAGCCACTCTCTTGTTTACTCACTCCAGTGGATGGGGAGAGAGTAGTAGTGAGAAAAGTCATGGGCTGAGATAATGACAGTTTAATAAGTAAAGCAAAAGTGCGAACACAAGCAAAGCAAAATAAGGAATTAATTCACCAATCCCATGTTCAAGCCATCTCCCGGAAAGCAGGGGTCGTTTGAGAAATGCTGACTTGCGAAGACACAAGCCATCACTGTGAACATCCCCTGCCTCTTTCTTCCTCTCCCCTTTTTATATGACGAACATGATGCCATATGGTGTGGAATATCCCTGGGGTCAGCCAGGACCCGCTGTCCTGGTTGTGTCCCCCCCAGCTTCTTGTGCACTTTCAGCCTGCTTGCAGAAGCCTGAGAAGCAGAAAAGGCCTTGCCTCTGTGCAAGCACTGCTCAGCAATAGCTAAGACGTCCCTGAGATAGTGGGACGTCTTTATGTTTGTATTTTCAGTACAAACACAAACATACCAGCCACTGGGAAGATTATAGCTCTATGCTAAGTCAAAACTTCCAGCACACCACCTTAGGTTCCCATTCATTTCAATGGTACCATGCTGTCAGTAAAAAAAAAATGTTGCACAAACTTTTTCTTTTTTTTTTTTTTCATTAACTCATTTTAAAATTATTTGGAGTATTATTTTGAATTGAATGTATGTCTCTGGGGATACTCCTTAGGGACTTTGTTTTTTCTACAATAGGTTCTTATTTTACTTTGAATATTACAGTATGTCAGCTTTTAAAATTGAAAATGTGTATAGCTTTTTAACTCTAATTATAATCTGCTGAACAGTTAGATCAAATCCTGTCTAGATAATGTGGCTTATGCTCTGTCTGTATAATGTTGGCCTTGTTAACATCCTTTTATTTTGCTAATTTATACTTCTGCATGCCTCAAAAGTTCCTTAATCATCTCTTTTAAATTGCAAGAACTACAATGAAACTTTCTGGTTTTCATAGCTTAATTGGATGCTCTGTTATTATGCAAGGGGAACTCCCCTGTAGATGGTAGAGATATTAAGTAATGATGTTGCAGAGTGAAATTCCCTGAATTAAATCTTTCTCCTCGTTGAAGGTAGTGGGATATTTGTCTTTGGGGTATTGTGCAACAACATCAAAATTTTTAAGAAATTATAATATAAATACTTGGAAGGAACAAGCAAACTTTAACACAAAATGATACATGTGTGTATGGGGAGGAGTTTTCATTGGGACTTATTTCCTGCTCCCAACCATCTCTTGTAAAGTTTTGATTTTGTGTAGGTATTTACTTTCATCCTATCTGATCTTGGTACTACTTCTTAAAGGAAATCAACTTTCTAGTAGAGTGCATAAATTATATTATAACACATAAGATAATGTAAATAGTGTTTAAATATTATATTTATAATATAGAGTACTTACAATAACAAAATGTATAATGCAGGCTTACTCTGATATCAAATCAAATTTTGTATCAATTACTCTTTCTAGCATAAGAGTATATGTTTCTCCTATTCTATTAATTTGACTTGAATTTATGTGTATGTTTTTTTTTCCTTTCAATAAATTTGGCTTGAATTTATCAATTCTAAAAAACTACTCAAAGAACCTTTAGCTTTAAAAAAAGAAATAGTCATAGTATTAATGGCATTAAAATGGTGTCTAAATAATAAAGACACCAAGAAATTATATCAGCAGCAGCCTGAAGAATGTCCACCCTAAGGTGCATCAATGACCTCCTTTCCAAACCCTCAGAGACATGGGAAATAAGGAATTTTATTATTTTCCAATGTATATACTTTGAGTGTTTTGTTGTACTTAGGACTGAGAAGTGTGGGAGCCAATGACTTGTACTTATTCCTTACAATTTAGGAGGAGTACAAACTGACTGGTGGTGAGTTTTATTTATCCAGACTTTTTGCCAAGAAAGGAAATATGCATAAATTATACCTAGCAGTCTTCAATCAGTATCCATCTCTAAAATTTTGCTATTCTGCAGTTTTAGAATCCCTACCTCAACTTATTTTTTAAATTATTTTTATTTTTCTTTTAAACTCCTTCAGCATCTTTCCTTGAGAATAACAAAAAGCTTACACTTCATTTACAATTACACTTACACTAGCTTCCACAAGACTTGCATTTTTCATCTGTAGACGGCTTTTTAAAATCCTTTGTTAGGAGAAATACACTGCAAGATGTGTTGAACTTCTTTCTGCGTTCCAGGAAACCAGCTCCTTTTTAAAGCATTGAAAGATTTTGGACTAGAAACTGAGCAGCTGTAGTCCATAATTCCCATTAACTGCAGGGATCATTGTTCAGAATGGCAGTTACAGGTGTCTAACATTCAACTGTATACAAAAAAAAACCCAGATTCTTGAAGAAAATTCTCAAAGGAAAAGATATGTCTATTTACTTGAGTATGAATTTGGAAGTATGAGAATTACCTGATCATTTTCTTCCAATCTTCCTCTATCTTTGATGCTTCCATCTTTCTTAGCTAAAACATATCTTAAAGTAAATTATCGTATTTGATGCACAGAATCTGAATCCCCCATGAAGGAAAAACTGCTGAAGCTTCCTCTTGCTCTTCTTGCTCTCTTGGGGTTTTTTTGAGTTTTTTTGTTTTTTGGTTTGTTTTCTTTTTTTTTTTCCTCATTTTTGAGAAAGTCAACACCTGGGAATGGGAAGGAGGAAATAAAATTACACCAAAAATTGAAAGGGAGAAATGGTATTTTATTGCTGAATTGAGCTTGGGGGAAATAATTTATCAGTCCTTTCCCATCCACTGCAGATGCAGCTGATGGAAAGATTTGATTAGAAGGTACATGTACCTTCAGAGAGGAGAAAAACAGAAAAAATTATTACACTAGCAGAACCTCAGCAAGAAAGAGTAGCTGCAGAATATAACTAAAATTGCAAGTACAAAATTAGATACACATTTTGACTAAAAGTACGGGAGTAAAATGGCTGTGCTTTATGCCTTCTATGTAATGTCTCTCAATTTCTGTGACTATACAGTCACTGGGTTCAAATAGAGTAACTACATAACAGTTGGTACTTTATTACAGGGGATTTAAAGGTCACCTAAGATATTTGATCTAAAATATCTACAAATCTCCTAATTTCCTCTTGTAATCCTACCTTTAAAAAAAAAAAAAAAAATTTGGAGACTTTAAAATTCCTGTAAGTGGTACATAAATTGGAAACATATTTTCCTGATAAAAACGTCTGAAATGATCTACAAGTTCTCAAAAGAGCTAAAAAATTTTCAGAACTAAATATAAATGAGAAAAAGTGGGATTTGAGAAGATTTTGCTTGTTTTGTGATGCTCCCTTTGTCTTATCCAGTGTGTCACTCCCATTCTTCCACTTGTGAATCTGGGCTCCAGTTTGCGAATACCACAAAGGAGCATTCAAATTTCTTCTAAGCTCATCTGAAAATTTTATCAGTGACTTGTGTATATACATGAGTAATTATACAGATGGACAGTGGTAGTTTATAGACACAAGACTACATTGAAATAATGTATGATGTTCACAATCAGCTACAACTCACCAGAATGCTACAACTTAGTTTTCAGGTGTATTACACTGTCTTAATGTTGGCCATAATATATATATATATTCTTGCACTGAGCCCTTTTTCTTCCTTTCATGTTAGACTCAAGCAGATGGCAGAGATACCAGGTCATCTCTTTCTGTTGTGATATCCTTTACTGGTGTTGAGTTTCTTCCCTCTTGTTGATCCTTTAAACATATTACTCTTTTCATCCCAAATACACTTTCCATACAGGGTATATCACAATACTTTCTTAGCACAGTAGAATGAACAGGAGTAAGAAGGAGTCATCTTTGTGCTGAGGAATTAAGACAAGTAGTAGCCAAAAAGAAAAAAAAAA
>VWZN01009486.1:15747-58041 GCA_013396955.1 Regulus satrapa
AAAAAAAAAAAAAAAAAAAGGGGAAAAAAAAGAAAAATTCGTTCAGTCAGGAATGACAGTCCTAGGAAAAAAAAACCCCTGAGCTGCTGAAGGGGGGATTTGGATGGGTTTGGAGCTTCGGGAAAGAAAACACAGGGAACACGTTCGGCTGATCCTGCTCTTTGGAAAGGCCAAGTCTCCGGCTCAGCCTAAATCCCTGGAGCACTTTGTGTCCTCTGGCCTTACGGTCTCTCCCCTGGAAGTGCCTCAGAATGGTGGACTAAAAAGTAAAAAATTACTGCAGTGTTGACAAATTGGACATTTCTCTTAATTAGCAGCTGATATTCACTAATTTGAGGGTGAACAGCCCGCTCTGGTCCTGGTCCTGGCTATCCCAAAGCGTGGCCCATCACTTGGTGGACAATAATCCATGTCCAGCTCTCCTGGGAGAGTATTCCTTGTGTTTTCCCAATTTCCTAGAGAGCAGCTGCAGTTTTTTTCCTGCAGCACGGGGCTCACACGTCCCTCCTCGGATGGAAGGAGGCCCTAACCAAGTAATCCTTTAATCCTGTAAATTAATTAATCTGAGCTCTGGCTGACCACGGCTCCACAGAATCATTTAGGATGGGAAAGACCCTCTGGATCCTCGAGCCCAAGCATTAAACCAGGAATTATACATGGATTGAGTGCAGGGATTCACATCAGACCCATCTTCCAGAGGAGCCCGCTCTGCTCATCCAGGAGATGGAAAAACTCAACCAGGAGAGCCAACTGCAGTCTCCTTCTCCCCACCAAGAGCTGGAGAACACCTGGCAGACCCTCCTGAGCTTTCAGAGAGTGGAGCTCACCAGTTATTCCAGTTTTACAGGCAGGACTGTTTTCCCACCTCATCATGGCCAGGGCAGAAGGGTCCTGCCACCGTTTCTTGTACTAAATCAGAAAATCCCGGAGCTGGCAGCAGTGGAAGCAGGAATTGTGCTGGTTCCTGGCCTCAGACCACGGTTCAGACTCCATCTGAACACCTCTGCCTGATAAAGTTCACAGAGTGTTTTGAAGCTGTCCAAACTCTCCAGGTTGGCTTGAGCTAGGAAGGAACCCGATCTCATCAGACCCTGAAGAGCTCAGAGGGGCCATGGGCAAGCACAACCCTCGTTAGACACCTCCTGCCACTTCTTTCTCTCCGGAATTCATGATTTTTAAACTATTTTTCATTTATTGGGTTTTCTTTTTGTGGGCAGACTCCGAAAGGCAGAGTGCTGACATCTCCCAACAAGACCACAGGCTGCCCCAAAATTAAAACGTGCGAACACTGAAGGTGGTGATGGTATCTGGGGGCCCTTCGGGGGTGGAAAGTTGATAAAATCTGGTGAGTAATGCCTGGATTTTTCATCAGCTGCCATCTGAGCACGAGGGGAGATGTGAGGTTGAGGTTTGCTCCTCCAAACATGATGTTTGACTCATAAAATGCTGTTTTCTTTTCTCTCCTGGTTCAGCAACCTGGCTCTCATCACCTGGGCATGGCTGTGCCCCTTCAGAGGTCAGGAACTCTGTCTCCCGATGCTCGCCGCCGCTCCCAGCCCCCCGCGCCCAGCACTGAGCTGTAACCCAAAGCCAGGCTGATTCGGGTCACCTCAGGAGATAAAATGAAACACAAGGCATCACCCAAGCTTCGGTTTGGTGGGTGGGCAGTTGCCCTGCGGGATTTTGGAGCAGGTGGGAGAATTTCTGTGGGTCCCTCCCAATAACCCAGAGAGTTATCTTACAGAATTCCTCTCCATTCTCCATCCGGGACACTTCCAGCGTCAGGCTGGACAAGGCTTTGATCAAACTGATGCTGTTCTGGTTCACTGCAGCTTCAGATGGCCTTTAACCCCTTTCCAACCCAAACTGTTCCATGATTCCACATCCATCCATGCTCTTATTCCCACCAGCAAACCAAGGAAATAACAGCATGGCCACAAACCCAAGGAAAACCCTTGGATGCTCCAGGAACAGTCACCACCAAGGCGTCCCTGACCTGATGGTTGATATTCCCAACCACAGGTCTGGAATCCAAGCTGAGAACATCTGGGCCAGTGGTCCCAGACTCCGTCCGGGGTCGGCACCGCCCGAGCTGCAGCCGTTCCGCGGAGGATCCGCGCTCCAAAAAAATGCTGGCTCCCGTTTTTGGCTTCCCCTCTCCCGCAGGCAGGTGTGAGCCCAGCCCAGCCTCCCCTCGGAGACACCCCACCGTGCGGGAAGCACTGCAGGCTGCTCCCTTTCCCTGCGGATCAGATAAGTCCTTGTGGGAATTTTGGCAGCGGAGCTCCGAAGATGAGCTTGGCTCCGCTCCAAACAGTTGGAAGCACCTCCGAGGCAGGATTTGCCTGATAAGGGATCTCTGGCTTCCTCCTTCCCCCTGCCCCAGCACGTCCGTGGCTTTGCTGATCCTGTCACGCTCTCGCCCCACAGGGTCAGCAGCGAAGGCGCGCCGCGACGCCTGTGACCCCAAACCCGCGCCCCACGAGCCCCGCGGGTCTGCATGGAGGCTGGAAGGGCTTTAGGATCCTGGAATGGGTTGGGTTGGAAAGGACTTCAAGTCCCTCCCAGTCCCACCCTGCCACGGACAGGGACAGCTCCCACTGTCCCAGGGGCTCCAGCCTGGCCTGGGCACTGCCAGCGATCCAGGGGCAGCCACAGCTGCTCTGGGAATGCCAGCCCAGCCCCTCCTTGCCCTCACAGCCAGGAATTCCATCCCAATAAATAATTAGGAAATTATCCCTGGGAAACGGTTATGGATTTAAACCATAAAGGTATAAAGGATCAGGATAAAACTCATCTGGTCTGCTCAAGGTTCCAGGACTCTGTTCCACATCTCTGAGGTGTCTCACCATCCCTTGAGGTGTGCCAAGGATTAAGGAGGGCAAAATGGCATTCCCAAAGCCAGGGGAAAAGCCCTGTTTTCCTGTGTTTGTAAGGAACTGGAGGATCAAACCCCCCAGAAGTCAAAGATCTGAGTGATGAATTCAGGGACCTGATGAACAAATGCCACATGGAATGGATGAACCAGAGGGATCCATCCCGCACATCCATAGATTCTCCTGGATTCTCATTTGAAATGTAGGGCAAAGAGAGGATTTATTCCTTTTGAAGCTTTTACCACCTTGAGCTTTCTGATTTGGGGCTGGTAGGAGATTTGGGCTGCCTCTGGAAGGGAAACTCTGAAGGAATCCAGCCGAAAGATCCCTGGAAGCTTTAACGTATGGTAGAAGCATTTTCCTTCTCGTGCAAGAAAGGGACACTGGGATATTAATCACGGATTCCTGCAGCATCAATTACTGGGGTTGCAATGGTCAGGATCAAAATGAAGCAAAACCTGCCAGTCAAAACACTGAAAAACCTAAAATTCCTCCTGTCTCTCGTCCTTCACGATGATCCGAAGCTACTCCAAGCTGACACCAGCGATTCCTCCAGGCTGTAATTCAGCAGCTCGCTCTGCAGCAAGGCCTCATTGCTTTGGAAAAACAGAATTTATTAGGAAGGCTCCCAGCCATCCATTCTTTGCCAACATCCAAACCGAGAGCAGATTCTGCAGGGAAAGATCTGAAATTTTCTCCCTCCTCTGGGAAGTCAAGCCTGGATGTAGGAAAACTCTGGGCTTGTGAGCTTCAGATCGGTGGGTCACGGGAAATTTGCTTTGTGGGGGGATTTTCTCCAGGTGCCACTGTGGAAGGACTGGCTGTGGAATGACTGTCCCTGGAGAGGCTTTGCTGGGCACAGATTGCACAGCTGGAAGAGGAAAACAGCCTGGAAGCTCATGAAGAGGAGAACAGTGGGACTAAGAGGGTCCAACACCATCCAGTGCGGGGCACCTGGCCCTGCCCATGGAATGAGATGATGATTTTGGGGCCCCTTCCAACCCAAACCAGGCCCGAATCCATGATTTCATGATTCTATGATTCCATGAACACAAGGCAAACCCAGAACTCAAGATCCGAGGCTCCCCGTGCTGGTGCAGCCTGCTGGAAAAGCCAACGTGCTTGAGGTTGGGCTTGGAGAACTCTTTGCACACAGTAAACACGAGGAAATTAGGGCAGGATGGGAGCGAACAGACTGTAAATCCAAGCTCTGGTTTGCTCCCTGCTCATCACCCCTCACAAACGACCCCTTTCATTGCCACTAAAACCATTTGCCCAATTGTCAGCAGCAGCAGGCGACTCATGGTGCAGAATTCCTGAAAAACCAGCAACAAAAACACGTCGACAGCAAGAGGCCTTTGGAAATCTGCATTTCTGGGGAAGTTTCCACCCCGTAAACACCACGGGAGATCGATCAGGGCCCGGAATTCTTCTGCTTTCTGTTCTGACTTAGTTCTTGTGCCCGTGCCAGTTGACACAAGCGAAGGAGCGCGGGACGAGGGACAGGGATGTGGGGGTGCAATCCTGGAGCCACTTTGCTGCCCTGGGACTGGAGGAAATCCCTCCAGGAACGACAGCTCTTGCTCAGTGCACCCACAGCATGCCCCGACACCTTCCTGGAAAGGCGCTACCACCCCTTTTGTTCTTCACTGTCACACGGACCTTAGGAGAAATTAAAGCCAAGAGCATTTTTGAACACGAGAGGAGCATTTAAACCCGAGCTGAGCCGAGCGTTTCAACCCCTGCCCCTTCGGAATGTGCTCGGGTCGCTGCTGAGGGATGAACCCACGGCAGGCCTGGGGCTGGCTCGGGGCTGGGGATCCCCGCGGGCGCCAGGCGGGAGCTGTCACGAAGCCGCCCCGATGTCAGCTCTGCCACGGCCACCCTTCCAAGGGAGGATCCGCGGCGTGGCCGGCGGCCAGGTGGGGGAACAAAAGGCGCCTGCTGGGTTTTTCCTGCCGTCATTCAATCCCGGCTTAGCGGTCACGGCGCGCTCGCCTCCCCGGCTCTCCGCTGACGGATGCTCCGGCCCCGCCACACGCGGCGGGGTCTCACCTTCCTCGGGCTGCCTGTTCTCACCTCCGCGCCCCTGCGAGGCGGCCCGGGCCGGGATACAATGTTCCTTAAATCCGCCGGGCGAGAGCGCGCGAACAGGCGGATCTTTCGAAACTTCCCCATTCTTCTCGTAATTTATCGATGAAAGGATTCCTCGTGGGTTAGGCAATATCGCCGCGGATGAAAGCCTGGCTTAGGTTCTCTCCTTTCTCCCCCCTCGGTAACGTACACCTCCTCTCGGAGGGCCCCTGATGAAAAATTCCCTGCCGGCCTGGCTGTGCTGCCAGCGGTGCTGCTGATGGATCGTGTTCCTCCCTACCTGCGCAGATTAATCAGGTTACAGCTCCAGCCTGCCAACAAAGCCTGGCCTCACACCTCAGCCCAGGCCCGAAATCCAACATCCGAGTCGGGCAAGGGCTGCCCCAGCTTGAAACCCAGCCTAGGAGTCGGGAGAGGCCTCTGCCATCACTGCAGGTGAAAATAATCCCTCATTTGCTCCGCTCCCACTTGTAAATCCTGTTTAACCTTCCAAACTGCAAGGCACGGAGCGGAGTGCCAGCCTGGGTGGTGGGAATTGAGGTGGAGGAGCTCCGCTGCTCTAAAACACCATCAGCGTGTGAGCTGCCAGGCTGTAAAACCAGCACAGAGCTTCCCCTCCCGCCCAGGCAGGGCTGCCTGGAAGTTTAATCTGTGTTTTTAATGGTCTGAGACACTCCTGAGTGAAAGCTGGGAGAGAAACTCTCCTAAACACGCCACAAATGCAGCGCCTGACCAGGCAAAGTTTATCACTGGGAGTAACTCTCATCTCAGCAGAGGACAAGGCCCATAGATCTCCTCGGGGTTTGGACGCACATTAGTGATCCTCAGGGTTTTACTGCAGGGGAGTAAATCCTGGCTGTGAACTTGTCTGCTGGAGCGCTCCCATCACCCACTCACCCCGTGACCGACCAGGCAGCTCCAGTTGGGACCCAGTGTCACAAACCCACCTCTAAAGATGGTCGGAAGCATGGGGAACGGGTTGGTTTGGCATGCAAACATTAATCTGGGGGGGTTTTAAAACAAGGAACTGAGGGCACTGTTTGGCCACAGGCACACAAGGACCACGGAACTGATCTCATGGTTAGAATTCCTGGGTGCTTCCTATTTCTAGATTTAATTCAAAGCAAGAATGAACCAGCCTGGGACCAGGAGGCCCCGGAGCTGCTGCAGGGCTGGAGCCCCTCTGCTCTGGAGCCAGGCTGGCAGAGCTGGGAATGTTCATCCTGGAGAAGGGAACAATCCAGGGAGAGCTCCCAGCCCCTGGCAGGGCCTGGAGGGGCTCCAGGAGAGCTGGAGAGGGGCTGGGGACAAGGGACAGAGGGACAGGAGCCAGGGAATGGCTCCCACTGGGAAAGGGGAGATTGGGCTGGCACCTTGGGAATTGGGAATTGCTGGCTGGGAGGGTGGGCAGGGGCTGGGCTGGGATTGCCAGAGCAGCTGTGGCTGCCCCTGGATCCCTGGCAGTGCCCAGGCCAGGCTGGAGCCCCTGGGACAGTGGGAGCTGTCCCTGCCATGGATGGGTGGCCCTGGGTGGGGTTTAGGGTCCCTTCTAATCATTTTTAGGTCCTTCCTCCCATCTTCAGGATTCTGTTCAACGCTGGTGCTGGGCTGGAGCATGGCAAGGACATGACCGACCTTCCACAAATTCCAGCTTTGCTTCATCCCCTCGTTTTGCTCAAACCAGAATCGATTGCTCAACTTCTCCTTCTGGGCTTAACCTTCACCAGACAACCAAATTCTGGTGAAATGAGGTAAGGGTTTCACCTGTGGGAACCACAGGAAACTTCTGCAGCCAAATTCCTCAGCAGAGCAGCTCCTGTGCCGTAATTGAGTTGTCACTCATCATCAATGTCACGGAGATTATTCAGCAATTAACACCAGCTCCCGAGAATCACAGCCCTGAGACAAAACCAGGGCGTCTGGAAAGGCAGAGATTTTTAACTCATTGCTTTTCCAACAGAATCCAGAGGCCAGGAGGCTCGGGCTACAATACTGAGACTCAAGCTCCAAACCTGAAATATGTTGTTGTCATAATAAAAACTAAAATAATAAAAAGATAATAATAATAAAAACAATAACAATAATTTAAAATATAGAACCAGTGAGTTCCTGGTTTGGATTTTCTCAGAAAGAAAAGCAGGAACTTCTTGAGGAATCCTCTTGAGCAATTCTGGCAGGTTTGGAGCAGGGTTGAAACTCACAGTTCCCTTCTCACAGGTGAAAAACCCCGTTTCTTCCTATTTTTGAAGTCATCACGAAATTCAAATGTCCTCCTGGTGGGCAAAACTGGCCTCCTTGTGGTATTTTCCTATCAGTTTGTGTGGCTGTGGAGTTTTTTGGGGCCTATTTTTTTTTTAACCTGAGCCAGAAATCAACGGATAAAGCCTGAAATCCCACGAGGTAGGACACGCCCTCCAACAGCTCTACAAAAATCAAGGACAAAAATTTCCCAATATCATCCAACCCTTGAGCTCCCCAACTCCCAAAACTATCCGTGGAAATTCCCTTCTTTCCCTGTTCCATGCACGGCTGGGAGGACTCTCGGAGACGAGGGTGAAGGAGGTTTCTCCATCATTTCTTCTGCTCCTCGGCTCCGCTGCGTGACCGGGGGTGGCCGTGGCTCTCCCGACTCCTCACCCCAGAGCCCAGCTGGATTTCCATTTTCCCGAAATGCCCAGAAGTAACGGATTAACGCCGGCCAGGATTCCCTGCAGGAGCGGAGATTCTCCGAAAAGCTCCAGCAATGAAAGGAATGCGCACGGAGCGACGGGGAGAAGAAGGAGCGACTTCAAAAAAAGGGCCATAACATCTGGCTTAGTTTAGCCCAAAGCTACAACCAAACCACAGCCGCCTCGGCTCCACCGGCAGCGCGCTCGGGAGGAATCCCACAGCTCCGGGATGACAGTTGGGATTCGGAGCGGCAGCGAGGAAATACCTCTTGATGAGGTGTCAAGGAAAAGCGTCCTTGCCGAAGCAGGATTGACGGCACGGGGCTTGGGTCCCCCGGGAACGCCATTCCATGGCGCAGCCCGATGGGTCTGGTGAGGGTGAGCCCATCCCCGCAGAGGCCTGGTCCGGCTCTGAGGTGTTGGCTGAGAACCTCTGAGAGTCCCAAAGGTCTGAGGCCAAGAGGTTCCCCCGAAAATTCACATTCTCTGTCTCAGCACTCCTTTGTTAACCCTTTTTTTCCATCAGTAACATAGGAAAAAACTCACAGGAAGCAGCTTCAACTGCTTATCATGGAATCATGGAATGGGTTTGGTTTGAAGGGACCAGAAAAATCATCCTGACCCACTCCATCCATGGGCAGGGACAGCTCCCACTGTCCCAGGTGGATCCAGTCTGGCCTTGGGCACTGCCAGGGATCCAGGGGCAGCCACAGCAGCTCTGGGAATTCCATCCCGGGGCCTTCCCACCCTCCCAGACAGCAATTCCCACAATCTGAATCTCCACCTTTTCACCTTAAAGCCATTCCTGCTTGTCCTTGTAAGAATTTTCCTCCAGCCTTCTTGTGATCTCCCCTCACACCCCGGCAGGTGCTGGAGATCTCCCTGAAGCCTCCTTTCCTCCAGACTAAGGATCCATGCCTTGGAAAACACTGACTCAGGGCATGGAAGCCGGAGGAAAACAAGACCACCGAGGTAACCCAAAGCATGAGAGTGACACAAAACCACTTTAATTCGTTCCCTTTAAAGGCAAAAGCCGCAGCTTTAAAGATCAGCTAAATGAGCCGAGGTTTAACTTAGTCCCAGCTTAATTTGAGGCGTCATAAAAGCCAACTGAGGCTTGAGGACCAATTCTGTCAGGAGGAAACTGCTCCTGAGGTGGTCTCTCAAAATGCTGCTCCCACCTTGAAAGGCTACAGGGAAACACTGTTTAATATTGACAGATTTGATGAGGATGTCACTATAAAAACGGCCCGAGTGACCCAAGCGTGTTGATAAGGGCTCCAGCCCAGGCAGGATGAATGTGGCACCACAGGAAAACGTGGGAAGCACAGGAGAGCTCCTCACTGCCCCAGCCACGTGCCAGGAAAGGCAGAGCGGAGCTGGGGGAAGCGGGGCGGGAGATGCTGTCTCCAAAACAAATCCCCCGACCCATCCGGCATTTCCCCCACCTTTTCAACGTGGCATTCCCAAGGGTGCTCGTTCCTCTGGAAGGCAGCCCGGTGGTGCTGCCCTTTCCTTGGGAAAGCACCACACCCCGGGAATGCTGGGATTCTTCCCAAGCCAGGAGGGGGGCAGGGGTGAGATCCTGCGTGAGGTGAGCCCTGCCTGCAGAGGTGGTGGGAGGGCTCGCCCAGATCCCGCTTTTCCCTGATCCCGCTGGTGCCATCTCCAGCTGTCCCGTCCTGCTCCAAAGCTCAGCTCCCAGGGGCTACAGAATCAGAGAATCCTGGAATGGTTTGGGAAGGAAGGGATGATACAGATGATTCAGTTCCTTCAGTACCTGCCACTTCCCCAGGTGGATCCAAGCCCAATGTCCAGCCTGGCCTTGGACACTGCCAGGGCTCCAGGGACAGTGAGAAAAAATCTGGGAATTCCAGCCCAGCCAGCAATTCCCAATTCCCAAGGTGCCAGCCCACTCTCCCCTTTCCCAGTGGGAGCCATTCCCTGGCTCCTGTCCCTCTGTCCCTTGTCCCCAGCCCCTCTCCAGCTCTCCTGGAGCCCCTCCAGGCCCTGCCAGGGGCTCCGAGCTCTCCCTGGACTGTTCCCTTCTCCAGGATGAACATTCCCAGCTCTCCCATCCAGGCTCCAAAGGAGAGGGGCTCCAGAGTCCTGGAATATCAGACTGGAAGCTCTTTCACTACGTTCCTACTCTTTGCCAGGGCTGCACCTGCAGCATCACTGGAATCTGGGACAATTCCAGGGATCCAGGGGCAGCCAGAGCTTCTCTGGGCACCCTGTGCCAGGGCCTGCCCACCCTTCCAGCCAGGAACTCCTTCCCAAGGGTCACTTGGGGCTCAGAGTTCCACAGGGCCTCTCCAGAGGCAGCAGCACTCCCATGGGATGGACTCATGTCCATGAAATCCGAATGCCATCACACACACACAGCGATTTCCAGCCTTTTTGATGGAAGACAGATTTAAGCTTCTGTGCCGGAGCCAGGCTGCTGCATCCAATCCTTCCCCACCCCCCAAAAAGCTGATTTCATCAAGAGATCCGATTGCAACCCTATCATTTACCAAAAAAAAAAAAAATTAAAAAAGGGGGGGGAAAAATCCCTTCAGCGTAATCCACTTAAAAACCCAAATCTCATTTGTAGGTTATTAGAGCTGCTCCCGTCTGTGACATCCGGGCACGGAGCTCCCAGGAATTCTGAGGAGTCAGAGCTGGTTTCAGTGGAGCGTTCCAGTGGCCAAGTTTCTGGAGGGCTCCTCAGCTGCCGTGGCAGCCGCAAACAGCCTCCCAAAAAGACAGTGGAAAATCTGGGAATAAAAACCCAAATAAAAGCGACGGCCCTAACGAGCTCTGTGCCGGTTTCGGGGCCGATCACTCAGCTCGTTGTCAGCTCCAGCTCCAGCCTCCATCCGTCCGTGTGTTTTCCATTTATCCCAGGCTGACAGGAGCAGTAATCCTGGCTCTGCTGTTCCGTGCAAACCACCCACCACACGTCAGGGGCTGTTGGCCATCAGCAGCCAAAACGACCCTTTTCCATCCCAAATCCTCAAGGATGTTTTAGAAGAGGAGTTTCCAGTCCCACAGGAGTTCACAAGGAGAAGTTTCACTCATTAAAAAGAAAAAAAAAAACCCACCTTTTTTTTTCCCCACCTAATTACTGCTTGGCTTTCTCTCGTTATCCACAAATACCCGCAGCTTTCACGGAGGAGGGGGAAACTGAGGCACGGGGACTGCGGCCAAGCGTGGAGCATCATTCCCGCCAGCTCCATGGCGATCCCGGGAGCCTGGATCCCATTAGTGGCTTTGGCAGAGTCCTCGGGCCGGGCTTTGCTCCGGGGACTGGAACACGGGACTTTCCTGCTCCACGGCTCACATTCCACCCCGGCGGCTCCGGGGCCGGGGATTTGGGAACGTCTGAGGGATGGGAGCAAGGGGACATGGGGAGAGGAGCAGCCTCTGCTTTCCAGAGTCAATTATCAGGAACACTGGTAATTAATTTTTCAGGACTCTGGACCAGGTGGAAGCTCCTCCCGAGACACTTCCTTGGGACGAGAAGGAAAAGCTTGGCCAAGCAGCAGGGTTGGAATGTTTTCCCAAACCCTTCCAACGCGAAGTGAACAGAGATGTTCAAAATGACCCTCAGGAGCAGGCAGATCCCACCCCTGGAGCAGCCTGGGGTAGCGGGAGCTCACCCTGCCCAAGGCAGGGGCTCGGAACGAGATGGGCTTGAAGGTCCCTTCCAAGCCAACCCATCCCACAGGTCTGTGCCCAGCTGGGCAGGTGGAGCCTTCCCATTAAAAAATAAATTAAAATAAAATGGAATAACTAAAATCCTGTATTTCCAGGACCACGTTGGTCCCAGCCCAGAAGCTGGAGTTTCCAAAGTTGATTTTTGGCACCTTCCAACCTAAAGGCAACTCCAGAGCAGAAAAAGGCCCAGAACCTTCTCCAAGTGACCAGCGAAAATGCAGGGGAAAACCCCGACCATTTCCCAGTGGGAAAAGGTGGGACAGGAGCCCAGAGAGGTTGGGGAGTGTCTGGAAAAGGCCCTGAGGACCCCGGACTGGCTTGTCCTGCTCACAGAGAGATCCAAGGGCCCTCTGTGGCCAACGCTCTTTGTGGGCATCTTCTGGAATATTTTCTTTTCTCAAGGAACTTGGAGTTATTTCAGCTATCCCAACCCTAAGAATCCCATTGGATATTGGATCTGTTTCCTTCCCGCTTTTCTGGGAACTCCAGGGATTACAAATGGGGTGGAATGAGGCAGGGATGAGTCAGGAAAGGAGAGATCTGGGGCAAGAATGTGATAAAAAAGACAAAACAAAAGCAAATATGAACAGAGAGAGATGAGTCTGCCTGCTCAAAGGTATGGGAATCTGCCTGGAATTGGGAAAATATCCTGGCATTCCCAAGTAGAGTAGAAGTTAAATGCAGCTAAACATAAACCACCAAGAATTTAATTAATAGCAAGGGCCAGATTCTGGACAAAATTTTTTTTAAAAGCTGTCATTGGCTCCACTTGGAAAATTCCCACCTGGATTTTCCATTCCAGGTCCCCATCTTTAAGCCAAGACCAAAATCTGACCTTGTTCCTGCTCACTGCCACCACATCCCGTCTTCCCCAGGATGCTGGAGCTGGGAAACCCTTCCCAGATATACTCCTGAGGAAATTCCTGAAGGAACCTTCAGGAAGGAACAGAAAGCAAAGGGAACCCTGCTCCTGCCTGGAACTGCCCTGCTGGGGACCCTCCTGCCCCTTCCCAGGCTGGAGGAGGTCCCTGATCCTGATTACAGGAGAATCAAAAGGTTTATTGAAGGGAAAACCACCCCAGATGATTGGAACTCTGTAAACAGATCCCGCAGGGAATCCAAAGGAGATTCCCAGCCCTGGATCCCAACGGTTTCCACTCTTGGCAACACTTGGCTCCCGTCCTTCAGGCCGACCTTTCACCAAGCATCAGCGATCCCAAAGTGGCAATTCCAGGCTCAGTTCCTGCCCGGACTCCCTGCCCTGCCCCAGTCACACCTGGAGTGTGAATCCTGTCACCCTGAGCTCCAGGTGGGAAGGGAGGGAACTCCCAAACTCCATGGGGCAGGAGAAATCCCAGGAGAAATCCCTCTGCTCCTCACCCGAAGTGCCAAGCAACAAAACTCCCGCAGGAATTTCCTTCCCTTTCTTGTCCATCTCTCAGCTGGGGGTGAGATCTACAACTTCAGAGGAATAATTGACATTGTTGCAAAAATCCTGCAAGGGTTGGATCGGCTCCACAGCTTCCAAATGCACAGGAAGATTCCCTGATGGAACCGTCCTGTTCCCAAACACCGGCTGGGATTGGGATCTGGGATGCTCCGTGAAAAATGAAGCAAATCCAACTCGTGTCAGTCAACAGCTGGAGCCAAACGAGTGCAGAACGTGAGGATTCCCTTGGAGCAAAGCACTGGGGGCTGGAATGCAGCGATTCCCACAGGACAATTCAACCAAACCACTCCCAGTTCTCATTTTCACCTCTCATTTCTTTCCCATTTCACTTCTTCAGGCAAGGAGGCAATTCAGCTTCGCAAGATAAAGAACTGCTGCTTGAGCAAACCAGGAAAAATCCATTAATCATGGAATCGTGGAATGGTTTGGGATGGAAGGGACCTTAAAGATCATCCTGATCCCACAAACAGGGACAGCTCCCACTGTCCCAGGTTTATCCAGCCTGGTCTGGGCACAGCCAGGGATCCAGGGGCAGTGAGAAAAAATCTGGGAATGCCAGCCCAGCCCCTGCCCACCCTCCCAGCCAGCAATTCCCAATTCCCAAGGTGCCAGCCCAATCTCCCCTTTCCCAGTGGGAGCCATTCCCTGGCTCCTGTCCCTCTGTCCCTTGTCCCCAGCCCCTCTCCAGCTCTCCTGGAGCCCCTCCAGGCCCTGCCAGGGGCTCTGAGCTCTCCCTGGATTGTTCCCTTCTCCAGGATGAACATTCCCAGCTCTCCCAGTGGGAAGTGGGGACTGAGCTGCTGACGGGGAGCGGCAGCAGTTGAGGGAGTAAATTACAGCGCTGCATGGACTCTGCTTCCTCCGGTGTCCCCTTCTCCCATTATATCCTGATTTTCTGGGCTATTTTTGACTCCTGGCCCTGCCTAACGAGCTGCTGACTGGCTTGGCCACCTCCAGGCCCTGACAGATGGCTCCACACGCTGCCGTTAATGTGCTGGAAAACGCCCCTGGATGGATCCAGGCCTGCCCGACCCCAGCACGGAGCTCCGGGGAGCCTTCCCAGGGTGGGTTTCATTTCACTGCCTGGTGCCTTTCCCCACTATTTATACCCGAAGCGTGATCAGATGAGAGCAGGAATATAAAAAATATTCTTTCCACAGCCCATGACATCAGCTTTTCCTCTTGGAAAAGTCAGTAACTCCATAGGTTTTTATGCACGCAGCCCCACACGGGCTCTGCTCTCTCCTTACAGCAGCAGAACATTCCCGTCCATGAAAATTAAAGGATAATCTATAGGAAAAATGTGCTACTGGAGAGAAATTTGTGCTGGAGGCTTCTCTGCTTTTTATTAAGAGCCCTTTGGAAAGAGTTTCGAGTGGCTGAAAGGCAGAGGGATAATTAAATGGCCTAAATTATGGCTTTAAACAGACAGAGGGCAGGGTTAGATGGGATTTTGGGAAGGAATTCCTCCCTGTGAGGGTGCCGAGGTCCTGGCAGAGAGGTTGTGAACTCCTCACCCCTGGAAGTGTCCGAGGCCAGGCTGGGCAGGGCTGGAGCTGCCTGGGGGAGCGGGAGGTGTCCCTGACACGGCCGGGGGCTGCAGTGGGATTTCAGATCCTTTCCATCCCAAACCAATTTGGGGTCCAGAGTTCCACAGGGACCACAGGACGCAGAACTTCCCCCAGACTGGGGAAGGAGTCGTGCACAGCCATGCCATGAACCTGCTGCCACAGCCAGCCTGGGGGATGAGGTTTGACAGCAGCTTTGGACCCCAGTGACTCCGAACACAAATTCCCACCTCCATCGGGGCAGGAGGGAAAGGAGCGCGAACTCGGAGTGACCTCCAAGAAATCCCTGAACCTAAAAATATGACAGACAAACTGTTTCCACCGAGAGCTGCTATATAAAACCACCCCGGCTGAAAACTCCTCTCGAGCTAACCTCAAACACGAGGCGAATTCCAGCCTTGCTATTTTCCTCTGGCATCCCGGAATGTTCGTCTCCAGGACAGAACTGGCTGTTCAAGCGAGCCCCCGCTCCTGCAGAAGTGATTGTTTTCAAACACTTTGGAAAAGCAATCCCGCACAGGGGCTGCATTCCAGGCAGGATTCCCTCCCCCTTCCAGGTTTTAAGCATTAAGAGGAGCAGAGCAAGAACAGACTTTGTCCACTTTGCTTCCAAGTCGCCACAAATTAAAGGGAGAAAAGACATTTTTTGGTTTCTTTACAGCACGGAGGATCATAGAATCATGTAGGTTGGAAAAGAGATTCAAGATCATGGAATGGTTTGGGCTGAAAAGGACTTTAAAGATGATCCAATGCCACCCTATCCCATGGGAGCCCTCCCACCATCCCAGGCTGCTCCAGCCCCAGTGTCCAGCCTGGCCTTGCGCACTGCCAGTGATCCAGGGACAGCCACAGCTGCTCTGGGAATTCCATCCTCGCTCTTCCCCACCCTTCCAGCCAGTAAATCCTTCCCAAGATCCCACCTAAACCTCTCCTCTTTTCCTTTAAAACCCTTCCCTCGTGTCCTGCCCGTGTGGAAAGCGTCTCTCTCTCTTTCCTCGCCATCCCCTCGGGCTCTGAGAGGCTGCAGGGAGCTCTCCCTGGACCCTCTCCCCTCCAGGCCGGACACCCCAGCTCCAGCAGCCCAGCCTGGGGCTCCTGAGCCCTCGGATCCCCCCGAGGCCGACAACAGCTCCAGGTGGGAACAAACCGAGGCGTTTGCAGCAGGATTTTGGCTCCCTGCATGGCTGTGAGCCGTGACTCATTTGCGGGGACTATTTCTGGTCACGGACAGAGCGCTCAGTTCGCTTGATCTGTGCAACAAAAGATCCCAATCTCCCGTGGCTGTCAGTGCCCGTCCCCACCTCGTTTCCCCATCAGCAGCCCTCATGTCAGCAGCCAAATTAAGGGATTACAGCCTGGAACATTTAACGAGATTAGATCGGGGGAGTGTTTGCTCTTCCACCGAGGCTGCGAACAGGAGGATGGGGAGATGCCAAGAGCCTCGGTCACACCTACAGCTCCTGCCCTGTCTGTCTGTCTGTCTGACACCACGCGAGACAAAAGCCAGACTTTGTTTCATGGTGTTCAGCACATCAGGCTCCAGCCCGTGCTGAAAACACGCACAGGGCTTTAAATAAAATTCACGTATCTGCGGCAACCGGAATTTCCAACGCCAGGAACTCCCAGCCCCACCCCAGCCCAGCACGCAGCACTTTATGGGATCTCGGAAGGGTCTGAGCTGCAAAAGACCCCGGCCAGGGACCCTTCCACTCGACCAGGCTGCTCCAAGCTCATCCAACCTGGCCCGGGTTCATGGGAAGATCCCAAATAAAAACCCCAACTGAAAATCACAGGAATTAAAGTGCTGCTCACAAGAGCTCTCACCCCAAAACACACAAAACTCCCCATTAAACATTAAACCACAAACAAAAGCTCTGTGTTGCCAAACCAAGCCCAAATTTTGACCAATTAATCAGAAAAGATACAAACGGAGCCAGGGAGCTGAATTATCCCATTTAGGGGAGTCAGGGTTTGCTCAAGCAAGAGGAAGGCTCGGGGTGACTCACAGGACCCAACCGCTGCCATCCCCGCGGATTATCCAGAAAACATGAGCTGGGTCGAGGAAGTTGGGCCATTTAACACCAACTATTCCAGTATTTATTTGTATTTTTTTTATATGGGCCAGTTAACACCAACTATTCCAGCGTTTGTTTGTTTTTTGTAAGGCAGAGCTGGTGCACAGCTCTCAGCGTTGGGACTGAATTACCACAGCAGCATTTTCAAACCTCAGCCAAAACAACTCCAGTGTCTCCTCAAAACCTTCCTCCCTCGGTCATCCCATGGATGGGAATCAGGGAATGAACCTCAGGATCTCCCTATCATTCCTGCACCAAATCCATCCCGTGTGCTGCCTTTCCCAACTGCAGCGTTCCTGGGACTCCTTTGGCTTCAAAGCACTGGAAAGTTCATCCCAGTGCTCTGCAAAGAGTCAGAGTCACAACCGTTCTGGAAAAGGGAAAAGCCAGGAATTCCTCTTCTCTGGGATGGGATTAATGAGGGAATTGTGGAATTATGGAATCATGGAATGGTTTGGACTGGAAGGGATCTTAAAATCACCTCCTTCCCACCCCCTGCCATGGGCAGGGACACTTTCCCCTATCCCAGGTGACTCCAAGTCCCAGTGTCCAGCCCAGTCTTGGACATTTCCAGGGATCCAGCCACAGATGCTCTGGGAAGTCCATTCCAGCCCTTTCCCACCCTCCCAGCCAGGAATTCCTTCCCAGAATCCCATCCATCCCTGCCCTCAGCTGCTCTGGGGCCCCAGCCCCTTCCTGATCCTCTCCCCTCTGCATTGCCTGGACAGTTCTGGTGTCCAGGAAATCCTCCTGGCCCCAGGGAATGTGTCCTCCCTCTGGTCAGTCTCACACCTGGGCCTTCATCCCAATTCCCTGCCTCCATCTTCATCAATTAAAGGCTGGGCCCGATGGTCCCAGAGATCTTTTCCGACCTCAATGATTCCGTGATTCTGCAATTAAAGCCCATTAGGCTAATTGCTCTCTTCCTCCCTGTGCACCCAGCACATGGAGCCCTCTTGGCACCCGGCTGATCCCACCGGGGGGTTGTTCAGGATATGCAGAAAAGCAGGGAATAATGAGGGTACTTGTGCCAATATTTAGTCCAAATTGCACTCAGGATTTCTAATCTTGTTAAATCTTGATGCTTTGGTGATTTGTTCCATCCCTAGGAAGAAGCATTGGGTTTTTTGAAGGGCGGGATGCGAAGTCAATCTGAAGGACAGAAGCTCAGCCCAGGATAGTCCTGGTTGGTTCATTTTGTGCGTGAGGAGCCACAGAACCATGGAATTACTGAGGCTGGAAAAGACCTCTCAGATCATCAACACTCAACTCTGCCAAGGCCACCACTGCCCCATGTCCCCAAGTGCCACATCTGCAGAGCTCTGAAATCCCTCCAGGGATGGGGACTCCACAAAAAACCCTTTCTGTTAAGGAATTCTCCCTAAAATCCAACCTGCGATGGATTTTAGGATGGGACATTCAGGTCCCTGGCACAGCCTAAGGACATTTCCTCCTGTCCTGTCCCACAGGGAGAAGATCCTGACCCCCACCTGGCCCGTGTCCCCTCCACCCCCACAGGATCTTTGGAGACCACATTCCCAAACCCCGGCTCCCTGCAAGGGCCGCAGCGCGCTTGAAGCCGGGAGGTGAAGCTGGTTCAGCACAGCTGGAGTGGAACAAGCCCCAGCTCACTGCCGTGCCTCCGCTGGGAGCTGCGCTGTCGTCAGGGCCAGCAGATGTGGACACACATCCGATTACCCACCCGTCACTCACCCAAGGGGCCCGCGCCATTCCAGGCACCGAAAACATCCTCCAGCTGCTGCCGCAGCGGGACACAAAGGCCCGGAAAGCCCGCGTCCCATCCACTCATCCTTCGTGGACAGCTGGGACACCTCCGGCAGCAAGGCTGACACACCTGGGCAACCACGGGATCATCTGGCTTGGAAAAGCCCACCGAGACCGAGTCCAACTCTTCCCCAGCCCTGCCAGGGCCACCACGGACCGTGTCCCCAAGTGCCACCTCTGCAGGGCTTTGAAATCCCCCCAGGGACGGGGACTCCACCGCCACCCAAGGAAGCTTTGTTTCAATGCTCCACAACCCTTTCTCCTATAGGAATTCCACAGGAAATCTGCACTTAAACACTGAAATGGATTTAGAGCCGGAGACCATAACTTCCCACTCTCACCAGATCCACCTCGGGACTCTCCCAGCAGAGCCAGCCTAAAAATAACCCATTTTTCCATTTAACGGCGGCCCCACCCAGCCCACGCGCCCTGGAATCAGCAGAACCCCCAGGAATGGAAATGACCGTTTTTATCCCGGGATGGCAGGGAGCTAATTAATTGAAAAACCACCCTGTGATTGTGTGAGTCCAACGGGAAGGTTGGAATGGATCCCGGCGCGATGTTCCTGGCTATACAGTGCCACCTTGCTGTCAACCCATCGATGGAATGACATCTGGGAAGGGCCGCCGCCGCTGGGCGGGATGCGCAGCACCTTCACCTCGAGTGACCCGGGAATTCTGGGCTGGGACGCGACATTAAAATCATCTTGATCCCAGTTCTCAACCTATTCCAAGTGATCTGCCCTCTGATGGATTCTCCCACAGCTCCGCATCATCGCTCCCACAGTTTCTCTCCATCCCTGGAGGCATGAAGAGGTTGAGCTCCCTCTTCTCTGCCTCGTCCCCATCAGTCCCCTGCCCTTCTCAGCGACCTTATCCCATCGATTTCCCTCCTAATCCATGTGTCCAGAGCTCCGTAAACACCGTTCAATATTTGTACTCCTTGAATCCAATGGGGAAAAAAAAAAATCAATGGGAGACTCTGAGAACAGATTGCTGTGGGATAGCGTGTCTGGGAGGGAATTAATCCCTCATTCCCGAGGGATACGGGGGCCTGAGGCCTGGCAGGCAAAGTCACCTTGATGGGGAAGAGCCCCAGCGGTCCTGTCCCTCATCCCGTGGTGTTATCCAAGGAAGTTGACTCCTTGGCTGGCAGAACACCCCAAGGTTTTCCAGGAGCTAAAGTTTCCCTGCTCTGAAACGATCCAGCTGCCCTCGAGAGGTCACAAGGAGAAGAATGACGGGGATGCACTGGGATAAAGTTTCCCTACGGCTTCAAAGGCACGAGAGCCCCGCACAGCTTCCCTGGCCACCCACCACGATCCGGCTGGGGGATCCCATTCCAGGGAAACCCAGCAACGCTTCCCAGTCACGGCAGCAACAGGAGCTCCCGGGGGGGAACCTCACATGGCTCCAGGTGAAGGTTGGATGAATGAAAGGCAGCTCCATAAAAGCTCCTTTATGGACAGCTCCTCCTCATCCCCCAGGAGCGGCAGCTCCCGGATCACCGGAGCGGGTTCGGTTTCCCAGCCCGGGGTGTGGAGGTGAAGGGCACCCACCTCTGGCCCTCTCTGTTCCCATCAGTCCCGCCCCAACCCGTGGGATAAAGGGCCCTGTGGGCCCTGAAGCTCCCAGCAGTGTCTGTTTTCCTGGCTGGATGGGCGACTGCAATTTCAGGGAAGGAATCTCGGGAAGGAGATCCCGGCTCCCACAGCACGGCCCCGCTCCAGGGAGGATGGAGCAGGGGCAGCCAGATGGGTGCTCAGGAGGAGCCAGAGGCCCCAGCTGAGCCCTGGAGGAATAAAGCCCAATGGAAACACATTCCTGGCGCAGTGCAAGGTCCCTTGGGATGACACTCTCCATGGAGTCCCTGGGACTGGCTCCTTGTTCTGCCATAAAATTCCAGCAGACCAGTCTGGAGTCACTCCCCATCCCTGGAAGTGTCCAAGGCCAGTGGCAGGGGGACTGTGGAAGGTTGGAAGGTGTCCCTGCCCATGGCAGGAGGTTGGAATGAGAGGATCTTTGGGGTTCCTTCCAATCCAAACCATTCCCTGACCCCATGATAAATGTGGGAAAGGTCTCTCCCACCTCACCCTCTCCTGCTCCCGACATCCACACCTGCCCCGTGCCCTGCCCGCACCGCATCCCGAGGAATCCAACACCCAACCACGAGGTCCCAAACTCTGCTCCTTGCTCTGCAGCTCCTCATTTCCTCCCTTTATTCCCTTTGTCTGAGAGGCTCCCAGTGACAGAGGATTTGATTGTTTGTTTGCTTTTATTGTTCCAGAGGGCCGAGTGTCGACAGGCTCCACAATGCCCCGCGCCCAGAAACCCGGGCAGCGCTCCCCGCCGCCCAGAAGTGCTAACAGGACATGTTTGCACTCCGGGTTCTTTTTGTTTGGAGGCTCTGGGGAGCATCCAGGCACTTTAAAGTCCTCCCCATGGCACTGCATCCCTCCTGGATGGAGAGCGAGGGCTCCGCAGCCCGAGCAGCTGAAGGGGAGAGGGGTCAGTGTGATGTTAATGGGATTGAACCACCGAAGGCTGGGCTTAAAGCAACACTAAGACCAGTTTAAACCCACCAAGGCAGGAAAAATCAGAGTTGAGCCTCTAAATCTGCTCTGAGCTCCTGCTTTTGTGTTTCCTGCCCCCTTCCCATCCCTTTTCCGCAGAGCACAGAGAGAGGCAGCTTGGATTTCCAGCCCAAACTTTGGAGGATCCTTCTTTTGTGAGTCAGGCAGTTAACACTGATTTAAAAACAAATAAACCACTCCGTGTGCCCTTCTCTGACACTGTCGGGATTTGGGCACTGAAACAAACAAACGAGTGCCCTGAGCCTGACAAGGAAGAAGCAACAGAGTGGTTTGGCCAAGCCTCTGGAATGTCCTTCCTGGAGCGCTGGGCTGGCCGCAGCCCGAGGGATCCCTGCCGGCTCCCCGGGCAGGGTCTGCCCAACAATCCGTGGGGAGCTCAGGGATCCACGGGGAGATGGGCGGGAGGGAGGAAAAGCGGATTTACAGATGATCTCTGATGGGCCTCCAAGGTGGAATTCCCGATGGGAATCGCGGGAAGGGTGAGCAGCGCCAGAGAAAGGGGACAGCGGGAAGGGCAGGGCCAGGGGCTGGAGATCAGCCTCAACCTCAGCAGCTCCCGAAAGAGTTCCCTTGCTACCATCTCTTGCTACTTCTCAGCTGTATCCCAACTGCCCTGGGACAGCTTTTGACCCAGATCCAGTTGGTTTTCCAGGGAAAACACCTCATTTTGGTGGTGCTACCTGGGGGTCACAGGTGAACACCAAGGCACAAGGATCAGGTGATACCGCGAGCAGGAAACAACACACAAAAAAACTCTTCACTGAACATCTGCGGGTTTGGGTTTGATAATTTTGGTTTCCCTCCATCTTCTTTCTGTTTCTTCTCCTCTCCCAAGTGTTTCAGGGAGCCACGGGGCGGGAGAGAGATGGATGGAGACAATACTTTAGTGGGGAATGGCCCCATCTCCCAAGTAAAAAGCAACAGGAAAGGAGGAAACGGCCTCAAGTTGTGCCAGAGGAGGTTCAGGCTGGGTATCAGGGAAGGTTTCTTCCTGGAAAGCATTGTCCAGCCCTTTAACTCAATAAATCTGCAACTTCACAGATTTTCAAAGGCAAATCAATTCCAATTATGGATTGAGAACACAAACCCGAGCATTTCTGGAGAGAGAAATCCAACGTACAGGTGGCTCCTTTGTGTTAACGAAAGGATTGGCTTCCACCCACCGGTGACCTTGGGGTAGGACACTCAGCCACCCCTGAGGTCCACCAGGAATTAGCTGCAACTTTGTTTTGGCTTCCCCAGGCAACCTGGCACTCAGGAAAGCCAGGATAATTTGGGTTTCTGGAAGCAGAGAGGTGGGACAGGGGATGAAGGCAATAATATTAATCTTAACAATAATAAAAATAATAACTTCTGGGAAGCTGATGTGGTTATGGATGCCTAGAGAAGCTTCCATCACACTCAGGGGTGTTAGGAAACAAAATATCCTTTAATTAGCAGTAATTAGCTCAGCTGGAAGTCAGGCACCTGCCCTTGCTGCTCTCCATTATCTCTTCAGACTCTTCAGGGCTTTGTGTTTGCACAAGAAGCAGCAAAACGGGCACTTTTCGATGGCCTGTGGGCACCACCCTAATGAAGGTGATTAATAACGCTGGATAAATGATCCGGGAGATATCAGGCACTGTAAGGAACTTGGAGAGGAGCCACAGAAGCAATTAAGAGCCTGGAGATAGGATCTGAACAGCAAAATCCTGGATTTAAGGGTAATGATCCAACCGGCTCCAAGGTCTCCTTGCTGGGAAATGAGGAATTAGGGCTGACAGTGGAACCTGCCTCTTCACACTTCTGTTTCCTGAGTGCTCGAGGTGTTTGCCAGCAAAGATTCATGGAATTCTGGAATTCAGTATTTCCCTTGGCACATTTGGGAGAAACACTTGGGAAAAGGGCTTTGGATCATGGACTGGACAGGACAATGGCAGAGGCCACAGAAAAAAAGTGGTTAAAGAATTAAAGTGCTGCTAAAAGCAAGGACAGGTTCCACAGGAGTAAAGGATGCAGGAAAACAGGGAGAATGGGAGAGGTTGATGGTTGGCTGATGATCTTGGGGGTGGCTCCCCACCTGAGTGATTCTGTGCTGATTATAAAGTAAAAAAAGATGCAAAATGCAAATGTTGTCTTTCCACGCCAAAAACGCCCCTTGCCAAGGGCCCTGAACACCAAAGGTGAGCAGAAACCCGAAAGTACAACCTGGCTTCCTAAAATCATGGAGTTCCTAAAATCACAGAAGGGGCTGGGATGGAGAGCATGGAGATACCCAGCTCCACCCCTCTGGGATGGACAGGGACACCTCCCGATATCTCAGGGATCCAAGCCTGGCCTGGGACACTTCCAGGGATCCGGGGGCAGCCACAGCTTCCCTGGACAAGACCCAACCCCCTCTGTGGCTGGAGCAGAGTAAGGGAATTCCATGAACTGGCCGAGCTCTGAGGCTGAGGCCGGGCAAGGCAGTGGGGGAGGGGGCTGGAGACAAGGGAACAATTTTGGAGATGAAAAACAGCGACTGAAACGAGCTGAAAACCCCTCGTGAGTCACCTTTTCATCTCTGCCCTCCTGCATCCAGTGACTAACGTGGCAACAAAGCCGCAGGAGCTCCTCTCCCGGCAGAAACCCCGGAGACGCAAGCAGGGACACGCGAGAGGAGACACCTCGGCGGGAGAGCTCGCCTAATTGATCATCCTCCCCGCGTGGCTCCCAGCTCCTGCCGTATCTCCCGGAAAAACCAGCTGGGAAAGATCAGCCAAACCAGTTTGCTGAGCAGGATGGCTCTGGGCTCACCCAAAGTCTTGTTTTCGCTCTGCTCCCCAAACATCTCCTGACTTTACAGGGCTGGGGAGCCACATTTAACTGTAAAATCAAAGGCAAGCTAAAAAAACAGCCCAGAGCTCCTTGCCTGGTGGGAATGAACCTTCAGGGCATGCTGGATGCTGCCTTGGGGTGCTGGAGGGACTGGCCCCGCCTTCCCACCACCAAAAGGGTGACAGAGCTGAGAGCTGGCCAGAGCCACCGGTGTCACTCCAAGGGAACTTTCAGCCCAAATTTCCAAGGGCTTTCCCTCAGCCACCGCCTGGGGATGGCAGCCCCGGAGCACACGGAAGCAGCAGGAGACAGGGCTACATCTTGTGGGACATCCTGACTGGAAAGAGATCTGCCAAGATTGAGTCCAACTCCTCCCCTTGCCCAGGACACCCCAAAATCCCGCCCTGTGCATCCCTGGGAGCGCTGTCCCAGTGCTCCTGGAGCTCCGGCAGCCTCGGGAACGCGACCATTCCCTGGGGAGTTCTTCCAGTGCCTGACACAAGGACACAGCTCCAGCCCCCCCCAGTGCCCTGAGAGCAGCCAACAACCAAGCCAGAGGGGGTTCCAGACACCTGATTGATCAGCTGATGTTTGATAAGAAGCCAGGCTGGATGCCCACCATTCCAGCTCAACTGCAGCTCCCGGAGTGACCTCAGACTCGCTGCTCCCTCCAAGGGAACAGGTGGTTCCTCACAGCCAGGCACGGAGCCCAGGAATCCAGGCTTCTGGAATGTGAGGCCCAGGGATGAGCTCACGGCAGCTTTGCTCCTCTGTTTGGTTCTTCTTTTTAGATAAAAGGTGTAGGACTTGGGAAGGAAATGGGAACATCTGGGGACTGCACACAGTGCAGGAGAGAGAGGAGACCTGGGTGAAGTCATGGATGCTCCTGGATCCCTGGCAGTGCCCAAGGCTGGACACTGGGGCTTGGAGAGCCTGCGACAGTGGGAGGTGTCCCTGCCATGGCAGGGGTGGGAATGGGATGGGGTTTAAAGTCTCTTCCCACCCAAACCCTCACAGAGCAGGGATGGATGGGAATTGTGTTCTCAAGGGGATCATTCTGTTATTGTCTCTGTCAGGGGTAAAGAGGGAAAAACGAACCCATCAGAGGGAGACTTCCCATTCCCAGCTGGCCAGGGTCCCGCAGGATCCCACAATAACCTCAGCTGCATCCCAGCACAGGGAGAACGCACACAAACCCCTTCCCATGGGACAAGCAGTAGCAGAGTCATGGAATGGCATGGGTTGGAAGGGACCTCAAAATCATCCCATCCCACCCCATCCATGGCAGGGACAGCTCCCACTGTCCCAGGCTGCTCCAGCCCAGTGTCCAGCCTGGCCTTGGGTACTGCCAGGGATCCAGGGACAGCCACAGCTGCTCTGGGAATTCCAGCCCAGCCCCTGCCCACCCTCCCAGCCAGCAACTCCCAATTCCCAAGATCCCACCTACGCCTGACCTTGCCTGTCTTAACCTCCTTGATGGGGTTTGAGGAGCTGATGCTGAAACTCAAACCCGCCAAGTTTGTGAAAAGCAAAGCAGAAAAATGCTGGGGGAGAATTGTGGAACCTCCCTGTCCTCATCCCTCGGACACCCAGGTGCTCCCACCTGCCTGGGTCCCAGCACCCCTCAGAGCTCAGGCTGGCACCTGCAGGGGAAATTCAGCACTCAGGATTTAAAACTCACTGGACAGAAGGACAGGCTGGAGGAGGGAGCTCTAATCACCGAGCACGTTCCCTCCCTGGAGCCCAGAGGGAAATTCCTCAAGTGCTGGAGGCAGATTTTCCTTGGAAGGCGGCCACGAGCGCTGATCTGGCTTCTAGGAGAGATCGGCGTGGCCAGAGACTGCAGGGACCTCACAGACCAGCAAAAACCCTCCTCTGGCACCAACTTCCTCACAAGAAACCCATCAAAACCAAAAATTAAAGCATTTCCAGCTGCAGGGAAAACAGGGAATGATTCCACATGCAGGCTTGGGAATGACCTGAGAGCACCTGGAGATCTCCAGTGGTATTTGGACACTCAGGGGTGTTCGGTGAAGATCCAGAGGAGTTGATTATTTCAAATTTCAGCAAGGTTATTTATGGGACAAAATTAATTTCAGATTTCTAAAATACAGCACCGAGTGTGTAGGAGCAACATTTAAACTGGAAAGGGGAAAAGTAAACACTCCTTCCTTGTAAAACCTTAAATATTTGAGTCTCACTCCTACAGAAGGACTTGAGATGGGAGCTGGTTTCCTTTATGACTCCATTAAGGCTCTTTATGGATTTAGAACTGTCCCAGAATAGGAAACCAAGCCCCATTTTAAATTTCTGCCTGCTCAAAATAGAGATTTTTATTCTCTGGGCTTGACTCTTCCTCTTTTCCAGACAGGGATGGAATTGCTCCCAATTTCCTTGGGCAAGAGAGAAAACCAGGATTTTGATGTACTAAACTTGAGCCTGCTGCCCTGAACAAGGACAAACTCTGATGCCTTTAAACGGTGGCATCTTTTTAGGGTTCATTTCCCACTACAAGGATCTGTACCAAGGCACAAACCAAGTCACCACATTTTCCTATCACTTCTTATTTTATTAATTTGGTCATTCCCTTAATCATCCCTCATTACTGTGAAAATGTTATGGGTTTTTCAAATGTTCTGTAACAGCTCCTACTGGAATATGTTGGGCAGGGAAATCTCTTTAATTTCCCTCCTTTGGTTTTGTCCAGTCATTTTTCCTTCCTCCTTCCCCCAGCCAGGTGATTCAATTTAAATCAATATTGTGGTGACATTTCACAGAATCATGGAATGGTTTGAGCTGGAAAGGACCTTAAATCTCATCCCACCTTCCACTATCCCAGCCCCAATGTCCAGTCTGGCCTTGGACACTTCCAGGGAACCAGAGGCAGCCACAGATGCTCTGGGAGGCCTTGGGCTCTATCCCAGTCCCTCCCCACCCTCACAGAGAGGAATTCCTTCCCAAAAAGCCCATTTAATCTATACATTAAACTGCTTTAGTTTAATTTCATGGCTTAAACGAGAAATGGCAAGTCCAAAAAAGAAAAATTTCAAGACAAGTCGAAGAACAATCAAAGCCCTTCATCCATGACATTCCCACCTCTCCCGGCTCCCAGCTGGAGCTGCAGCCCAACAAGAAGTGCTGGGAGCACTGGAGGTCTGGTGGCCACAGAGCAGCCATCCTTGCCTGGATGGAGTCATTCCAACATGCCACCAGATCATCGACAGGCCCAGGAGTGGGAGCTGCCTCAGCTTTCCATGCTACTGGACAAGTCAGGGATGGCTCAGCTCTTCTCCATTACCTGTACAATGCCTTGTTTCTCCCCTCATCAATCATCATCCATTATGCAGCAGACCCAGGACTTCCCATCCTCACCTGGAACTCACCTCTCCCCTGTCTCTTTGCATATTCACAGAATCCTGGAATGGTTGGGCTGGGATCATCCAGTCCCACCCCTGCCGTGGGCAGGGACACCTCCCACTGTCCCAGGGTGCTCCAAGCTTTCTCCAACCTGCCCTTGAGATTCAGAGGTGCTGACGGTTTTAAATGCAAGAACATAGCTTGGGAGCACCTCCTGAAACAAAGACAAAACCTCCGTGTCCAGACTCCCATTGGACAGAGGAGGAAGGATTGAGGAGGCTCCTGCTCCTCTTCCTCCCCACCCGAGCTGGGTCCCTTCGGCTGCAGTTTGCTCTCATGAACCACACAAACATTTCATTGGCTCGACCTCACCGAGCCCTTTTCAGGCGTTTCATTCTTCCAAGAGCCCCAGCTTCCCCCCTCCAAAATCCCTGCATTCACGGCCTGGCGCTTGGAAAAGGCCCAAGGCCTCCACATTTCCTCACGCCCAGGAGGCCGCGGGCGCGTCGAGCGCCACGGTCAATAAAGTGCCAAGGAGCTAATGAAGATAAAAGTGTCAACACAGCCTGGTGATAACGCACACCTCTCCCAGGGAGCTGTTGGGACCATTCTGCAAACAGATTTGGCAGTTCCTGGCGGGCCCGGGCCCGAAAAGCGGCGTCCTGATGTTATTAAAGTTAACAGAAGTGTCATGGGATGACAGATGGCTCCCCGCACATCAATTGGATTCTGAGGAGTTCTCAAACCCTGGCGGGTTGAAAGCAGCTCCAGCACGAATCAGAGGCAGGGGCAAGATCATCGATACAAGGGATTATGCAGATTTAAGAAATACCCTCGGCACCCGAAAGTTTTCAGAATGCAAACGACGTCAACCCCGCGAACAAGAGGCACTGCATCATGATGGCAGCAGGGACAAAGCCAGGGGGGTTTAACAGACAAAAAAAGATTGTTTTAATAGGAGAGAAGCATCAGTCATTGAGTCTTACTTCATTCAGACTTTCTCTCCAACCCATCCATCTTCAGTGCCAAGAGATGACAGGACCACCTCACTTTTCCCCCGGCCTAGTGTATCAATAATGCCCATTTCTCCCCAAACAAATGACTCCCCAGAATGGCCCTTTTCCCAAAATTGGCTGCCAAGCCCCACAAAGGCCTCAGTACCTGCTATGGTCAACTTGGCTCCAACGGGGCCCCCTCCAGAGGTGGCCACCGATGGGTGGAGCCTTGCCCAACCATCTTCCCCAAGAGCCACTTTGTCACTGCTGGCCGGGGAGCATCTGCGGAAGAGGGGACGGGGCGGGGGGGTGGCCACGCCGCAGAGGGACACAGAGAGGGACACAAACGGGCACGGACACAGGGGAATGCAAATTCCTCCGCCCTCGCAAACGCCTCCGTGGGCATTCTCTGGGAACAAAGGTCCCCGAGGCGGGCGGGCTCTGCATCACTGCTCTCTCTGTTCCCAGCACCTGCTCGGCATCGGCCGCGGAGTCGCCGCGGTCCCTCCGCGCCGCGGCCGCAGAAGCCAACGGCAGCACAATGGCCCCGTTGGCCAGGGTCAGGCCTGGCTTTCTTCCTCGCCCCCTTCCACCAGCCCTTTTCACCTCCACCATCTCCAGGAGCGCGCGGTAAGGAGGTGGCTTCGAGGGACGAGAGGAGGAGGAGGGGGGAAATATAGGTCTCTGGCGTAAATCACTGACGCCGTTTCCCCTCCTCTCCCTTCCCTTAAGACCTGATGGTCTTCAGTCACACATCTTAAAAGCAAAACAAAAAACAAAAACACAAAGACTTACTTGTCTCAAGTCGATGAAGGCCAACTGCAGCGTGTCCCCTTGGAACCCAGGCACTGGGCCGGATCTGGCAAACTCTGTGGGAAAGAAAAGAGGATAAAAAGCGCCTTTAACTAACCATGGACAGGGAGATTGGCAGACGGATGACAGGGAAGACAAGAGAGGCTGGGGGAGAGGAGGACCGCGCTTCTAAGGAGTCATGTCTCCCTCCCTTCAGCGTCTTTGTTTGCCCTTCAAAATTCGTGTCATCAAAACACCATTAATTCCACCGTCCTGACAGCAAGGAAACTGTACTAATTCGACCTGAAATTTATTCCCATGAGCCGCACTGGGCTTCAGAGTATTTGTTTTGTGAACGGACAAACAACTCGCCCAGAAGAAAGGGGGGGATGGGGGTGGAAAAGTTTTTCCTCTCAACACAATAAAATCTTCAGCTGTGAAACTCTTTTCAGTTCCGAAAGCTATTTATATTTTAGGGCGCTGAAGGAATTTTCTAATTTCACGCCTGTCACCAGGCTCCATGAGCATTCATCAAAAAAATATGCCTGGCCGCGTCATTAATTATCAGGCAGCAGATTATTTGCATGATCTGGTGATGGCGCCTCTTGGTCAGCCCAAACGCGGAGAACCGCGGCCGTTGGGTGGCATTTTTATTTCTGGTGGATGAAGACATCTGACAACTGAATAACGTTGGCTTCTAAAGCGAAGAGAATATTTCCAAGGCCACATTTATCTCCTTCCAGGCTAATCTGGCCAAAGTTTCATACTTTGGTTGTTCATTTTTCTCCTAATCCATTCTTTAAACCAAACCTAAAACCGCTGAAGGGGCTTGAATGGATCCATGTTAGAGGATCTTGGTTCCTCCATGGCCATTTAGCAGCTTTTCCTTGGGAATGCTCAGAAGCCGACGCCTGCACGCATCCGAGGGCGTCCTTTGAGGTTGGTTCTGCCCAACTTCACTTCATTTTCACCCTCTGCAGTTACAGCTTCATCTCCGCTCTCCTCACAACCTCTCGGCACTGAAGGAACCTGGTTTGTGAGGCCACAACTCAGCGTCACCAGAGGCACCAAGGAGGGGGAGCATCTGCCTGGGGTTGAGTTCCGTGGCTCCTGCAGGCACTGGAGGTACCAGAGGAACGAGATGTTTTCTTGGGATTAAGCCAGGTGTGATGGCACAAAGGGAGAAAGGAGGGAAGATAAACACCAAATACAGATTTTTCAGTTACACAGCCCGTTATTTCCCATCTATAGAGGTTTTTACCCTACAGAAAGCCTCCAACAGCTCCTAAAGCTGCACAAAGATGAGGATTAGGGATGGCTGGGTAATATGGAAGGAGAATTTTGCCTTTTGTCTCCATCATTAAACAGAGGTACCAGTGGGCAAAACGATTTCATGTCAGGTGGTCTTTGCCTTGAACACTTGTCCTCCCAAAAGTTTTCCTATTTCCAAGCCAACGCCACAAAATCAGGAACATAAATCACCACACTCCCATTTCCAAAGCTCTCCTAGCACAGCCCAATCACAGCGCAGCCCCTTGGCTCTAACAGGAAGAGATTAATGAGTGAAACACCAGGATTCAGTCCTGTCCCTCAACCGCCTCATTTCGGGGAAGGTAAAGCAGGGTTATTAATCAGCTCCCTTGCTCCACCTTCCATTAAAACCTTGGGATGGAGAACATCCTTCAAGCCAGACACAGGCACCTCCAGGGGCACAGGGGACACCTCTCAGACTCTGCCTCTTAATAGTCTCAGATGCCAGAAGAGCTTTGAGATTGAAACCATCGCTCATCTTTGCAGTGATCACTCAAGTGACAACCGCTGCAGGACAAGAGCAAACACGGCTGGGAAATCACTGCTTTTATCCGAAGTTACGAGTCGAAAGGAGCAATAAAAAAATAACAAGAGAAATTACGGACATGGCTGCTCATATTTAGATTTGGGATAGAAAAAACACAAACCGAAGCCAGCAGGAACCAGCTACAGTTGTGCCTTTGGAATTTTGCACAGGATGGGACTGGACAGGGATGAAGTTCCTGATGAACAGGAGGAAGTTCTTCCCTCTTCCCTGTGAGGGTGGGCAGGCCCTGGCACAGCGTGCCCAGAGCAGCTGAGGCTGCCCCTGGATCCCTGGCAGTGTCCCAGGCCAGGTTGGACACTGGGACTTGGAGCACCCTGAGATAGCGGAAAGTGTCCCTGCCCATGGTAGAGCATGGGACTGGATGGGATTGAAAGTTCCTTCCCACCCAAACCATTCCACAATTCCCTGAGATCCGAGCTGCTCAGCTCCAGCCAATTCCACTGACCAATCCCGCAATATTCCGGGTGCAAAAAGCCCGAAGCAACTTCACATGTGTCCCTCAAAAACTGTTTTAATTAATCCTAACTGCAAAGGCATTTTAATGTAGGTTTGCTATAAAATTTGACTGCAGCTTGCCCGAGCCAGCAGGGAGGGAGGATCAACCCAAACTCTCTGACTCTGATCTGCAAGGGATAAATCATCTTTACACATTCCCCCGACACCCCACTGTCCCATCTGGAACAATTATCCCGAGAACCACATCCATCCTAAAACACCCCACCTTGGAGAAGCACAATACCTGAGAAACTAAAAATGTTTAGAAATGAGAAACGGTGCTTAGGCACCTTCTCAAAAGGTGAAATTCCCCTGTGTGGCTCAGGCCGGAGATGTCCGTGGCTTGAAGAGCCAAACCACGATTCCCTGCCCTCCAAGGATGGGGTCACCTCATGTTCCTGATTACATTTGGAGAAATCCTGGAAAAAAAAACCCTGGAAGGACTGCGAGGAAAGCGAGTTTCTATTTTGGATCAAGGGCCTCGCAGCTGTTCAGCGTCTCTTTAGGAGCACACACAGAGTTGGGAAATTTAAGATCTTCCCCAAAGCATGAACTTCAAATGCTCATGAGAAAATGCCTGTGATTGTGAATGTTCTCACAAGGCTGGTGAATTTATCACCGCTGTCAGCTGCTTGTGAGCAACCCAAGACAGATTCCAATCCAAGGCAGATTTCATCTCAAGACAGACTTCATCCTGAAAGAGATTTCATCCCAAGGCAGATTTCATCCCAAGGCAAATTCCATCCCAAGGCAGATTTCATCCCAAGACACGGCTGCTCCTTAGCAGCTCACCTTTAGCTGCCTCTGCCCATTGTCTCTTCCCATGGTTCCCTGCCCATGGAGGGGTTGGAACTGGATGGCTTTAATATCTTTTCCATCCCAAACTGGATGGCTTCTAAAGCCTTCTTCATCCTGAACCAATCAGTGATTCCTAAGGAACCTACGGGAGGAAGGCTGCGAGAGTTATGGAGCGACACTGCCCTTCAAAACTTAGGATGGCCACACATTGAGCCAACAGTGATTAAAGATGAAATTTTTATCAAAATACTGAATGAACAATGCTCTGGAACCTTTTAGAGCAAGGTGACCCTGCCCATGGCTGGAATGAGATGGTCTTTATGGTCCCTTCCATCCCAAGCCAATCTGTGATCCCTAAGGAAGCCACTGGGTGAACCTGTGAGAGTTACAGATGACACTTCCGAACTGAGGATGGTCACACATTGAGCCAGCCCTGAATTGAACAGCAATCCTCATCAAAAGACTCATCAACACTGAATTTACAAAGCTCTGGAACCTTCTGGCTCAAGGTGTCTTGGTCCATGGCTGGAACGAGATGGGTCTTTAAGGTCCTTTCCAACCCAAATTCTACAATTCTGGGATTCTATCACTGACATCCAAGAAATGAAATTATATCCAAGCCTATACTCTTTGTTTTCCAAAAGAAATTATGTAGGAGCTGATATTCTTTGTGTCCAAGAAGACATGATGTAGGAGCTGATATTCTTTGTGTCCAAGAAGACATGATGTAGGAGCTAATATTTTTCATATCCCAGAAGAAACAAGAGCAGGAATTCAGCCCAGACACTTGGAAAGGCTGCTGCAGCCCCGGGCTGGAGGAATGAATGCAATGTTTCCCCTGGGCTGCTGGAGAAGGAGCTGCACCTCCTGTAATCGCAGGTCACACTTTACATACCAATGCCACCAACTCATTCTGAAGGAGGAATGAACAAAGTCTTGGAGCAAAAAAGGAGAAACAAAGAGGAGAGCGGGGCTTTAGAGGAGAGACACAGCCAGTTCTTCTTGGGTTTAATCTCTTCAAGCAGATTTCAGGATAATTTTCTCGGAACAACCGAGCGCAGTGTTGGCCTCAGTACTGTCGGGCTGGTTTATTGTACTGTCTTCACGACCAAGGCAAGCAGCAAACATAGCAAGCAACCTACAGAGCAGCCCCTTGAGCAGAAAATCACCGGAGAATAGAGCAGATCAGTATGCGGCTGTTTGTACAAAGCATTTAGCCAGGCTAAAGGTTTGAGGGGTTTGTGTTCAGGCCAAAAAAGTAATGTCTTTGCAAGGTCTACAGGCTTGGGCCACCCAGGGCAGGTCACAGGGGGACTCCAACCTCTCTTCCAAAACATTTCACTGATGAAAGAATCAAGGAACAGGAACCGTTAAGCCCTTTACAATGGACAAAGAATAAAGAGTTCAAAGGCACGGCAGAAAAGAGACATCCACTGTAAATTAATTAATTACAGCCAACGGGGGGATCTCCCTGCGCCCCTGGCGCGGCTGCGCACGCAGGGCAGGGCCCTGCATGGATTGAGCGATAAAAACAGACCCAGCCGGTGCCTTCATCCCTCAGAAACATCATTTGAGGGCCAGATTTCCTCTGAATCACACGGGATTCATGATGGCACCTCTGGGATGGAGGCTGAAGCAGTTCCCAGAGGAGGGAATGTGGACCAATCTGCTCATGGCCACGGATAAGATCTGGGGAATGGACCATCTCAGGATTCCTCAGGGAAGGATGGAGATCTTGAAGTCATCTTCCTCGGATAAAGCCTTGGAAGGCTAAACTGGAACAGGATGAGATGTGTCCCACTGGGTCTTTCAGGCAGTTCATTTAAGCCGTGCCTTAGTGGGGGTTTAAAAGGGGTGAGAGAACCTCTCCTGACTGTAGGAAAGGAGCCCTGAAAGCTAAACCATCCCAAATCCACTCCTAGGAAAGCCCAGCAATGGGATCTCTTTGGATAAAGCCTTGGAAGGCCATCCTAGGAAAGCCCAGTGATGGGACCTCCTGTTCCACATCCACAGGAACAAAGTGACACCCTGAGGACACCGAGGCTGAAGAACAAATCCATGGGTGGACTCTGGAGAAGCTCTGGAGAAGGTAGGGAAAAGTGAGAACTGCTGGGTAGGAACTGAGGCAAGAGGAACAGGGAGAAGATCCCAATTCCCACACTGAGCTTCTCCTTCGCCCAGTTTCCATACTGAGCTTCTCCTTCTCCCACACCATTCCCACACAACCCCGCTCTGAAGCTGTTCCCCATTACAGCCCGAGCTCTCAAATCTCATTCCCATCTGGGTGATTTCATAGAGCTGTGGGAAGAGGGAGGAGTTACCCAAAGCACTCTGAACTGGGTCAGATTAAAGAGAAACTTCTCTCCCTCCCCATCAATCGCTGCACTGATGGAACAAAGATGGGCCTGGAGTGCTGTCACTGCAGAGAAAGGAGTGGTCCCAGTCATGGGACACTGGCAGGGCTGAGCAGCACCCACAGCCCCAGGGAGGGACTCCTCAGGGGTTGACCACGAGATGTTTTTCAAGCTGAAGAAAAGGAAGCTCTTCAGAAGGATGTTGGAGATGTGTGCCAAGAAGTCTGGAACAGAATCCGTAGGACTGGTTTAAGAGTCGGGTGATGGATCTCCACAGGTTCCCACCCCCGAACCCGAGGGGCACAGAGGATGTGTCCTGGCAGATGTGAAGTCCTCAGATCATTAAATACCAACACCAGCAAGTGGGAACTGTGCCCATCCCACCATCACCTCAAGAGGCTGTGGAATTTCCATCCCTAGAAATGTCCAAGCCCAGGTTTTGGCCTTCCAGAGATCCAGGGGCAGCCACAGATTCTCTGGGCACCCTGTGCCAGGGCCTCCCCATCCTCAGAGCCAGGAATTCCTTCCCACTTTCNGGGAGATGCCCAGATCTGACCCCAAGGCCTGAGGCACATCCAAAGGTCAGCTCCTGTGGGGTGACATTCCTCTCCTGATCTGTCCTGCTTAAGCCTTCCTGTCTCCACTGCAACATTCCCGCTTTTCCCCCCAAATCCAGGCTTTTCCTGGGGCACTGCAGCAGGACAGACACCAATTAGGGATATCATAACTCCAGCACCACAAACTCCAGTCCCTGACGGATCACAGGTTGGAAGAACACCTGGGAGTCCTTCGGATCATGCTGAGGGAGAGGATGGCTCTGGCATCATGGACAAACCCCGGCGCTGCCCTCAGATCCCAGGATTTTCCACATGGGAAATTCCCGCCAGGCAGACAAGGAGGAGGTGGGGAACGGCTGCACCGGGATCCGCGTGGGCACATTTTGGGACAATCTNTTTTCCTGGGGCACTGCAGCAGGATAGACACCAATTAGGGATATCATAACTCCAGCACCACAAACTCCAGTCCCTGACGGATCACAGGTTGGAAGAACACCTGGGAGTCCTTCGGATCATGCTGAGGGAGAGGATGGCTCTGGCATCATGGACAAACCCCGGCGCTGCCCTCAGATCCCAGGATTTTCCACGTGGGAAATTCCTGCCAGGCAGACAAGGAGGAGGTAGGGAACGGTGCCAGGATCCACGTGGGCACATTTTGGGACAATCTGTGGGGATGGAGAATTCCTCACCCCAGCAGAGACATCTGGGGGTGTGCCTGGCCGATCCCCAGGAGAGGGGCTGACTAAAAATAGGGCATTTAATGCCATTTGAAACAGAATTTTTTTAGGGTGCTTTTAATTTTCCATAACACAGAAGTTAAAAGACTTTGGAGATCATGGAATTGCTCATTTTATGATCCAAGGATTGTAAAATCCTCTCAACCACTGCTGGAACCTGTTATGGAGATGGGAAACACTTCCTAGGAGTGAGAACAGCCCCATTTCTTTGGGATCTTTTTGGCTGTCACCTCCAGATCTGGGGTGTTACATTTGATTCCCACTATCTCTGAGGTAGAGGGGAGATGGAAAAATTATATATTTATCAAATTATGTATTTTTAAATGGATTTATGAGTTCAAAAAGAGCAGAGCAGGGCATGCAGGAATTAAAAAATCCCACTGCATTGTTAAATCATGGATTATGGGTGCATTCTGGGACGCATCTGAAAGAATGAAATGCCTTTCCTGTAAAAAGCATCACCTCCTCTATTTGCAGGTTCCCAAAAATCTTTGGGGTTTCTTTCCCCTCTCCAGGGGCTTATTTCACTGGGATGAAGCCACGGGAAACAGCTGGGATTTTTCCCAGCTTAATTTACCTCACCTCTCCTTTAACCAGATTATTCCTTCAGCATTGACAAAGAAAACCTTAATAAACCCCAGCATCCAAACCCTGCAGCCCCATTCCCTCGTCGTGGCACTCACTGTTGGAAGGGCTCCAAACAGCCCTAAAATCCTATTTTAATGTGACAAGTGCAAGATAAAACTGCTGGATTGGGCAAGGTTTGGGAATCTGGGGGGAGGCGGAGGAAGGAGGCAGAGGCACGAACAGGTACTGTGAGGACGTTGAGATTTTTTTACCTGTGCTTGCAGGTAAAAAAAAGATTTTAAAATCTCCAAAAAACCAAGAATAAACCCCAACCTTACTAACTGAAACTTATTTTCTGAACATGCCACTTCCCTCTTGGAACTGGCTCATCCCAAAATTCCAACCTTGATGGATTTCTGCTCCAAAAAACCCAAATTAAAGCGATTCCCAGGCGCAGCAGAGCCACCAGGCAGACGCGTGGGGATGAGGAGGCAGAGTTTTTCTGCTGGGAAGGAAAAGGATTTTGTCTGTTCTGGGGCTGTCAGTGATGGATGGGGAGGGATCCAGCTCCAGCATCCATCTCCATTCCCTGGGGACAGGTCCCTGACCCTGCTGCCCAGGTTGGTGTCACCTGCTCCGGGATGTCTGGGCGCTCCCGGCTCTCCAAACCCCTGGCATTTCAGGAACTGTGCTTTCCAGCCTGCTGTGAAATCCCATCCGTCTTCCTTGGCAGCAGCAGCTTTCAGGGAAGAGCTGATCCACGTTACGGATGGGGCGGGAAACTGCCGGGCTCGGAGCGTTTGCAGGCAAAAAAACCCAGGGGATTATTACAGGTGACAAATGCTTCCCATTTCCGCCAGCTCCGGCCCTCCTCACAGGCAGACACCTGTGGGAATGCTCTGAGAGGAAAAGGAACATTAAAAGAAAGGCCTCATAAGCTGGGGCTGCCCATCCCTGGAAGGGTCCAAGGCAGGGCTGATGAAGTTTGGAGCATCTGAAGAAGTTGATGTTCTTCCCCAGTTCTGGTTCTCTCCTGGCCCCTCTGCAGGGAATTTTGTCCTTGGAGTCACCTCTTTGTGCCGGGTCAGAGCGATGGGAATGAGGAGTTTTGTGGCAGCAGCTCCTCAGAGGGGTGTGGAGCATCGTGGTGCCAGGGCTTCGCTCCCAAACCTGCTCCTTTTGGATCTTCTGGCTCCCACCTGAATTGGGGCTGGAATTCTCCAGTTGCCCTCGAGTTGCTGCTTGTGCTGCTCAGTAAAAGGGTTAAAAACCAGAGCCTAAAGCAGACAAAACTCATGGGCCAAAGTCATTTTGGGTGTGAGCCACATCGATTCAAACCATCACCAAAAACCCGAGCCTGCGGCAGAGCAGGAATTCCTCCTGGAGCTGTGACAAAGCCAAGGGCAGGGAGGGTTGGGCTCTTACGTTCGCACTCCTCCACGTCCAGGTTGAACTGGTGCAGGGCCCCCAGCGTGAGCTGCCTCACCTCGGCCTCCAGCAGCAGCTGCAGCAGCGACGTCGAGAGGTGCTTGCAGGCAGACATGCAGGCGGTCTGGGCCACCTTCCCCTGCAGGACAAACGGACACTCGTCAGGGCCAGAGGCACAGACAGCACCAGAGAACCTCTCCAGAGCAGAGCAGCCCCCTCGGTAAAGCCACCAGAGAATCCTCCAGCCCAGCATAGCCAAATCTCCTCCGGTGAAGCCACCAGAGAGCTCCTCCAGCCCAGCACAGCCAAATCTCCGCAGGTAAAGCCACCAGAGAATCCTCCAGCCCAGCATAGCCAAATCTCCTCCGGTGAAGCCACCAGAGAGCTCCTCCAGCCCAGCACAGCCAAATCTCCGCAGGTAAAGCCACCAGAGAATCCTCCAGCCCAGCATAGCCAAATCTCCTCCGGTGAAGCCACCAGAGAGCTCCTCCAGCCCAGCACAGCCAAATCTCCGCAGGTAAAGCCACCAGAGAATCCTCCAGCCCAGCATAGCCAAATCTCCTCCGGTGAAGCCACCAGAGAGCTCCTCCAGCCCAGCACAGCCAAATCTCCGCAGGTAAAGCCACCAGAGAATCCTCCAGCCCAGCATAGCCAAATCTCCTCCGGTGAAGCCACCAGAGAGCTCCTCCAGCCCAGCACAGCCAAATCTCCGCAGGTAAAGCCACCAGAGAATCCTCCAGCCCAGCATAGCCAAATCTCCTCCGGTGAAGCCACCAGAGAGCTCCTCCAGCCCAGCACAGCCAAATCTCCGCAGGTAAAGCCACCAGAGAATCCTCCAGCCCAGCACAGCCAAATCTCCTCAGGTAAAACACCAGAGAACCTCTCCAGAGCAACCAAATCTCCTCAGTTAAAGATACCAGAGAATTCTCCAGCCCAGCCAAATCTCCTCAGTTAAAGTCACCAGCACAAAACTTTTCCAGACGAGCCCAAATTCCTCAGTAAAAGCACCAGAGAACATCTCCAGCTCATCCTTCTCCCAAGGGAATTCCCTCTGGAAGTGGCTGAGGGAAGGGTTAGGCCTTGCTGGGTGCAGCTGGAGAAGCTCCACTCCAGGAGAGCTTTGGGGTGCTCAGAGCTCAAAGAGCACAGCAAGACAAGACCCCATTGATTATCAGGGAATCATGGAATGTCTGGGGGAAAGGGACTCCATGGCCCATCTCATCCCATGGGCTGAGACACCTCCCACTATCCCGGGCTGCTCCAAGCCCTGTCCAGCCTGACCTTGGACATTCCCGGCCACAAGCTGACCCTCTCTGTGGCAGGTGGGTCTGCACCAGAAGCTAAACCAAAGAAAATGGGGAAATCCTTCAGGACAAGAGCGGGATCTGGCACAAACCCTCAGGCTGACAGCACAGGGAATGATCCCGATGCCTGCGTGTGCGATGCCACCAGGGAGGTTTTGGATCATGGTGCTGCCCTGAAAACAGCTCCAGCAGGAGATTATGTTCTCAAACATTCACAAAAGACTCCTAACACGCTTTCCTGACACCAAGGTGTGGCTTAGGAGCTCTCACTGACTCTTACAAGCACTTTACAAGCTGTGTTTAAACTGGGATTAAATTAATTTCCAGCTCGGCATCGCCGGTTTCGCTACAGCAGCACGGCAGTGTTTGATGCCTGTGCTGGGAAGGGTTTTTCCCAGCTCTGCAAAGTTGGTTTGGATCTTCAGGCCACATCCATCTTCAGCAGGAGGGGAAAAAAGGGTATTTTATTTAAAAAAGGAGCCGAGCTGTGTGTCGCAGGGCAGGGTGCTCCATCTCCCGCCCGCCGCCGCTCCCAGGCTCCGGAGCGTCCATCACTCACCTCCCAACAAACACCTGCACCAAAATGAAGATGAAGCATGGCAACCATAAAGTTTAGCAGAGCTCTGGGGTTTTTTTCTTTGCTTTTCATCATTTGTTTGTGCTTTTCTGACACGCTGGGTTATTTAAAGCCCCGCTCGCGCCAATTCCTCATCTCTGAAAGCTGCGGGAAGTACGGCGCTGCCCCGCTGTGATTTTTCTTCATTACTTCCAACAGACACTCGAGTTTTTGCTGTGGCTGAGGAGTTTTGACACAATCAGGGAATATCCTGAGTTGGGAGGGAGCCACAGGATCACGGATCCCACCCCTGGCCCTGCACAAACCCCCCAAAATCCCACCCTGGATCCCTGCAGCTCTGCCCAAAGGCTCCCGGAGCTCTGGCAGCCTCGGGGCTGTGCCCATTCCCTGGGGAGCCTGGGCAGTGCCAGCACCCTCTGGATGAGGAGCCTTTCTCTGATCTCCAGCCTGATGCTCCCCTGACCCAGCTCCAGGCATTCCCCGGGTCCTGTTCCTGCCACAGCTGCCCCTCTGGAGCAGCAAATCCCGACAAGTCTCTGCTGAGCCTGCTCTGCTCCAGATGGACATCCCAGGTGCCCTCAACCCCTCCGTGTGTCATTGAGATGTCCCAGATGGAAGCAGAGGATGGGAAATCAGAGCTCTGCAGCCAAACCTTGGGACCCTGCTGAGGACAGAGGATGGAGCTCCTGACCCTTCCTGGGAGAGCAGGAGAAAATCCCTGGAGTAGCTCATGCTCCACAGCAACAGGAATTTACAGAGGGCTGTAACCCTTGGAGAAACCTTGGAGGTTCTCACCCCCAAGTGAACCATGGAATGCTCTGAGTTGGATCTTAAATCCAACCCATTCCCACCCCATCCATGGGCAGGGACAGCTTCCACTGTCCCAGGGGATCCAGCCTGGCCTGGGCACTGCCAGGGATCCAGGGCAGCCACAGCTGCTCTGGGAATGCCAGCCCAGCCCCTGCCCACCCTCCGAGCCAGCAATTCCCAATTCCCAAGGTGCCAGCCCAATCTCCCCTTTCCCAGTGGGAGCCATTCCCTGGCTCCTGTCCCTCTGTCCCTTGTCCCCAGCCCCTCTCCAGCTCTCCTGGAGCCTCTCCAGGGACTCTGAGGATTCCCTGGAATTTTCCTTTCTCTGGGGGAACACCCCTCAAGATGAACTTCTTGAGTTTCCCACGTGCCCACCTCTCCAGCCTGCCCAGGTCCCACTGGGTGCCCTCCTTTCCCACACCACACAAAGGAAAAGCCCCAGAAAGGTTTTCTGTCCCTACTGACTGAAACCTCAGAGGAACAACCCTGTTACACCCCAAGCGTGGGTCAGATCAACCTTTGAGGTACCTGGAGGGTGACCCACACCCGGCCGGGGCACCAGCTGCTGGTCAGGAGGGAGTGCATGAGAAGTGACACCATGGGGGGTGGAAAAGAGCAACCACTGAGATGAACTGCCGCATAAACTGAGCCCCAAACGGGGAAAATGGGATGGGAAAAGCAATTTCATCATCAGGGCTGGCAGCACCACGACTCTGAGAGGCTTCCCCGAGTGGAAGGGGCACTCCAGGATGTTCCTTACGGGACTGTTCTCCCAGGACTTGTTGCAGAGATGGCAACGGGGATCCAAACAAGCCCAGAAGCAACTTCTGGCTCAGCCTTCCCTCCTTCTGCCTTTTCCACACAGGATTAGGCCAGGCCTAAAATTGTTTCCAAGTGCAAATGTCCACTGTCCTCACTGAACCTGCATCTTCTCCAGCCAGCTGAGAACACCACCTTCTATTTCCATTATTCTCGAGGTTTAAACACCTAAAAATCTTTTCTTTAGAAAATATTCAGTTTTTCCTCTCAAAGGACACATGGATGCCTCATAGTTTAGATCCAGTATTATCTGAAGAAAAGCAAAAGTACACGGAATTTTTTTTTTCTGCTTTTTAAGCCCAAATCCCTTTTTTTCCCCTTGTATTTATTATCAGAGAACTCGGAGATGCCACAGGAGTTTCAATCACGGTGTTAAATGTCTGCTCAGAGAACAGACGGTACCACCAGGGATGAGCAACAGCTCCTGCCCTGGGCACCGAGATTTAAAACCCTCCCAGAATTTATGGGTTTCACTCCTTATAAATAAGACCCAACTTAATCCTTTCCTGCCTCACCCCTGCGCTCCACGAGTTACAGCAGCTCCTTATAAAGTCAGCCGTGGCTTGTGAACATCAATTTCAGGCCATTTCCCCAGGAATACAGCGGGAAATCTGCTGGATAAGCAGCTGCTGCTGACAGGAGACAAACGAGCGTGCGGCCGCTGATATATCAGCACTAATAAGCTGCTGCTGCAGCTGAAGGTTGTTTGCATTCCCGCTTGGAATGGCCCGGGCTGGCAGGAATCGAGCACATCCTCCTGCCACAGATGCCCACCTCGGCTCTTCACAGCTAATTTACGGTGGAGTTTCACTTCACGGTGTTGGCGGGGTTTTTTTTTTCCCCCTGGTTGTTTTTTTGTGTTTTCCTGCTGCTCTAGAAGAGCCGGACTCTCCCGCCCGGCTGCGGGATGTGTGGAGCCGAGCCGGGCATGGACGGGTTTGCCACAGCCTCGACACTCCCAAAATCCTTACCTGCCCCAACCCTGCAAAAATCATCACCTGCCCCAACCCTCCTGAAACCGCCACCCGCCCCACCCTTGGCAGTGGTGCCGGGACCTGTGCCCTGGCAGGGAGCGGGAAGCTCCGAGATGTCACCGCGGCCGTGGCTGCTCCTGGAGCCCCGCGGGCAGCTCAGAGGAGCGGCGGCGCTCAGCCCGGCTGGCTCCGGCCCCGCGCTAATTGCTAATTCCCTGGGGATTGTGGGGAGCGTGGCAGAAGCAGGGACACTCCCAAGGGCTG
>VWZN01009486.1:58246-73568 GCA_013396955.1 Regulus satrapa
CGCAAAAATTACCCCCTCCCCCAACCCTCCCAAAACCCTTACCTGCCCCAACCCTCCCAAAATTCTCACCTGCCCCAACCCTCCCAAAATCACCACCGGCCCCAATCCTGCAAAAATCACCACCTGCCCCAACGCTCCCAAAATCACCACCTACCCCAACACTCCCAAAGTCCTTATCTGCCACAACCCTCCCAAAATTCTTACCTGCCCCAACCCTCCCAAAATCACCACCTGCCCCAACGCTCCCAAAATCACCACCTACCCCAACACTCCCAAAATCCTTATCTGCCACAACCCTCCCAAAATTCTTACCTGCCCCAACCCTCCCAAANAAGGGCTGTGCCTGTGCCAGCACCCTGAGCCGTCACGGTGACATCCTGATCCCGCTCCCCAGCGTGGCTCCAGCCCGGCGCTGGCCCTGTCTGGATTTCAGGAGCAACCTGCCCAGACCTACCCTGGTCCCTCCAGCTCAGGAACAATTTGTCCAAAGGGCGGGATGAGATCTGGACAGGGAGCAAAGAGCAGGGATGCAACCCTGAGCTGAGCTCTCTGCAGGGAAAGGGGAAACCAAACGCCTCAAAGGCACCAACACTCATTTTCCAACGTGGCAGAAAACTAAAGAGCTTCAATCCCAGGAAGAGCTTTGTGGGGTCACTCATTATTTAAGACCTTTGCAGATCCCACCAAAACCTGGATTTGCACTGGGAAGAACAGGGAGCACAGGCAAAAGCTGACAGATCCCCATGGCCAAGGTGCCCAAACATCTCCTGTGTGCAGCCTCAGTCAAGCAAAGCCATTCTGAGAGCGTTAGCCCAGCAACACCCACAGATTTATTGTCTTGTGGCTCAATCCGGTTGTAGCCAGATTCCTGGAATTGAATCCCTCTGTCCACAGCTCCTGATGGAACCTGGGGTTGCCATGACACCTCTCAAGGTGACACTGCCCTCCCCGTGCCACCAGTGCTCCCTCTGGACACACAGGAAGGATTCAGAAGGTTCCCTGTGGCCATTCCAAGCACTGAAAGGGAGGAGCCAAACCCCAAAGCTGTCCCAGAGGCAAGGGGCTCCTACCAGAACTCATCACCACAGGATCTCCAAGGCTGGAAAAGCCCTCCAGGATGACCGAGCCCAAGCCGTGACCGAACCGCACCGTGTCCCCACCCAGGTGACACCTCCAGGGCTGGGGACTCCAAACCTCCCTGGGCAGTCCCAAAGCCCACGGGCTGCACCCCACCGAGTCCATCCTACGTGAGGAGAGCCTCCCTTTCCATGCCTAGCCCACCCCAGAGGGGGAAGAGGGGAAGGCTCTGCAGGGCAGGGCCGCGCGGAGGCTCCGGAGCCGGCCCCGCTGCCGGGAGCGCTTGTTTAGAAAGGGCCAATCTGTTACCAATTAGGGAGAGGAAACGCCAAGAGGCTGCCTTGTTAATTAAGGAACTGGCTATCAAAGGACTCATTAAGGGCTACTGAAATGGAATGGTTGTTCAAATAAATACCCATTAATCTTAACGTGCAATCAGGAACGCGCTGCCAGTCCCCACCACCCAGCAGGAGCTGCCATGGAGTCAGGGAATGGGTTGGGTCAGGCCCAGAGATCACCCAGCTCCACCCTGACACCTCCCAAGATCCCAGCGGCCCCGAGCCCTGTCCAGACGGTCCTCGGGCGCTTCCAGGGATCCAGGGGCAGCTTCCCTTCACCTGTTGGTGCCTCCTGTCCTTCCCCTGGCCCAGTCCAGGTGGGATGTGGTCCCTGGAATCCAAGCCCAGCTCCTGCTGTAGCACGGAGAACCCTCTCAAGCGACTCGCTGAGGAATTATCGCAGCATTTCCATGGAAAACAAAGCCTGACAGGCTCCAAGCGCTCTCAGAGTTTCCAAGTATTTTTTTTTGCTACCAGCAGAATTCCTTCTTCACCCACAACAAGCATCAGGATTGATGCGATTAAGGATATTTAGATGTGCAAATCCAGGGACTTCAGACAGAAGAAAAGGGGGCCAAAAACTGGGAATTCTTTGGTATTAAATGTACAATTTTCTATAAACACCACAAGTTGTCCTCATAATTTCAACACTGAATTTCCTGACTTTCCCAATCCATAAGGCAGCACTGGGATGTTTTGCAGAGGATGGAAACGTGATGGGGAAATCATGAGCAATTGTTTGGTAGCACAAACCCCAGGATAATCCCAGTGGATCCTCTCTCTGTGGCCACGGATGGAGACTTCAGACCCCGCAGACCTCCCAGGGCTCATCTCTGGCTCCAGAAGCTTCTGGATCCCCTGGCTGCCCCAAATCCCCCTAAACTGGGGACAGATGCAGCAAATCAGCTCTGGAAGTTTCTCCTGCCTTGCCTGCACTGTCCTGATTTGGCTTTTTTTTTTTTTAAACAACAGTTCTGCACTCACTGAAGGTGGCAATCCAAACCATCACCCAAAAACAAGAACGCTTCCCAAAGTGTTGAAACAAATGAACGATGAGTACTTGTAAATTTTAAAAGTAATTTTAAGAGGTTTACTTTAAAAATAAACCTTTCATTAATTGCCCAGAAGTCCATTTTCAACAGGACCAAGTGGGTTTTCATGGAGATTTTTGATTTGATTTTTTTTTTCTGGTTTGTTTTGGATGTTTTCAGCTTTGTTTTAGTTTAAAAAACCACACAAAACCAAACAAAAGCTCTTAAAAAAAAAAAAAAAAAAAGAGAAGAAAAGAAAAGACAACCCAAAAGCTGAGAATCTGCACTCAAGATCTTGCAGAGAAATGGGTCTCCAGGACAAAGAGGTCCAAAGGAACGAGGGAGAGGCGCAGGGACACCCCACGCCCAATGGATGTATCTACAAAAAAACAAATGTCACCCTGAGCTCGGTGGCCTCCAAAGATGTCACCTCCAGGCTGGAGCTCAGCTGGCACCAATCACCATCGTGGCCACACCGACCTCTGCGGCTGCATCCCAAGCAAACCCACTAGGTATCAAGGAAACTCTTAATTAATCCGTTATATTTACTCAGCTTTGCAGCAGGCTCATTAAGAACAAATCCCTTTTTGTCCCTGAATTTTTCTTTTTTTATGGAGGGAGGGCAGGAGCAGAGCAGGGCCTGGCCTCCAGCTGTGGGCCGGGCCCTGTCCCCGCGCTGAGGTGACACGCGGGGACACCGGGGGTGGCCGAGGCGTGGCCACTAACGGGCCCTCAGTGACTTCAGCCGCTGGCAGACCCGGGCTCGATCCCTGGCTCCGTGGAGCCATCCCAGGAGCTGAACACTGGAGCCACTGTGTGGATTTATGGAGCTGGAAAAAGGGGCCGGAGCCAAGGTAGGAGGTGACGTTCATGTGGGTTTGGGATTTGCCAAGGAAAAGAAGAGGGAGGGAAACCTTCCAGCCACGGTTGGCTTGTGGGTCAGGGCTCCTGGGCACACGGGAATGGCTGCAGGGAGAAGGGATATTCCTCAGCCCTGGACTAGCAGGATGCTCCTCGGCCTTGGATCCACGGGATGCTCCTCAACTTTGGACCGATGGGATGTTCCTCCATCTTGGATCCATGGGATGATCCTCAGCCCTGGACTAACGGGATGATCCTCAGCCTTTGGCCAATGGGATATTCCTCAGTCTTGGATCCATGGGATGGCTCTGAGCCTTGGACCAGCAGGATGTTCCTCAATCTTGGATCCATGGGATGATCTTCAGCCCTGGACCAATGGGATGCACCTCAGCACTGGAGCCATGGGATATTGCTCAGCCTTGGACCAACAGGATGTTCCTCAATCTTTGATCCATGGGATATTCCTCAGCCCTGGATCAATGGGATGCACCTCAGCCTTGGATCCATGGAATCCTCCCAGCCTTGGAGCTCCTGATGCCCAGACTCAAGAAAAGAGAGGCGAGGTCTGCACACACATTTCCTTGGGAGGGCGTTTTGGATTCCATCCCCGCTGGGACACATGGAATGGCTGATGTCCCTGCCACTGTGACAGCAGCGTCCCTCCCAGCAGCCCCCACAGCCACCAACCACTCCCAGCCAGGATAGGCATCCATGCTCTGATTTCCCTGGAATGGGGAGGGCCTCTTCTGCGCAGGATCTGCCATTCCAGAAGTGATCCCACGAACTGGAGTTGTTGGTTTGGGAGGAGATGGATGCTCTGGGAGGGATGGACCTTGGGCTGGGCAAGGCAGGCTGTGGTCACCCATGGAAGAGCCCTTGGAGCCATCAGCAAATCACCAGATTCCCAAAGTTTCCCTGCTGGAGCTTTTCCTGAGTAACACTGGGATTTTGGCCTCGACTTTGACCATCCCTATCTCAGTTCAGGAGACAACGTCCTGCCACGGAAGATCTCATGGAAAACCCACGGAGACCAGCACCAATTAACCCAATTCCAAGTGGAATTTGTCTCCTGCAAAGACCAACTCAACTGAGAACTCCCAAGAGCCAAAAGTGGAGCTGCTCCAGCCAACCTGGAAGGCCCTATCCCCTGCCTGACCCAGGATCTGTCCCAAATTCCTCTGGAAGCTGAGCCCGTTGCAGCGGCTGCATTCCAGAGGTGTGGAAAAAACTCCACAGGGTGTCCCTAGCCAGAGGCAAACATTTCCCACCTTGGTGATATTTAGGGAAAACGGGATCCGGCAACAGGACCAACACATGGCAGAGCTGAACTCCCACCCGAAGATCAGGGACAACCAGACAAACAAACAAACAAACAAAAAAACAAAAAAAAAAAAAAAAAGGAAAAGGGAGAAGAGAAAAAGCAAATCCAGCAATTATCCTTACCACACAAAAAATAAACCAGCCACTGCAGCCCGATACAAATCCCTGACATTCCAATAATAAAAGAGGAGAAAACCTTGGCTGTGCCGAAGATGCCCAAGGTCAACAGCTGGAAGTATTTTGGCTGGAGCTGGGGGAAGCTCAAGGAAGAGGGAAATCACACTGGGGGTGATGGTCACAACCAGCTCCTGCAGACAGGGCTGAAAGGAGCTTTGATTAAAAATACTTAATGATGATTTATTCAGTTTGGGGCTTTTTTTGGGTCCTTAATAATTTGTGGAGTAACCAGCTCCATGGAAATGTTCTTCCTCTGAAGGAATCAAGAGGTCTTGGAATCATGGGAAGTTGCAGAAGCAAAAACACCCAACAGCAAAAGAAAACTCAAGGGGTTTGGAACCATGGAAAATCATGGGATTCAGGATATCAGAGGCTCTGAGATATGAGCAGGCTCAGGAGCACACAGTTTGTCCCTCTGTCAGAGTCAACGAGTGACTTCTGCTTCATCATTTCTGTTAAATAGGAAAATAAATAATTAGAAGGAGGGGCAGGGGGTGGGGAAGGGAAACACCTCGGGATGCAGCTGCCACAGCCGAGCACGGGGCAGCTCCTTTGAATCCTTAAAATGGGCAGAGCTCTCCTCTGGAAGCTCCCCCATGGGTAGCAGCAAAGCAGGGAAGCAGCTGGGGGATATTTGGATATGCACATATGCAAAAATCCAAGGCTACAGAAGATTTTGTGATCTCAGTCTTTTTCCTTGCTCAACATTCAAAGGCAGGGCAGGATATCTTGATTTAAATGGTTTTTGGGAGTCAATTACTTGGAAATTGCTGGGTGCAGAGCCTGGATCACCCAAAGTGAGCGGGAGCACCCAGCTGCTCTCTGGGCTCCTGCAATGCTGCAGGATCTCTCCAAGGACCTCTACACCAGGCAGGGGTGGGAAGGGTTCCTGCCAGTCCAGGTTTGGGGTGGGACAGTTTCACACCCTGAGAAACTCCAGAAGTACTCTAGGAATTACTCCAGGAATTACTCCAGGACTTACAGCCTTTATCCTAGTTTGCCACCGGGTTTAACTGCAGACACACAACAACCACAGAACCACCTGATCCCAATGGTCCCACCAGGCTGGAAGGTGGGGCTGCCATCAAAATCACAGAATCCTGGAAGGGGTGGCATTGGGAGGCCTTAAATCCCACCCAGAGCCCCCCAGCCCTGGCAGGGACCCTCCCACTGTCCCAGGGGCTCCAGCCCCAGGGTCCAGCCTGGCCTTGGGCACTGCCAGGGATCCAGGGGCAGCCCCGGCTGCTCTGGGCACCAGGGCCTCGCCACCCTCACAGGGAAGAATTCCTTCCCAGTATTCCAGGTAAATCTCTCCTCTTTCAGCTTGAAGCCAAAACGTACACAAGGAACATGAAGCAGCCTTGCTTTTTTTGGTCCTATTCGTGTCTCCCAAGGTTTTCTCCTGGTCCCCGTGCCCAGGATCTGAGATTTTCCCAGTTCCTTGATGCAAAGCAGAGCCGTGCCCCGGCCGTGATCGGAGCACACGGCTCCAAACTGGAACGAACGAGACCAAAAAAAAGGGAAAAAAAAAAAAAAAGGACATATTTCATCCTCCTCTTTTGTGGCTTTTATTTTCTTTTGTATTCGCTTTGGGAATAACATTCTTTCCATTGGGAAGAGCCTGATTTTCCATTAAATACAAAGCAGCTGCCATTTTGGAAACAAAAAGCTGATTAAATGCAGATTATTTTTTTTATTTTTTCCCTCACTTATGAAGAGCAAGAACCACGTTTGTTTCTGCTGATTTATCGGGGCAAAGCTGCCAATTACGGCAGCAGGAAAACTTAAAGAGAGGGACTTGAATCGCTCCATCTTCCCGAAATAATTCTGTAATTATAATTCGATGTCGGAGAATAAGGGAAAGATACAGAAGTTTGGAGAGCTCGTCCTCCCTCGGGGACAGCGGCCCCGGGGGTTCCTCACCCTCTGCACACACAGGGATGCTCCAGATTCCCGGTTTACGCAGATTCCCCCCGCCGGGATGCCAGGGAAGGCTCGGCACACGGGGGTGACGCGCGGGGAGACGCAACCGCTGCCCCACTGCGGGCCCAGATGTTGAACAGACTGGAAAAAAGGACGAGCTCCAAGGAAAAATCCCAACCCACCCCCTCCATTGCTCCTCCATCAGCCAGCAAAGCTCAGTCCAAGAGGTTTTTCCAAGCAGACCCGTGTGACCAACGGAAGCAGCGCCCGAACCTTCGGCTCGTTCTGTCTTTTCCCAAAAACTGAATCAGAGCTTAAATTTCCATTTAGAAATTGAGGTGTCACAGCCAAAGACCAGGAGGAAGATCGACAGAACAGCGAGAAGGGGAAAGCTGTAGGAATTGGTGACTGCTTTTTAATTCATCCATCAGGTTCTCCCGATTTCTTGCCCTTCATGATACCCAACAAAAAACTCCAGAGGATCATGAGAATTCCATAGGGAATTGTTTTTCCTGCTCCTGCCATTCCATCCACCCAAGTCTGTAAGATCCAGGGAAAACTCTTGTGGAAAGGGACCCTGTGAGGGTCACAAAATCATCTTCACCCACACTGGTGGCATCAGCAACGATCCCGAGCACCCAACTTTCCATACACCCTGCACAGGGACCCCAAAAAGGTTTGGGCTTCCTGGCAGCTGGAGTGCCACCAGCCGTGGATAGGCTAAGGACAGAGTGGAGAGCTTTGGAAGCTGCTCATGGATGTCCCTTTCCACTTACTAGAAAGATTCCCAACTTAAGAGCCTTGGAAGAGCAGTGGGTGAAACGAGAGGAAAGCAGGAAATGGCAAATCCTCTAAATCCCATTATTTCCCCTGAATTTCCTAAAGGATAAAAGAATCCCAACCCAAAATTTATCTCCTGGTAGTATTTTTGGAAGGCCTAGATTTTTGGAGCAGGAAGGAGAAGGCACGTTTGGATTCCATACACCAAGGCTGGAATTTTGGCTGCCAAATTCCCTGTGCCACACATTCCTTATGGATGGAGGTGCAGGCAGGAGAAAGCATCCAACAGCTTCCTCAATCCCAGTTTGGAAAACAAAATTCCAAGCCGGCCATGCCGAGGTGACTCCACAGAGGGAACGATACCTACGGAAGCACGCCCTGGTTTAAAGGATTTATGGGATTGGGTATTTTGGCTTCCATTAATTTTCCAACTGCTGAAAGCAGACAAGGAAACCTTGGAATTCCAGATAACCCAGCTAAGCCAGAGTCGAGTTTACAGAGATCCTGGGTTAATCAGGGGTCATCCAGCACTACAAAATCCATGGGATTTGGATACGCTGCTCCTTGTTTTAATGCACCACCAGCTCCTGTTTCTTCCATCCTGACAAATATTTGGGATTCTGGAGGCACTTGGGAAGCCAGGAATGGGTGGCTCCATCCTCTCCCCTTCAAGGCATCCCTGTTTTACGGGGGCTTTCCTGAACATTCAATCAGGCTAAGCAATTTCCTAAAGGACGTGGCTCACCTCTGCAGTGGAAAACCCCGGACATGGAAGATTCTGGATGCTGCTCGTGCCCTGTCCACGGCTGCATCCCGCTTGTTTTGCCTTTTAAACTTCCAGGATTAGCCACAACGAATTCCCACCGGACAAATTAACCTCTGCTAAAATTCCTCCTTTGCCCTGCTACTTTGCTCGATCCCATTTTTATTTTTCCACCTCTTCCATGATTTATGCCCACCAATTAATCCCAACTAGGCAAAGAACAGAAAATTAGGGGGGATAAAAGGAAAACTGGGATTTGCTGCCATTAAGAACAAGCCTGACTAAGAGCAGGCTGGCAAAGCCCCTCCATATAAAGGGATTACTCCATCCCTGACCCTTTCCAGGGGAGCTCCAGGTATTATTTTCCATTGATTTACCTTAATGAAAGTAATGCCCCCCTCTCCGTAGGAAGCTGACTCCAGAGCTGTCTAGGCACTGGATCCAATTAAAGGAATAAATACATCTGGCTTCTAAACAGCTCCGAGCCGGGAAAAGCCAGAGGGAAAAGGGCTTTTTGCATCCCTCCCTCTTGGGCTACGCCCTGAGGACACCACGGAGGATGCCTGACATCCACGGCGGCTCCTGGAAACCCCCGGCTGCGGGGAATGCCTGGAGCATCCCGGCTGCTCCGTGCCTTTGATGGGAGCCGGCCCGGCAGTGCTTTAACGAGGCTCCATCTCTCCAGGGGCTGGCCTTGATTTGAGCCTCAGTGTCGACTTAGAAACCCCCCCAGGAGCCTGAAAATAGCCCAGGCTTAGCCAGGCTCAGTTTCCAGGGAAAGGGGCACAAGCATCCCACCGGAGCAGGGAATATCGGCCGGGATTCCCGTGAAGAGCAGGGAACAAAGGCTGGAAAGCAGAAGCAGGGCCCAGGCTCTGAATGTGACAACCCCACAGAACTCCCAGGCGGGTCTTGCTCCCCCAGGCCTGGGTTTGCAGCCGTGGGAATAGAGGAAACAAGGTGGCTGCAGAGCACTTTGTTTGCCGTCTATCCCTGGAAATGCCGCGGGTTTTCCTCCCGCACATGGAACAAGCAGAGATGACAACGCTCACAGGGGGCTGCTGAACCAGAAGGAAGGTCTGGAAGTCTCCTTGGCTTCATTTTGGTGCTCACTGGCCAAATCCAAACTGGGAGATGGCACGTGTCAAGAACCCACACTGTTTTCTGGAGGGAACCGTGGAATCCCAGGATGGTTTGGGAGGGAAGGGACCTTAAGGATGATCCCGTTCCACCCCCTGCCATGGCAGGGACACCTCCCACTAGCCCAGGGGGCTCCAAGCCCCGTCCAGCCTGGCTTTGGACACTTCCACTCCAGTCTGAGGGAAGGCTTAGTGGTCCAATCCCTCAAACCAGGAGGAATTTCCAGCTGGAATCCCCATGGGAAATTTCTCTAAACAAGGAGCAAGGATTTTACAAAAATATTTTCTTTTTGGAGCAAGAGTGTGATCATCCTCCTCCATGTTCCCCTAAGACCAGGCATTCCCTCTAATTCCCTGCAGATTTAGGTATTCCATGATGATAATTTAGCATTTCAATTTGGCAAATGGCATTTTAGGCATTTCAGTGCTCTAAAATCAACAATTTAGTGACCCACTGGGACAGAAACCCTTTCCTTTGGTCTCCGATTTATCCCAGAATTATTTATCCCACGGATTTCAACTTTCAGTCCATCTTTTCCTTCCCTCCTGGCTGACACAAAGGACCTTTTCTGGTTCAGCTCCCCGCCGGGCCGGGAGGTGGGAGCGGGCAGAGCCGAGGCGTGGGACGCAGCGTCCGGTACTCACCGACATGGTAGAGTGGACATCTACCTGCCCCTACAGAGGACAACACAGAGGTCAAGGTCACCGCCAGAAGACAGCAAAGCAACAGGACAAAGGCAGAAAGAGCCCAAAGGTCATCAGAGGTGCCCACAACCCCCCCCCCCCCAACACTCCAACAGTGGCTCCGACGTCGGCAAAGGACTGGGAAAGCAAAATGGGGGCTCCTGGGAGGAGGAGGAGGAGGAGGATGCAGTACCACAAGAGCAGTTCTGTTGTCATTCTGTCACAGAATCCTGGAAAGGGTTGGGTTGGAAGGGACCTCAAAGAGTATCCTGATCCAAACATCTCCCACTGTCCCAGGCTGCTCCAAGCCCCAGTGTCCAGCCTGGCCTGGGCACTGCCAGGGATCCAGGGGCAGCCACAGCTGCTCTGGGAATGCCAGCCCAGCCCCTGCCCACCCTCCCAGCCAGCAATTCCCAATTCCCAAGGTGCCAGCCCAATCTCCCCTTTCCCAGTGGGAGCCATTCCCTGGCTCCTGTCCCTCTGTCCCTTGTCCCCAGCCCCAAATCACCTCTCCTCTGCTCGTCACCATCCCAGTCCCCCTGCAATGCCACCTGCAAGAGGTGATGGATGTCAAACCCTGTGAGCAACAGCTGGGATCAGCTCCAGCTCAGCTCTTCCAAGGGCCAGGGGAGTTATTTAAGCACAGACTGGACTTGTGCAAGCCCAGAGGTGACTCTGGTGCTCCTGAGATGTTTTCCTGATGGTTATTTTCCACTTGGGTCCCTCCCAGCGCGGCCGAGGCTGTGGTTGGTGCAAAGTTCACGGCATTTCGCTTCCATGCACAGGGCCTTGGCTTATAACTATTCCAGAGGGATTTGACTTTTCAAATAAAAACACAGGCAATCGTTCTCTTTGGAAAGAAAATAAACACTTGCAAAGCTCTTTCTACCAGAGCAAGAGCTGCCGGGGCCGTTCGTTTGTGAGGGGGAAGAAATGCCAAGAGAAGGCAAAAACCATCACGGCTCCAGCTGAAATCTGTGCCTGCCATCTGGCAAAAATAAGCAGAAAAGGGGAAAAAAAATAGGGGAAAAGAATCCCCCTCTGCAGAGGGTTCACACTGAAGTGCTCAGCGGCAGAGGTTGGATTTGTTGGATCGCTGAAAGATTGCTTCCCCTTCCCAGGTCAGCCTCACCTCTTGACCTGCCCTGATTCCCTTCCAAAGAAGGTTATCAAGATACAAGACTAACAGAGGATTAAAGGAAACTGAAAATAAAAACAAAACACCCCCCCTTTCCCCCAGCCCTGCTCCCCTCCCCCAAGAAAACATCCTTGCTTTGTTAACCTGACAGTTCAGGGGAGGTGTTGACACAACCCTCCATCTCTGAGGAGCTTAATGTCAACAAATCAGTGTGTTTGGAGTAGCCCTGTCAATGCCATTTACATTAACTTGTCCAACAAGAAATAAAAACAACAATCAGCCATCAAAGACAAAAGGCTTTTTCAGTCATTCTTTGCAAAGTCTAAGGCTGGAAATGTTCATTTTTTTGGAGGCTGTGGTCCTTTGCTTGCTGAAAACCAGAAACCACCTTTTTTTGGGGTTGGCTTTTTCTGTTGTTTTAAGGCCTAAAATACATTTTGTACTAATTTTTTTTTTTTTTTTACCCTTTAAAGAAGAGGTTTTTTTTTTAAAGGAGACCCGAGGATCCCACATTAATGAGCTCCACAGCAGCAGCAGCAGCAGCAGCAGCAGCAGCAGGAACCGACTCTCCCTGGTTAACGCAGGAAGAGGGCGGCCTTGGGAGCCAAATGTTAATTATGCTTTGATTCCCATCAGCGTTTTATTTGCTCGGAGACATTTTTGGGCACTTAGTGGAGCATTCTGGAATCGTGGCTCCAAACCACCATGACCGTTTCATGCAGCACTGGCATGCACCAAAACCCCGGGAAGTTCTCCGTGAACTTTTCCTGCCCCCCGGCACACGCTGTCCCCGCGGCTCTGGTGAGGGCTCCGCGTCCCCCAGAAAACTGCAGCGCGCAAACAGATTCCAGCAATTCCCAAAATCAAGTGGTTTCCATCATCTCCCACAGTGCCTGCTCCAAAGGAAAAAATTTGGGATTGCAAGACCTAGAAGAAGTGGAGGCTCCTCAGGCCGCTGTACCAGCCAGGATTTTGGGCTGGAATATTTTTGCTCAGAGAAACGGTGGAGGCCCCTGCCCTGGAAAAATCCAAAGCCATGGCTCTGCACAACCTGATCCAGTTGAAGATGTCCCTGTTTACTGCAGGGGCTCGGAGCAGGTGACCTTTAAGGGGCCCTTCCCACCCAAACTGTTCAATACAATAATTCTGGGATTCCCAAGAAATCCAGGGAAAATTCAGCCTACAGAGGGAAACGTAAACCCTAACCCCGAATCCCAGCTCAGATTCCTTTCAGCTCCTCCTCACCCCCTCTCCAGTGCTGAGCGCCAAGGATCTCCCAAGGCCACGCGAGCTGCCCTGGGGCCAGCTGGAGCCGTGACCCCGGAGAGGTTTTCCTGCAGCTCTGTGGGACAATGGGATTACTCAGCCCCGTCACGGTGCATTTCTGCAGCCTCAGGACTTTGGGCTCAGCTCTTTTCCGTGATGGGGCTTCTTGGAGGTGGAATTTTTGCTCAGCAACTCCGACATGCCCGGGCTGAGGTTCCCTGATGGGCAGGTGGAGATGTCATTCCAGCTGGGACAAAAGGCAGGGGAGGAACAAAACCTTCCAGCACCAGGGGAACACTTTTCACTTGGCCAAAATCCCATAAATCCAACAGGAATCAGCTCTGGAAGACGGGGCATTTCCAAATCATCCTGGGTTCGATGGGACCAGGCTGCAAGTCATCTCCACCAGGGCAGCAGCTCCTCTCAGACCCCCAAACTGTCGTGCTTCATTCCCAGTCACATCTCTCGTGCTGATGGATTGGGATGGGTCTGGATCAGCCCCACCTTCTCCCCAGAACCCTGAATATCCTCCTAGAGCTGGAATTCGCCCTTTTTGGAAATGTTCCTTCGCACCTCTCACTCTTTCCTCCCCCAGCTGATGCTCACCCCACATTTTTGGTGCTTTAACAAACACCTCCATTATTTGCTGCATGGCTTTGGACACCACCTTCATCTCCTGCACTTCAGGAGTGCAAAGCCCAGGAATTTCAGTGGGCTCCTAAATCAGCCACTGGAAATACCTCCTGAACTGCACAAGGATGAAAAACCTTGACACCAAAAGGATGTGGAGGCCTTTGGGGTGCAGCCTGGTCCTTCCTGGCTTCTCTCACCCACAGTTTGGGTGATCCATCAGCAATATAAGGAAAAAACTCCAATCAATACTAAAACAATCCCAAACCTGCAGCTCCCACAAAGCTTTGAACCAGACCTGCAGCTGCCCAAGCCAGGCCGAGGTGCCTCCCCTGTCTCCCCAGGCTTGGGGAAGGCTCTGGAGCTCAAGGGCTGCCCAGAAAACCCAAACTTCTCCTCAGAAAAGCTGGGGCTTTTCTAACCCAGCTCTGGAAGACAAAAGGCTGCTGCCTCCATCTGTCCTGCTGCTTTTTAGACCAATTCAAGTCCTCCCAGCCTCCAAACCAACCCTGGCTGGCTCCAAAAGGAAACATTAATATTTAAGGAAGATAAATCACTCCCGGCCCACCTCATAAATCACTGTGGGCATCCCCCCCCCCAGCTCATCTCTGCTGCTTCATGCTCGGGTGCAGAGACCAATCTCCCTGTCAAATTCCATTACTGGCTCCTGAGTATTCCCAGCGTGATGGGTGGAATCCTCCAGGTGCTAAACCAACCCACAGCTCCTTTTTTTAAGGAGAAATCCAGCCACTTCCAGCATCTCCTGGCTCCAGAAGGCACCTGCCACAGGACACCTGCCTGGGGACCCTTGGGACAAACCTGAGAGATGGATCAAAGCCCTCCCCACCTGCCTGCTCAGGAGGCAACACTGGTTGATCAGGTTATTTACCAGTCTGTCCCCTGATAAGAGCTGAGAAAGCCACTGCTCCTCGACACAGGTGCAGAGAAGCCACTTCCAGCCCCCTTTTGGGGGCTGATCCCCCACAGCAAACCAGTCTGAGCTGTCCCTGCTCCCAGCTCTTCCTGCTGGCATCGGGATGCCCAAAGACACGAGGCTGCAGAGTTTGGGAGTGGGACACCTCCCAGAAGAGCTCTGTAGGGCCAGGACCTCCTTCCAGAGGAGAATCCCGGGGCACGAACAGAATGCAGGAAGCTGCCACTGGGGGATATTAAATCTTCCCTTCCTGTTTATTCCCAGCTCGTGAAAGCAGCAAATAAATCCCAGTTTCGTAAAGAAAGAAAGAAAGATCAGAAATTGCTTTTAGAACAACCACAGAGTTCAGGGGATTTGCTGTTTCAAAATACCTGCTGATCCCAGCTCCTCCCGAGTGTGTATCCACACAGCTCAGGACAAATCTCATTTAGAGGAGGAAAAAAAGCTGCTGGAGCAAAAAGGAACCTCCCTGGTGATTGGATTTTTCCTACCAATGAGACACCACTCAGCCGACTGCAAAAAGCAACATAAAGCACATTTCTGATGGCAACAGCAGCATAAACACAGGGACTTTAGACAGCAGAGAGAGAAAGAAACATATGGTGCCTTCCAAGGGAGCAATATTGGGATGGGAGGCATCAGGGACTTGACAAACACTTGGAAATGCAGCTGTAGTCAGAGTAATGCACCCATAGGCTGGATTTTCCAGGAAAAAAAAACCTGGATGGCCATTAAAATATCTAAAATGCAGGTGGGGAATAAATTACAATCCCGCTGGTACCTGATGGGCTGAGACAGAGCCTCGACCCCACAAAATTAGACTGGCAAATAATTGGGAGAGTCCCGCCAAAGCTCAACCTGGGGCGAAACGCCTTCCTTTCAAACCAGGGTTTTCCCTGCACCCCCGAGAGCAAAGACCCTGTTGGCAGCAGCTCCCGGGGGCCCGGCTCACCGGGAGGTGGGTGAACACGGCGAAGGTGCTGCGCAGGAAGCCGATCAGATCCACCAGGTACTCGCTGGCCCTGCTGCCCGGCTCCGGCGCCATCCAGTCGTAGTCTGCCAGCTGCACGAACTGGTCGATCTTCTGGTTGAGGTTGGTGTAGATCTCCTCCTCGGCGGCGTGCCGGGCGTCCTGGGAACGAGACACCACGTGGGATGGGGGCTCCAAACCATCGGGATACTACACAGGATGGGGGCTCCAAACCACTGAGATCCTACATGGGATGGGGGCTCCAAACCACTGAGATCCTACATGGGATGG
>VWZN01009486.1:73622-83988 GCA_013396955.1 Regulus satrapa
AAACCACCGGGATCTTACACGGGATGGGGGCTCCAAAACACGGAGATCCTACATGGGATGGGGGCTCCAAACCAATGTGATCCTACATGGGATGGGGGCTCCAAATCACTGAGATCCTACATGGGATGGGGACTCCACATCTGTGAAACCCCTCACGGGATGTGGGCTCCAAACCACCGGGATCCTACACGGGATGGGGGCTCCACACCACTGAGATCCTACATGGGATGGGGACACCAAACCACCGGGATCCTACACGGGATGGGGGCTCCAAACCACCAGGATACTACACGGGATGGGGGCTCCACACCGCTCAGATCCCACATAGGATGGGGACTCCACATCTGTGAAACCCCTCAAGGGATGTGGGCTCCAAACCACCGGGATCCTGCACAGGACTGGGGGCTCCACACCTCTGAGACCCCACGTGGAATGGGGCTCTACACCTCCCTCCAACGGGGTGGGAGCTTCAGCCACCCTTTAGACCAGGTTTAGGAGGTGACACAACCCTAAAGCTCCCAGAGGCTGCTGCGGCCTCAGGCTGGGGGCACAGGGGGATTCTGGCCCTGGTGTGCCCAGGGCAGGAGGAGGACAGGTTGGCCCCACTGGTGTTGGTAACGCCCGGGCTGTGGTTCAAGGGTGGATGATCCTGGCGGGTCCCTACAGCTCAGAATATCCCGTGATTCCGAGATGGGAACATCCCCTACAGAAACCGCGCCAAACCCGGGGCAGGGCTGGGGCTCAGGAGTCCAGAACAAGGGCAGGACACTCAGCTTTGGGCCAAACAGGTGGATAATGCCAGGATGGACTTCCCTGGGGACACGAGACTGAGCTACCCCAAGGCAAAGCCTCACCAAACCGATTCCTGCTGTTCCCACCTCTGGACCTCCACGGGACACAACTCAGACACCCACACTTGACCCAACCAGATCCCAGCTGAATCATCTGGGTGAACACTCCTGGAGTTGGATTTAAAGGCTGGAAAATCTGGGAGTTTCTGCCAGCCCTGATTTTTAGGGGATAATGCTAAAAGGAGTGGAAAGATGGAGAAATATAAATTCTGGAAATCTTCTTCCTGGGCGGAATAGGAGCCCGGTGTCCATGACACAGCACTCCAACAGCAAAGCGAGGATTTATTTAAATAAATAAATTGTCAGGCTTTTGTTTAAAATCTCCTTAATCCTTTAGCTAATTAGGGCTGTAAATTAAGGAGAAAACCTCCCACGATCTCGACAGGAGCGACGCTCCGAAGGACAAACCCGAAGCCGTGGCGCAACCTTCCCGAGACAGGCCCGAATGATCCCCGGGCTCAGCCCAGTGCCTGCGGGGCCTCCTGCAGCAGATCCTGCCAGCAGCCGGCCAGGGCCCGGCCCCACCCCACTCACCTTGAAGGTGGTGGTCCCGTAGAGCTTGGTGGTGTGCACGGTCTCGGGGAGGACGTTGGTGATGTTGGTGATGAACTCCTCCAGGAACTTGCAGGATTTCTCCAGGTGGGTGGTGTTGATGATGATCTGCACGAGCTGGGAAGGCAAAGAGGAGTTTCAGCCCCGCTGCCAGGGCCGTGCCAGGTGAAGGGGTGCCAATTCCACGGAGTCCTGGTGCGGAAAGCTGACGCTGTGCAAACACCCTGAGCTTTGCTATGGGCTCCAGTCTCTCCTCCTTTAGCAACACCTAAATCCAAGATAATTTCTGGGGGGAAGCACTTCCCATGACAGCCGCTAATACCACGGGAGGCGATTTGGTTTTTTTTTTTTGGGAGGACTTTCCTACATTGAGCTGTCACTCAGGGCTCCCCAAAAAACTGCCAGGACGCATCAGGAGGCTCCTGGCTGCCACTGAACCCGAAAAATAACCCACACTTGAGTGACAGCGAGCAGCATCACGAGGGCAGCGAACAAAGGAACCACGAGGTTCGCCTCGGGCGGCTGCGGGGGGAGCAGATCCCTGCCAGCCCCCCGGGCCAGCAGAACGCCCTGGGTTGGTGCCATTGCATGGCTGGAGCGTGGTGGGGCTGTCTGGAGCCACCTCCCGCGCAGGAAGGGTTTGGAAACGCTCCCAAATCTGAAGGAGATTTGGATTCATCCGAGACTTCAAAGGCGCAGGTGTGGAACGGGCCAAGTGACGCCCCAAAGATGTCAGCACCCAGCTGGGGCTGGCGACATCAGCGAGGTGCTGGGGACACCTCTGCAAGGACAAGAGACACTGGGAAGGTGCAGAACTGACACAGAGAAGCCGTGGGAAGTCTGGGAGAAATGAGAAGTTGGGAGGGGAAAGCCATGGCTGACACGACCCAAGGCAGCAGTAATTAAGAAAACAATTAGTGACTCCTTGTTCAATACCAGCACACAGAGGTCCCACCTGTCCTGGGGAGCTGCAGATTTTAATGTATTAAAGTCATCAGAAACCCGATTTTGTACAGGGCAAAGGATGCACCATGGAAAGAAAATCCCAAATTAGGGTTTGTGCTGCAGCAATGTGCTGAAACCACCTCCAACATCACCTGAACATGAGGATTGCTCCCCCATCCCCTCACATTTCCCTCTGGGATCTTCTCTGGTTTTCCCTGAACTCCTCTGACTTTAATGCAGATTTATAACACTCCCCAAAGTTAAAAAAGGGCAAATTTCACAACTGACAGAAAAAATCCCTTTGCTTTCCCACAATCCGAAGTTCCTTCCTGCTGAGCAGTCCCACTGCTGTCCAGACAAACATTTCATGGAATGCTCCACACCAGCACCTCTAAAAGTGCTTGAAGGAGCTCCAAGGGACCTCCTGCCACCCTGCCCTGGAAGCACAAAATCCCCAAATGGATTGGCTTGGAAGGCACCTCAAAGATTATTTAATTCTAACCCAAACACCTCCCACTGTCCCAGGCTGCTCCAAGCCCCAGGAGGATCCAAATCCATCCAGCCTGGCCCTGGGCACTGCCAGGGATCCAGGGGCAGCCACAGCTGCTCTGGGAATTCCAGCCCAACCCCTGCCCACCCTCTCAGCCAGCAATTCCCAATTCCCAAGATCCCGTCTATCCCTGCTCTCTGGCAGTGGGAAGCCGTTCCCTGAGTCCTTTCCCTCCATCCCAAGGGAATCCACACCCCACCTCTGTCAGTCCAACGTTTTTCCTCTTGATGACGTTCTGTAAACAGTTGCTCAGGGTCCGGGTCAGCAGCAGATTTGTGGATTTTCTGATCATGTCATCAACTTCTGTGGAGCTGCAAAGTAAAATTGAAAGAGGAATTTGCAGGATGCTCCATGGAAAGAAAATCACCAGGAATTCTCTTCATCCTCCTTCCTGACTCTCCCCTGAGCAATGCTCACAGGAGCTGGTGCTTGAAATACATCAAAACACAACAATTTAGGCCTTTTTATCCCTGTTCCAGGGGAAAAGGTGGATTAACTCCTGAAAATCCCACATTCCTTGGCTTCCCATCCAAGAGGGGCTGGTGCAGCCCAAGGAAGAGCCGCCCATGGCATCAGCACAGCCCGACCCCAGCACGGGGGATTGGGACCTTCAGTACAAGGGAAAACATTCCCAGTGGTGAAACCCCAAATCAAATCCCCCAAAACTCTCCTCTCAGCCCATTCCAGGATTTTAGACAGAATTACAGAACTATGGAATGGTTTGAGTTGGAAGGGACCTGAAATCCCATTCCCAACCCATCCATGGGGCAGGGACAGCTCCCACTGTCCCAGGTGGATCCAGCCTGGCCTGGGCACTGCCAGGGATCCAGGGGCAGCCACAGCTGCTCTGGCAATCCCAGCCCAGCCCCTGCCCACCCTCCCAGCCAGCAATTCCCAATTCCCAAGGTGCCAGCCCAATCTCCCCTTTCCCAGTGGGAGCCATTCCCTGGCTCCTGTCCCTCTGTCCCTTGTCCCCAGCCCCTCTCCAGCTCTCCTGGAGCCCCTCCAGGCCCTGTCAGGGGCTCTGAGCTCTCCCTGGATTGTTCCCTTCTCCAGGATGAACATTCCCAGCTCTCCCAGCCTGGCTCCAGTACTGGAACACCAGACTGGGAACTCCTGCACCCCATTCCTGCCCTTTCCCAGGTGTCTGGAACAGCAGCACCGCTGGAATTTGGGGATTCAGCCCCTCCAAGGTGCTCACAGGGTCACGTCTCCTTTCCCCAGGAGGTTTTGCCAACCCACCCTGCCAGAGGCTCCTTGGATCTGTGCTTGGCTCTGGATTAGCCCTGACAGCACCAGGAATTGTCTCTGGCAGTGCAGGGCAGGAGAGGGGATTCCCAGCAGGAAGGCTGGGAAGTGTCCATGTAACTCGAGCCCCCGACCTTCGGCCCCTTCTCCTGCTCCACCTGACACAGGGGCCACGTCCCAAAGCTGGGAGTGACGTGGGAAACGAAAACCAACCTTGGAGTTATCCGGGAGAAAGGTGGGGGATGCTGGGATGCTGCAAGGGGGGGCAGGATTGGGTTAGATGGGATCTTGGGAATTGGGAATTGCTGGCTGGGAGGGTGGGCAGGGGCTGGGCTGGAATTCCCAGAGCAGCTGTGGCTGCCCTGGATCCCTGGCAGTGCCCAAGGCCAGGCTGGACACTGGGGCTTGGAGCAGCCTGGGACAGTGGGAGGTGTCCCTGGGCTTTGTGTCCCAAGTTTTTTCCAGGACTGGGGCTTTGCTTGCCAAAAACCCAACCCAAACCCAAGTCTTGGTGGATTAGAGCTGATCCATCTCATCCTTCACCGTTTCCCAAAGATATTCCCTGTTTTCCAATGGGAAATCGCACTGGAAAAACCGAGGGGATTATTTTAAGGACAATCTGATGAACTCAGTTTGTAAAAAGGTGAAAGTGCTGAGGAGATAAAGGAAGTTTTCCTGCTCTAATCCCATTAATAGAGCAAATAATCAAAATTCCAAGCCCCACAAACCCACTCAGAGCTCCAAACTTTCCTCAAGTTAAATAATTCCCACAAAAAGGAGAACCCTCCCATCCTACAAATACAAGGAGCTGCTTTAACAAAATAATTAGGGGGGTTAAAAAAAAAAATAAAAAAGAAGGGAGCTCCACTTTCCGCCGTGGGCTGCGTTCTGCAGGAAAAGGCTTGAAGGGAACTGTCTGGGATAATGACAGCTCCTGTCCCGGATCCCGTGGCAGCTGTGGTGACCTCCAGGCCCCTGTGAGTGACGGGCTGACCCCCAGCACTCCGGGGTGCTCCGTAAATGACAAGGCCAGGGGAAAAAAGAAAGGCAAGAGAAAAGGGAACTCGCTGCCGGCTTTGTAGCCAAGCTTCCTAATAAAACCTAATTCAAGCTGTCAGGGTGAAATGAAGAAAGTGTCAACAGGGGTTTGCAGAGAAATATTCCAAATGTTTGGCTGTGAGAGCCGGAGAGGGCTCCCCTCCCCCCGGCAGGGCTGGGGAATCCAATGTGGGAAGGAATTTTAATAACGGGTGCGGAGGGAGCCGGGAGGGACCCACGGGGACACGGCTGCACCCTGCCCTGCCAGGGAAGGGCAGGGACAGCACCCACGGGAGACCCCTGGAGAGGGGCAAGGCCCTGGAGCCAGCAGGGAAGAGAAGCTGCCACACCACAAGGCTGAGGTGCAACATGGGGGAGAAAGTCCCGAGCCCCCAAACCGACCTGCAGGGAAAGGGCCTCTCCAAATCAGCATTCCTGCTTCCAAGGAGAGCAGGAAAATCCTGGAGAGCCGGGGCAGGCACCAGAACTGAGTTCCCAGAGTGCTCCCAGGCCCACAGCATGCACAGGATGGGTTGGGATGGAAGGGACCTTAAATCCCATTTGGATCCAACTCCAGGGACACCTCCCACTGTCCCAGGGGCTCCAGCCTGGCCTGGGCACTGCCAGGGATCCAGGGGCAGCCACAGCTGCTCTGGCAATCCCAGCCCAGCCAGCAATTCCCAATTCCCAAGGGGCCAGCCCAATCTCCCCTCTCCCACTGGGAGCCATTCCCTGGCTCCTGTCCCTCTGTCCCTTGTCCCCAGCCCCTCTCCAGCTCTCCTGGAGCCCCTCCAGGCCCTGCCAGGGGCTCCGAGCTCTCCCTGGACTGTTCCCTTCTCCAGCATGAACATTCCCAGCTCTGCCAGCCTGGCTCCAGAGCAGAGGGGCTCCAGCCCTGGAGCATTTCCATGACCAACCCAGGGCTCTCTCCAGCAGCTCCTGGGTCAGTTCATGGCCAGGATATGAAGCTCCCAAGGAGGTGGAACTCCCCCGGCCCAGTGCAGCCCAGGGAAGGGAAGGAGGATGAATCCTTCCAGCCCAACTCTTGTCCTTCATCTTTGAAGCTCTGCCGAGCTGCGGACGCTGCTGATGCAAGAGCAGAGCCCCAGCTCGCAGCCCCTGGCAGGCCCAGCTGGTTTTCAGCCTCACACACGTACACATGGGGGAAACGAGCATCAAAGCACCCCGGGATGCAGCAGGGAGGGTAAACACATGGAATATTTTGCAGGCTTTAAAAAAAAAAAAAACCAACCCAACAAAATCGCATTATTTGTATATAAACTCCCCGAAGAAACAAGAGAAACAAAAGCACGAAACCAGCAGCTGAAACTCGCTCCCGACCAAAAATCCAACCCTCAGAGTCCTCCTGACAACACTCCGATGGAAGCAGGGAATTCCCACTCCTCGGGGAGGCCTGGGGGATCAGAGATCCGGCAGGCCTGGTGACAAGTGGCCATCACAGCCTTTCCCCACACAGCCGGGTTCGTTTATTCACGAAAATAACGACGCAGAAACATCCCGGAGGAAACAGCCCCTCGCTCCTCACACAACTGGGGTTGTCCTGGGAGTGTGGAATTCCTCCAAAGTGCCCAAGGCCAGGCTGGAGGAGGCCTGGAGCTCCGTGGAAGGTGTCTCTGGGATGGGCTGGAACCGATGATTCCAACCCAACCCAGCCTGGATCTCCCCTGCAGGAGAAGACGTGGCCAGCCGAGATCCCTCTGTGCTCCAGAGCCACTTCCAGCCTGGATGGGCTCCATCCAAAGAGGGAGGCAGAGAACCCACGTTTCATTCAGGGCAAACGTTTCCCACCTGAGGTGCAGGTCCTCAGAGAACTTGAGGCAGGCATAGATGAACTCCTTGATCTGGCTGTAAACCTTGGGCACGAACTCCGAGAAGGGGAACTTCTTTGGGAAGGGTTGCTGGAAAACACAGGAGAGAATTCCAGAGGGACAATTCCAGAGGGACAGCAGGCAGAGGAATGCTGGGGTTTACCCTGGATCTTATCAACACTTCAGCCAAGGGGGAGAACAGATAATCACAAATGGAGCACGAGGGGTTTGGGGCCATTCCTTCCCCTTCCCTCTCCCAACTCCCTTCCCCTCCCTCCTTGGGAACACCTGGAATTCCTCTCCCACCATGCACAAGGTGTTTTCCTGGCCACCTCCCCCAGGTGCTGCGCAGCGACCCCAAAAACCAGGAAGAAAGGGATTTTCCAACACCAAATTTTCCCAGCTTTTACCCCCAGCCCTCAAAGCTGGGAGGTGCAGGGAGCAGCAGGGAGCAGCTGAAGCCCAGGACTGAATTTTGGGGCAGGACACAGAAATCTGAACCCTTGACTGCGATCACCAGGGTTGGATTTGCTGCCTGTCAGGTGTGGGGCACGAGACCAGGCAGGATTTAGGATTTCTTGGGACAGACTTTGCATTTCCAAGCACACGCTCATGCAAAGGCCGAGATCCACCACATTTTGGGACTCTTTTCTCCGAATATGAGACTAAAACCAATACAGGTACACCCCAGAGTCCATAAAATGGGAATGAAACACCAGTGGATATTTCTACCTGTGTGACAGAACACTCTGAGAGGAACACAAAGCACACTTCCCTCATCCACAACAGAAGAAATCCACCCCATGGGAGGAATCTTTGTTCTTTCCCAACCTTTTCCTTTCCCTTTTGTTGTTTATGTGGGCTGGGGGGTTGATTTGGGGTTTTCTGTGAGCCTATCAATGCTCACACAGGGTGTGAGGTTCTCCTGCCCCAGCAGCCAGGCCAGGCCATTCCCCCCATCCCAAGATTCACCTTTTCAAGTTCAGCATCCTGGAACGGGAACTGTCCAACGATTTTCTTATAAACTTCTTCATCTGACACCGGGATGGGGCTGTAGTTATCTGAGTCAAGGATATTTCTGGGAAAAGAAATGAAGAGTTAGGGAGACAACTGGGAGGGGAAAGTTTTCCTGCTGGGTCAGGAGATTCCCAGAGCCTGAGGTGTGATCCCAAATTCCTGCAGCAGCAGCTGGGAATTCCAGCCCAGCCCCTGCCCCCCCTCCCAGCCAGCAATTCCCAATTCCCAAGGGGCCAGCCCAATCTCCCCTTTCCCAGTGGGAGCCATTCCCTGGCTCCTGTCCCTCTGTCCCTTGTCCCCAGCCCCTCTCCAGCTCTCCTGGAGCCCCTCCAGGCCCTGCCAGGGGCTCCGAGCTCTCCCTGGACTGTTCCCTTCTCCAGGATGAACATTCCCAGCTCTCCCAGAGCAGAGGGGCTCCAGCCCTGGAGCATTTCCATGACCTCCTCTGGATTTATTCCAGCAGCTCCAGAGGTGGCACTGGATGGGCTGTAGGGTCCCCTCCCGTCCATCCCACCCCACGATCCCATAACTGATCCCCCAAAAGATTCCACACGGGAGCCAAAACTCCTCACTGAGTGGCGTCTCAGGTGCTTCCTTGGGAGCCTCTCACCTGAACACTCCTGCCCATTTCTTCAGCAGGGTCTCGCTGTACTGGTCCTGGATCTCCAGCAGCATGTCAAAGAGCTGGTTCACGGGGAAGCCGTAGCCCTGCGGAGCGCCAGGAAGGGAATGAATTCCCACCAGGAAGCTGGGCATTGCTTCTCCTCCAGCACCACCCCTGGAGGGGCTGAGGGGGCGACTGACCAAGGGAGAAGCACCAAGAGCTGTCCAAGGCCCAAGGGCTGGGGGAGGTGGCCAAGGCTGGGTCCTGGCAGGGATCAAACCATGCTGTCCCTCAGGTGATCCACGCCCAGAAATGCCAAAAAGGAGCTTGGCCAGCCCAGCTTGGGCTCCGAAGCACCACTGGAAAAGCTGGTGATGCCTTGCCTTTAGCTCCCCTGTCTCCCAGGCTCTCTGCTGCCTGCTGTGTGACTCTGAATGTCCCCTGAGCTGCTGCTGAGCTCTCTCCCCAGGCTGGGGCACAGAACAATCCCTGCCCAGCACAGAGCCAAGGACAGCGTCCCCCAGAGAGCAGAACCAGCGGCCAAGGGCAGGGCCAGGCAGGGCTGGGGCTGCAGCACCTGGAGCTGCCACTGCACACCTGAGCCAGCCTGGGCAGGGACCAGAACTGATCCCAGGGGAAACTGCTGAGGGGATCCAGCTGGGATCCACCCTGGGGGCAGCCCCGGCCGGGCTCTGCCACTGCCCAAGGGGGATCCCTGCAGTAAATCCCTGGTTTATTCTCTTGCTCTGCCTGTCTCTGCTCCAGCCCAGCCCCTCCAGCAGCACTGGGAGCAGCAGGAGCAGCCCCACGTACCTGCAGCGTGTCGGCGAAGAGCACGATGAGGTTCTTCAGGTCCAACACCAGGCTGGGGTCAGAGCAGTAGGACTGCAGAGGAGGGCAGAGAGGGAAACACGGCGGTGACTGCGTGGCACAGCACCAACCCCTGCCCCGAGCCCCGCTGCCTCATCAGCACTGCCCAGGCCTGGGGAGCAGCAGCTTCCCCCATCAGGGTGAATGGGGCAGGGAGTGATGCCCTGGGATTAGATACTTCTCCACTGTGAGATATTTATTTGCTATTAGATATTTATCTGTTGATAGTTATTTACTACTGTTAGATACTTATCTGTTAATAAATACCTATTAGTGGTAGATATTGAGAATAGAGACTTGATAAGGTAAAGGCCTTGTCAAGGCTCTCAAGGGGGGAACTGATGCCCTGCCTTTAGCTCCCCTGTCTCCCAGGCTCTCTGCTGCCTGCTGTGTGACTCTGAATGTCCCCTGAGCTGGTGCTGAGCTCTCTCCCCAGGCTGGGGCACAGAACAATCCCTGCCCAGTACAGAGCCAAGGACAGCGTCCCCCAGAGAGCAGAACCAGCGGCCAAGGGCAGGGCCAGGCAGGGCTGGGGCTGCAGCACCTGGAGCTGCCACTGCACACCTGAGCCAGCCTGGGCAGGGACCAGAACTGATCCCAGGGGAAACTGCTGAGGGGATCCAGCTGGGATCCACCCTGGGGGCAGCCCCGGCCAGGCTCTGCCACTGCCCACGGTGGATCCCTTCAATAAATCCCGGTTTATTCTCTTGCTCTGCCTCTCTCTGCTCCAGCCCAGCCTCTCCAGGCATCAGTCGGGCTGACCAGGGGATCTCTGCCCCCAACACTGCTCTGCAGGCTGGAGAAGGCTCTGGGCTCCGAGGAGAGGAGAGGAGAGGAGAGGAGAGGAGAGGAGAGGAGAGGA
>VWZN01009486.1:105298-117747 GCA_013396955.1 Regulus satrapa
TGACTGCAGAGAGGAGGCTGTGGCCGGGCTGCAGGCAGAGCTGGAGAAGGAGCTGGATGGAGACTGGGAGTCCCAGGAGCAGGGGAATAATTCGAGTGGAAAAGGCCACTGAGTCCATCGAGTGCAGCCGGACCGAGCTCCACCCTGTCCACTCAAACACAGCCCCCAGGGCCACATCCAGCCCCTCCCTGGACACCCCCACTGCTCTCAGGGACCTCCTGGCCATGGCACCGAAGGGGGAAGCTGAGAAGGCAGAGCCAGACCCTGCTCAGGACAACTGGAATACAGGAATTCCCATGGGAATTCCCCGGAAAACCCTCCCCTTTTCCCAGGAGGATGATCCACCACTGGCACAGGCTGCCCAGAGGAGCTGAAGGATGTGGGGCTCCATCCCAACGGGACACACGCCTGAGAAGCCCCTGCAGGTCCGTGGGGAGCTGGACACGGTGATCTCCAGAGGTTCCCTCCAACCCTCGCCCGTGGTGCTGTGAGGATGGGAACAGCTTCCTTTGGAGCTTCTGGAGGTGCTCCAGGGATCACAGAACCACGAAATGGCTTGGAAGGAACCTTGAAGAGCACCCCGTGGCATGGACAAGGACAGCTTCCATTATCCAAAGTTTCTCCAAGCCGCCTCCAGTCTGGCTCGGAGCACTTCCAGGGCCTAGAAACAAAACCAGGATGAACCCTCCCACCCAACACCTGTGGAAAACACGTCCTGGAGCATCCCAATAAAGAGCTTTTACACAGATCCGCCCTTGTCCTTTGGTTAGCACCTGAAACCATGACAAGATGCAACAGGAGCAGCTTTTCAAGCCTCTGGTTTTCCCAACAAGTTCGTATCCTGAAGGATTCCGTGGGGTTTCGATCCCACACCACAACCACGGCCGGGGCAAGACGGAGTCAGGAGAGGGGATCTAAGGGAAGAGCCAAATCCTGCGCCCCACACAGCCCCCGCGGGCTGCGTGGAGATGATTTCACCCCACAAAAAGGTGAAACCCGAGCATCAGAAGTCCCCCAGACCTCCAGCTCCCACCTTCAAACCATAAAAGAGCAGCTCTTCCCCACAGCCAAACCCCGTGGATTCCAGAGGATCCACGGAAAACCCTCTCCGAGGGCATTGCCGCCCTTGGGAACACCCCAACTTCTGTGTAGGGCGATTTCAGAGCTTTCCCATCCCTTCCCATGCAGCACGACCCCGAAACTCCTTTTTTGTGGGAGCTTCTCCCGTTCCCGCTGCTCCGGCCGCTCCCAGAACGCGACGGCAGCGTTTGTTCATTGTGCAGACCCAGCCTGGCTTCCAGGTTTTCCTGAACAAAGGACTGAAACAGGGGGAATATGCGTCAGAAGCCCGTCCTGGACGTTGCTCACCCTTTTTCCTGCACAAATATTTGTAAACACGCCGAGAATTCGTGTCCAGCCGGCTTCAGGACCCTTCATAAAACCAGGGATTTATTGCAAACAGGATGGGAATCATTTCCCAGCTCCCGCTGCTTATAGGGCTTTAGGATGAGAAACATAAAGAGCAGGAAAACAGCGGCTGCAGCTGGGCTCCGAGCCCTGCTGGAGAGGGATGGAGCGGGGGGGTTGTGAATTTACAGCTCCAGAGCCCCCCAGAAACGCCCTCCCAAAAAATAAAATAAAGTCTGGAGTCTCTGGGCTGCACAGGAGAAACCCCCGGGGTTTATTGATGGATGGAGGTTCAGGGATAGGCTGAGCTCAGCTGAGCTGAGCCCAAGGATCTTCCAGGAGGGCTCAGCCTGGAGAAAAGAGATTTAGGGGGACTCTGTGGCTCTGCACAAGTCCCTGACAGGAGGGGACGGCTGGGGAGGGTCGGGATCCGCTGCCAGGGAACAACAGGAGAAAGGAAACGGCCTCAAGCCGTGCCAGAGGAGGTCTAGGTTGGAAATTTGGGAAAATTCCACATGGAAAGGGTTGTCCAGCCCTAGCAGGGGGAGTCCCCATCCCTGTGGATGTGGCACTTGGGGACACGGGGCTGCGGGGGCCCTGGCAGGGCTGGACTGGGCGACCTCAGAGGGCTTTTCCAACCTCAACAATTCCAGGACTTTATCATCCGAAGCCTCTCCTTGCAATCTCAGAGCTCCCTCTCACACATTCCCACCTGCAGGAACAGAATCCATGTCCTGTTCTTTTCACTTCTCCATGATTCCCACAGGTGCAGCCAATGCCCCTATGGGCAACACCTCAAATTTTAGGAATTATTAGGAGAAACTGGAACTGCTCACCAGGGTTGGACTTGGGTCTTTAAATGTCCCCAGGAAGTGGCGCAAAGAGAGAGTTCTGCTCATTTTTAGGAGGCAAAAAAAGCCCTAAAAGTGGAATATCAGCATCAGCCCAGTGGGAATGGGACAGCTGGGGAAGGAGAGGAAGCACATCCAATCCCAGATTCCAGGACCCCCTTGGAAAATCACAGCAGAACAGAGCATAGGACAAAATGCAGAAGGAAGAATTAAAATTAAGGAAACGGGGAAAAAAATTCCACAGAGGGTGGTCAAATGTTGGAGCGGGGGCACAGAGAGGCTGAGCAGCCTCCAACCGGGGAAATCCTCAAAACTGACATGGAACAGGCTCAGGGATTCCTGATTTTACTTCAAATTCAGCAAATTTTGAGGAGCCTTGGACCAACCCTTCCATGAGCTGCTGCAGTCTGAATTAGGTGTCCCTGCCATTGGGATTAGATGGGATTTAAGGTCCTTTCTGACCCAAACCCTTCCATTACGGTTTGAATCCATAGCCAGAGGATGAGAAAAGAGTGGGAATTCACGATTTCCCTGTGTGCTAAACTGAGTTTTACCTTAGAACGCCAATGTTCTCTGGGGAAATTCCTTCCAAATCACTTCACTTCCGCCCCTATCGCTTGTTATTTTTGAGATATCTCCCTTCTGGACACCACAGCAGAGTCCTCTGGGGCAGCTGAGGCGTTTTCCAAACATCCCTGGGACCCTCCTGAGCCCCAACACCCGGAAACAGCAAATCTTGGGAAGAGCCTTCCCACGCCTGCACAACGTGAGGAGCGGGGCTGGAACTCAGGGTGGGTCAGCTGGACCCTGAACAAGGTGAACATTCCCAACAAAATCCCGGTGGCCTTGGAGCTCCCTGCATCCAGCAGCTCCAGAGTGGCAAAAATTTCTTGAAAAAAAGACCTTGGAAACGAGTGGGGAAAGGTGTATGCTGCAGTAAAGGCTGAAAAAACGATGGGAGGAATTCCAGAACTTTCAGCCCCTGAGCTGAGTCCTCCCGGGACAGAATTCCAGGAGAATGGAGGAGAAGGGGAGTGGGGAAAAGCAGGACATATTTGAGCAGGAATTACGGGAACAATACACTGGCACAGCAGGATTTGGGGATCTTGGGAAAGCAGAGGGCATCCCTGACCTCAGCCAGGATTTAACATGCTTTTCCACAGTATTCCCAAACCTAAACGAGGATGTCCCTATGAGGATGAGGGACGGCTGGAAAGGTAAGTGATCAGTGGGGTGGTCAGTTCCAGAGGGTCGGAAGTTGCAGCCCAAAGGCAGCTGGTGACAAGGGGGGACCAGGCAGGGCCTGGCCTGGGACCCACCCGGCTCCACTCCGGCAGCAGCGACCCACAGGAGCCCCAGAGCAACTCCCAGGAGCTCCTCCGTGACTCCAAACGGGGGGAACGTCACAGAACCATGGAATTCTTACGGCTGGAAAAGACCTCCAGAATCACTGAGTCCAAATATTCCCCCNGATTCTCCAGCCCCTTCCCAGCTCCCTGGACTCACTCCAGCCCCTCCAGGACTCTCCAGAGCTGTCCCAGCACTGGAGGTGCCCCAGCAGTGCCAGCACAGGGGACAAGGGCAGGGCAGGACAGGACAGTTCCCAGAAAGGTTCTGGAGTCTTGGAGGTTTTCAACACAAGATGGGATAAAGCCCTGAACAGCCTGGGCTGATCTCAGAGCTGTTTCCATGGAATCATGGGATGGCTTGAGTGGGAAGGGACCTGAGAGCTCATCCAGCCCCATTCAAGGGCAGGGACACCTCCCACTGTCCCAAGGGAGCTCCAAACTGGCTTTGGGCTCTGCCAGGGATCCAGGGGCAGCCACAGCTGCTCTGGGAATTCCCTTTTTTTTTTTTTTTCTTCTTCATTCAGCCAGCCCTCATTCCAGGAGGCCAGACCAGAACCCCTCTAGAGGTCTCTCCCCAGGGAATGATCCCGTGAGCCACTGAACAGATTCCATGGATTTCCCCCAGTCAGGGCACACAGGGCTGGCCACGGAGAGCAGGATGGGACTGAGGGACCGGGATGGAACCAGCCCTTAATCCAAACTCCCGGGACATTCCTCGTGGCCGTGCCAGCCCTGGGAAAGCTCTGCTGCTCTGCCTCCCCTCAGGTGACGAGGAGTCTGCATCCGGGCTATTGTAGGAAAATCCTCCCTGGGTCAGCGCTGGTTTTCTTTCCTCCCTCCCCTCTCCCCGTCTGTTTTCCAAGCGGAATATTTGGAGCCCTGTGATCATATCAGGCCGGCCCCGAGCGAGCGCTGATTTCTCCGCCGCCGCTTTGATCGCAGCCAAGCGCTTTTTCTCCCGGGTAAGGAGGTCACGGGGTTAAAAGAGCGCTGTGACAATTCCCAAAGTTCAATCCGCTGCCACCAGGGCCAGGCGCGCTCGCCAGGCTCCATTAGCACGTAGGACAGGGTGGTTATCACAGGTCACTGACACCGGCCCGCTCTAATGGCTTTTCCTGTGGCCTTATCAATGCCGTGCACAAAGTGGCTCCCCCCAGCCTTCCCCTATGATCTCAGAGCTCTGTTTACAGCTATCTCCCCGCACCAGGCACCAGCCCAGGCAGCAGCCGCTGAGAAATGCCAGGACACGGCCACGGGACAGGCTGCAAAGTGCCTGAGATGAACAAGGAGCCATCAGAGACGCGGGAGAAGGGTTTAATTTTTTTTCCCCACTGCGTGCCCCGCTCCTTCCCAAAAAAAGAAAAAAATTAAATAAAAAAGGTTTTTGAGTTCACAAGGAAAACTCGACAAGCCCAAGCTCTGTAACAGAAGAACCACAGAGTTTCCATTGGGGGGGTTTGTGTTACACTGTGGAATAAAAGGAACAAGTGGTGCCACAAAGAGAAGAAAGGTTTGGTTTCATCTGAAAGGCAAGGCTGGGTGGCTCTCATTGCTGGAGTTGTGGTTCCTGAAGAGCCTCCCTTGAAAGGAGAACTTCAATTGTTTTGCCCCCTCTGCAAAGCACAAATATTTTTGGTGGGGATGCTGAGCCCCTCAGAGGGTGGGGAGGGAGTGGGAACAGCCCCAGGGATGAGCTGAGCCCCCCTGTCCCATCCCAGCCCAAAAAAGCAGGAAAAGGAGGATTGGGGCAGGCAGCACGGGCAGCAGCTCACCTGTGAGGGGAATTACAATGATTCAAGCGCGGGGCTGCGGGGAGAACCAGGATCCACGGGATCTCCCAGTTCCAATGGAATCTGCTCCACCTGCTCACTCTCCAAGGGGCTCACCTTGAGCCCAGGGACCCCTGAGCAGCTCCTGCAGCAAAACCTTGGGATTCCAGGGACAATTTTAAAGGAAAACCTTGTTTCTCCTCCCAAGGCTGCGCTGGCTCTGCACTAAGAGATACAAAACTTGGCCTTCCCTAAAATTCCCAAGGAGAGCTGCTCCCAGTGGATACAGACTATCCATCCTGACAAGAGATTCCTTCATGGATTGTTTCCAGTAAAATAGAGGGATTATTATGAACTGTGCTCTCTCTTTTTTTTTTTTTACCTTTTTAATGCATTTTGTGCATCAAAGCGGCTCGAGGGTTGGGGGAGAGGCAGCCCAGATAAAAATGTCCGTGGTGAGATAGGACAAATTTATAGTAAATCCCCGTCAGCTCCCATTTATCTAAATTATCCAGCTCTGGGTTCTCCAGAAATCCTTCACCAGCTCAGTTTTAAGGCTGTTTTTACCTCAGAATCTGCTCCCTTTTTCTTTCTGCGCTGTTGCCTCTGTTTTTGGACACTTGTTCTTTCCCCTAAGATGACCCCTTTGTAGCTGGGATCAAAGAGCTGGGAGTGTCAATCCCAGTGTCTTCAGGAACATGTGAAGAACCTCAAAGTAATTGGGAAGCAATTAGCACAAAGCTAAAAAAACCCACCCCGCCAAGGCAGAGCCTAAATGAGCACTAACAGGCACCAGCCCTGCTCAGGGAGGAGTTTAAGGGACTTAAATCACCCTCAGCTGCCTCCCAGACAATTTTTTGGGAGCACCTTCAGTGCAGCCCACCCTGCCTCGAGTTTTTTTGGCTTTTTTTTTTTTTTTCTTCTTCATTCCTTTCTGCTTTGGGTTCACTCTTTGCTTTCTGCCTCGCTGCAGCTTACGGGAAACATGAAACACAAAACTGCTTTTCATTTTCTGTTATGTAAAGCGAAGCCATCCCATGTCTTGGCCTGGAAATCCAAGGCACCCACCAGCTGCTCAGATGCTCCTGCAGATAAACCAGCTGGCCCTGGCCTCACCTCTCCTCGTTTATTTTGGATATCCATCAAAGCAGCCCCAGCACTACACAGATTTTGGTCGGAGGCAACATAAAAAGATCAACCCGTCAATGGCGAAGTCACGCTCTGGGTTTGTTCTTCAGATCATAATATTGCCATTTTCCACAGCTCCTCCACCGGGAGGGGATGGAGCTGCTCCCCCAGCCCAGAGCCCGGCAGGTGAACGTCCCCAGATAGCCCAGGCCTGGCCTGCTTAGACCTGACCCTGAGCCCAGCTTCTGCTCAGCCATTTCAGGCTCTCCCGGGAGGTTTTATTGCTCTTCCCAGTTCCTTTCCTGGTGAGGAAGGGGCTGCCTGAGGGAGAGATGGGAGTGGGGAGAGTTTGGATCTCTGGGATAAAACATCCCAACGTCTTCAGGGTGCCTCCATCCCAAATCAGTGAAAGGTTTAAGGAAGGAGCACTGGCAGAAAATCCAGAGATTTTAGGGCCAGTTGGCCAAGGCCTGGCCTGGTTTGAGCTGACCCTGAAATCCCTGGATTTGCTGCCAGTGTCCCTTCCTTAAACCTTTCCCTGGTTTGGGATGGAGGCACCCTGAAGACGTTGGGATGTTTGTCTGATATCTGCAGAGATCCAAACCCTCCCCAGTCCCGTCTGTCCCTGGCATCAGGCAGCACCTTCCTCACCAGGAAAGGAATAATCCCACAAAACATCTCAGGAGAGCCTGAAATGGCTGAGCAGAACCTGGGCTGAGCCTGGGGCTCAGGGTTAGGTCTAACCAGGCCAGGTCTCGGCCAGTTGATCCTAAAATTCTCACGCCTTGGATTTGCTGCCAGTCCCTCTCCTTAAACCATTCACAGAATCCCAGACTAGTTTGGGATGGAGGCACCCTAAAGAGGTTGGGATGTTTTATCCAGATTCCAGAGATCCAAACTCTCCCCACTCCCATCTCTCCCTCAGGCAAGGGGTTCTTCACCGGGACAGGAACCGGGATGAACAATCCCATAAAACATCCCAGGAGAGCCTGAAATGGCTGAACAGACCTGGGCTGGGCTCAGGGTCCGCTCAAACCAGGCCAGGCCTCGGACAACTGACCCTGAAATTCCCAGGACCTGGAACTGCCCCTCCAAACCTTAAATCATTCATAAGCGGTTTGGGACGGAGGCACCTTAAAGAAGTCGGGTTTTTTTGTTTGATATCTGCAGAGATCCACGCCCGTCTGTCCCTCAGGACAGCGCCAGGCAGCCCTTTCCTCACCAGGAAAGGAATTGGGATGAACAATCCCATAAAACATCCCCGGAGAGCCCGTCCTGCCCCGCAGCCGCCACCACGCCAAGGTCCAGCTCTCAATTAACCCCCGCCTGACCTTCCTTCACTTTCTTTCCCCCTGCTCTGCCCTTCCTGCCAAAGTTCAGCGTTTCCTGGAAAAGTCTCCGTGCCTGTTGGATGTTGTCCTTCGCCTTGGTTGCCGAGGGAAGGATTTGCAGGATTTACAGGTGCCTGGCCCCCTCTGGAAGCCCATGACCGCGGGCTGACCCCCCGGTACAATATGTGAACTCCTGCCCTGCTGATAAGGCTGCCAGATAGGAGCAGGAGTTTGCAAATAATCCTTTGGGAATTTATAAGCAGCGCAGCCATAAAACCGAGGTGACTGGAAGGTCGATTTCACTAAAAATAATAAATATCTCAATGTTTATTCAACGTGGGCCTTTTTAACTGCAGGCCAAGCTCTGAGATAACGCTATTGTAAATGACAAATATTGGGAGTTTTGGGGAACTATTACATTATGATCCTTCCGTCTGACACTGCCGGGGCCGTTCCCTCGATGCTCTGCAGGATCTCTGACATTGTTCCACCCGAGCTGGACCTAGAAAGCCAGGCCAGGATTCAGGTCCAGGTCACCAAAAGGGCAATTTGCTGCTCAGGGGATTTTTTTCTCCTGTTTGCGACTCTCTATAACGTGTAGGATTTTTTTGGGGGTTGTTTATTAGGTTTTTTTTAGGGTTGGAATTGAAGTTAGACAGATGTTGTTTTTTGTTTGGACTTAGATGTTTATTAGGTTTTTTTTACTATTATAGTTTTACAAGTTGTGAGTTTTTAGCACTATAAGCTTACAAGGTAGAAATGGTGATAATGGTTTTGGGTTTTGTTTTTTTTTTTTAGTAAGGTCCTTTAAGGGTAAACTAACTAATGAATAAATCTTAGCTAAATTATTCTTATTTTTAACTTAATAATTAACTATTTGTCACTCACACTGCACACTTTTCTACTTTATTACACAACACTGCCTAAACTCATGAAGAGGAAGGTGAAGGAGAAGGAAAATTAAACCTTAAAACCTCTCTTTTGTTTTATGCATTACCGTATCTTAAGACTTTAAACTGTAAGTTTTTCACCACGTGGTATTATACACTTCTATTTAAACAATATACTTGTCATCATAGTCTTACACTCAATTTTGGGAGCTTTTTCTGAGGCCTCAGGGCAGTGCAGTGTTCTCCTGGGGGTCAGTGTCTGCCAGCACAGAAAGCTGAAGTTCTCTGTGCCCGGGGCTCCGACACTAAAGCACCTTGCCCAGAGCTCTGCTCTGCTCCTTGTCAGTTCTCTTTCCTGTTGGGAGGAATTCTTAAATCCCAGCTCCAGGCTGGGAGCGAACAGGAGGAGCAGGAGCAGGGACTGGGCCCCGCTCGGGGTGGGCACGGAGCTGCTGGCACAGAGCCCTGCCCTGCCAGAACCTCTGCACGGGATCCCCAAGGCTGGAGAAACCCTCTGGGACTGAATCCAGCCCTGCCAGGGCCCCCAAGGGCCACACCCCTGCGGGGATGGGGACTGCTGGAAAACCCTTCCAAGGAAGGAATTTTCCCAGTTTCCAACCTCGGCCTCCCCTGGCCGTCCCCTCTCATCCCATCCCTTGTAGGGACACCACCGCCCTCCATTCCCACCTCTGGAAGGAGACAATCCCACCCAGATCCATCCCAGGGATCTGCTGCTTCCCCTGACACATTTCTGAGCACCAATCCCTATTTCCAATTAAAAAGTGAAGGACAAGACAAAAAAAAAAGTCCCCAATGCAGGAGCAAAGCAATTTTTGTTATGTGAAGCAAAGCAATTCCATGTCTTGGCCTTGAAATCCGTGGAATGCAACCATTTGGAATATTCACAACTGTTCCATCCACCAGCAGAAGCTGCTGACCTTCCTCAGAACTCCTTTGTGGACAATCATACCATCAAATCCATAAAAAATCCAAATTAAATCCATATTAGATCAGAATCCAGTCCATATAAAATCCAAGTTAAATCCTTAATAAACCCACATTAAATCCATATCAAACCCAAATCAAATCCGCACCCTCGTGCTAAACCGAGGCACGACAGCCCCTCCAATAGGATTCCCAATCCCGTTTCCATGTTCCGTATTCCTCCCTGAGGTTTCCCCAAAGACAGTGGCACTTTCAGCCCCCCCAGCCTTTCAGCTCCCTCGTAATTCCCAATTAACCAACTCCTGCTCCGGCTCCCAGCTCCGCCTGCAGAGCTGGGATATTCCTCCAAGATAAACACAGCCACACATTTTGGGGAGGGGAATTTCTCATTCCAAGAAAATCTGACGGCAACGTGGCCAAATGACCTAATTATGAACAGATGAGTGGCACAAAAAGATGTTTTATAGGAGCGGGGCTTCTGACAGTTCCTTTCCTTCAGCAAACTCGTGCGGATCGTCGGAGACGCCAGGAACTGGGAAACAATTCCCTCTCCAGGCTGGGAAGGGAGGAAAGCTGGGAACACAGAGCTCCTTCCACCTCCTGCCTGGGATTTGGGCTGCCCAACCCCAGGGGAAGAACCCTACAACAGCTCCCGGGCTCCAACGGCCCTGGGAAAGGGATGCAGGTTCCTTGGAATGGCACAGTCAAGGCTGGATGCTGTGGGAAGCATCTCTGGAATGAGAGATTGGTGGAAGAATTCCCAATGTCCCTAAAAATGGGTGAGGCTCCTCAGGTTCCATGGATGAGTGGATTCAAGGTTTGGGCACATCCCCAGAATTAAAATCTGGAGGGTGAGCTCCAAAAGGCTTGGGAAAAGGGCTGCAGGCTCCACGGGTTCCGTGGAATGGCTGTGGATGCTGCTGGAAGCATCCCGAACACTCAAAGTCAGGGGAGGAGCTCCAAAGGTTCCTTATCTGCCTTCCTTATCAATTAGTATTTTTAAAAAATCCGTGGACTCAGAATTCCCAGGAGGCAGCCTGTGGAAACAGGAGCTCTCTGGGACAGCTCGAAGGAACCATTTTCGGTCAAAAAAAGAACTCCTGGCACAATCTGCAGGAATTTTTTCCCTCAGGAATCTCCGAGTGATCCGGGCACGGGGTGGATTTGGGGATGGCAGCAAAGCTGCTCCTGTCAGACAGAGCTGGGAGGGCACTGAAGGTCTCCAAGGTGCAGGAAATTATTAATTCCTGAGGAATTCCTGCCCAAAACTCTTCCCTTTCCATGGAATAGTGAAATTACTGTGGCCAACAAGGAATTCCAGGAGAAAACAGCATCAAAATCCAACCAATTCCTGCCCAAAATTCTCCCCGTCCATGGAATAATTCATTTTCCTTGAAGAAAACAGCATCAAAATCCAACCAAATCCTGCCCAAAACTCCTCCATTTTCACTGAAAAATGAAACTCCTGCATCCAAAGAGGAATTCTTAGAGAACATGGCATCAGAATCCAGCCAATTCCACCCCAAACTCTTCCATTTCCATGGAATAAGTAGCTAATGAATCCAAAGAATTCCTGGGGAAAATGGTATCAGAGAACCCAACCAATTCCTGCCCAAAATTCTCCCATTTCAAAAGAATAACGAAATTAATGAATCCAAAGAATTCTTGAAGGAAGCAGCATCAGAATCCAACCAAATCCTGCCCTAAACTCTCCCATTTTCACTGGAAAATTAAATTCCTGCATCCAAAGAGGAATTTTGGGAGCAAACAGTAGCAGCATCCAACCAAATCCTGCCCAGAATGCCTCCACTTTCACGGAATAATGAAATTCCTGCATCCAAAGAGGAATTTTGGGAGGAAAATCAAACCATGAAGAAGTCAAAACATTTGGAAAATTCAGGATTTGGGAGAAAATTCCCTTTGCACTCACCAGGACGGAGTAGATGTGGAGGCAGCGATAGACCGGGGAGAAATCCACCAGATCCTGGGCTCCAGGCACCTAAAACAGGGAGAAAATCTGAGAAAAATGGGGGAAACTCACCAGAATTCCACGGGAAAGGAAGTAAAACCACAAGAGACTTAATTATGGGTATGTGGAGCACTAAAATATCACAGACAGACAAGGGAGATCCTAAAAAAAAATCACCTTTAAATAAATTTGTCTCTCTGAAAAATCACACTTAGGTGAATAAAAGAATAAAAACAATAAAAAAAAAGGAATGAAAGTAAAAAAACCTAACATTTTAAATTATTTTGAATATAAATTTTGCAATTTAAAATTTAAATATTTAAAATTTACATGAGTGCAACTCCAAAGATCCCATCCAGGTGAGTGTGACTCCTGAAAATGTCAGGGATAAGTAAGGATAACCAAAATAAATTTTAATTATGGGTGAGTGGAGCACTAAAATATCACAGAGAGAGGTGAAATCCCATAAAATTCACATTTAAATAAGTTCTTTGCTTTGAAATCGGGGACTCCAACTTGAACTTGAAATTGTTCTGATAAAAGACTGAAAAAATCAGGACTTGGCCAGAAAAAAGTTTGAGTCCTCCTGGAGAATTGTGTTCATAGCAACAATTTCAGGCTCTGATTTCCTGGAAAATCTTCCAAGGCCACACAGAGGCTCAGGAAAAACCAGCTGAATAAATTATTGACATTTATAAAATGTTTATAAATTTAGAATGTGTATATATAAATGTAGAATATATATGTACCTTATAAATGAATAATTTCTTTCTATTTATAAATTTTATTTATAATTTAAAATTCAAAATT
>VWZN01009486.1:123019-134014 GCA_013396955.1 Regulus satrapa
GAATCATGGATAGGATACTCTCATTCCATGGGCAAGGACACTTTCCACAAGCCCAGGTAGTTCCTGGACATTCTGGATTCTCTGAGGTGGCAAAAGGGGAACCCTAACCCATTCCCCTTCCCTGTGGGAATGTGGAAGCCTGGATTTAGAAGGAAGCAGGAAAACCGTAAAACCTGTTGGAGATCCAGCTGTCAGCAACAGCAAGGGAGAATTAGAACATTATTAATTACTATTAAAAATTGTTAACTATTAATTGCTTTGCTACCTGAACTGCAGAGAGCACAAAGCTTTATCCGTGTGCAAACCTCCCACATTATTTCAACACTCTGAAGTTTTAACATCCCCCCCCAAAAACTATTCAGGAACAGCTCTGATTTTTGCCAGCCTTGGGAATCCCTCCTCGGGAAGGAAAACCCCACCAGGGACCCAGCACTGGAGTAATTCCTACATCTGAGGAACACTGAAATTCAAGCATGGCATGAAGTTCCCATTCCTTGGAAAATCCAGGCATGGATATCCCAGTCCTTGGAAAATCCACTGCAAAGTGCTCCTCACCCCACGCACACGCAATCAGTTCAGAATTAATTACCGACCTGGGTAATTGATTACAAAATTCCGTGTACAAAGCTGCCCCTGGAGGCAGCTGAACGGGAACTGGAGCGAATCCTTGGATTGGGATGTGTTATCCTTGTGGGATCCCACAGCACAACCTTGACCTCTAGTGGTTGGAAAGCAGGAGCAGCCCTGGAGTTTATTTACTCGGAGTGCTCCTCCCAGCTGAGCCAGGGGACTCCCAACCCATCCCTTTAAAAAACCTCTTCAGGGATGAATCCCAACAATGGGAATTTTTGCAACAAGGCCCCAGAGGGAAAGGTCTGGGTGGACACTGCCCAGGACCAAGCTTTGCTCCCGACGTCAGGACGCGGAGCCGTTGGGGAAAGGGGCGTTTTTGGGCATTCTCGGACTTCAGAGGCAGCACTCTATAGAAAGGCCTTGCAACATCCCATAAAGGGAATTAGGACTTCAAAACGGGGCGGGAGCGTTTGGTCCTTCAGAAGAGAACACAACAAAGGGTCAGGGCTCGGGCCCACCCTCGGGCCCGCCCAGCGCTGCCATGAGTTTCCCAACCCGGGCCTAATGAAGTTATAACCCTGAATCCACTGGAAATTCCCCCAAAAGCAAGCCCAGTGCACTCATTAAACCCTCCAGTTTATGTAATCCTTCTCCTTCTGGAGAGGGGAGAATCAAAGAGTGGGAAGAGGCGAAGTTTTGGATGAAGCCCTGAGCTGGACACGGATCGTTAAGCAGGGCGGAGCGGGCCCGGAGCGCACAGGCGGTCATGGGAGAGGGAAATCTGGGATAACGAGCTGGAGGACGCTGCTGCCAGCCCTGCACTCCTCTAACGCAGCCCTCGGTGTGGAACACGCGGGATTTCAGGCTGGACATGGAATGAGTGCCACCAATCCTTGTCACCAAGGATCCATGGAAGTGCTCTCCCAGGATCCCCGACCTTGGTCCAACCTCTGTTTTGCAACAGGGATTAATCTTCCCTCAGTCCGGCTCTGCTGCGGGAGCAGAGCAGGACGTGGCCAGGTGTCAATATCAATAAGAACCAAACCCAATATTGATAAGACCTCATAAATTCCAGCCATTTGGAAATCAAGGAAATCTGTCCCTCCAGCATCGCTCCCAGACAAGGAGCCCCCAGGCTTTGATTTTTGCATTTTTAATCCAAATAAACTGATTTATCAAGAGAAGAATTTTGACCTGGATTGAAGTCCAATCACCAGGTGGGAAAATCATAGAATCCAGGAATGGAATCACAGAATCTCCAGGAATGGTTTGGGTTAGAAGGGACCATGAATCTCATCCCAGTCCATCCCCAGGGACACCTCCCACTGTCCCAGGAGAATCCAAACCCCAGGGTCCAGCCAGGCCTTGGACACTTCCAGGGATCCAGGGGCAGCCATCGCTGCTCTGGGCACCCTGTGCCAGGGCCTCCTCACTCTCTGAATAAATTTTAAAAAATGGAAAAAATTGTATATCCCAACTCCCGGATATCCTAAAAAGCAGCCAGAGGATGCTCCCAATGGCAAGAAAAGGTTTCCAGCCCACCAGAAGCATTTTGAGGAACCTTCACCTTTCAGGATTTTTGAGGGGGGAGTTTTAAATTAGACGAGATTTTCCAGGGATTTCTGCCTGAATGGCCTCAAATTCAGTCAGCAGAGGTTTGTTCTCTTCCCTTTCTGGGAACACCAAATCCCGACCTGTGACGGGCACATTGTGACTGCAGCTCGGGAGTGCCCCGAGCCTGGAACGAAGGAGCAGCCCTGGGCCCAGGCCCTGCCAGAGGGAACGGGAATGGCTTTTCCATCTCCGGGAGGGTATTCCCAGCCCCCCGCTCCCGGCAGGAAACAATCTGGACTGAGGTGACCTAGAAGTGAGAAATATTGAATTTTCTTCAGCTCTGTGAAGTCAGCGAGGCTTCGGTTTCACCGTGAGGGAAAGGCAGAGCTGGAGAGTGGCCCAGAGGAAGCGATCTGGAGAAATCCGGGATTATCCTCAGGAACTCCCCACTCCCACCCCCTTCACTCCATCCTGGGACTCAAAGCCCTCAACAGGAAGGACTTTCCTCAGCTTTCCAGGATCCATCCTGAAAAAACTCCCACAAGCTTGCAAACAGCAACTCCACCTTCCCCACCCTCACAATCAAAGCGACCCAACCCAACCAAGCTGGAGTTGAATTTCTGTCAGTTAATTTTTCAGAGCTGGGTTTTTCAAAGCAACTCAACTCCTTGAGATCGAGTGAGTCCAGCCACAAATCTGCATCCCAGTGCTATGGACTCATTCCCAACACCATGGACTCATTCCCAACACCACGGAGTCATCCCCAGCTCCATGGAGTCATTCTCAGTGCCATGGGATCATTCCCAATGCCATGGAGCAATTCCCAAACCCATGGAGTCATTCCCAAAGCCACAGGATCATTCCCAAAGCCATGGAGTAATTCCCAAAACCCTGAGTCATTCCCAGCACCACAGAGCCATTCCTAAAGCCATGGGATCATTCCCAATGCCATGGAGTCATTTCCAACACCATGGAGTCATTCCGAACGTCATGGGGTCATTCCCAAAACCATGAAAGCATTCCCAATGCCACAGAGTCAGTCCCAAAGCCACAAGATTATTCCCAGAGTAGACCAGGGACTCCTCCAGGCTCTGCCTCCAGAGCCACCCTAAGGAAAAGTTGTTCCACCACCTCCAGGAGACAGGAGCTCCTTTAAAACTCCAATAATGTTCGTTTTGTAACTTCTCCCTGTTTTCTGCACCCGTTCACAAACGCTGGAGTCTCACCTCCCCTCACCTCCACCCACCAATATTTACTTTTGAGCAGAATCTAATTAGGTTTTTCCTGATGAGACACGAGATAAGGCCTGGGGAGAAGGGGTTGGTGATTTAAAGGGAGCGATGATTTAAAGGCTGGCTTTGGTAGTTTTGATTAGTTCCTGCTGTGATGGTTTGACAGACCCCTCTAATGGGCTGAGACACCGAATTTTCAAATATCATTTCCCAATATCCCTAGGAATGGGATACATATTCCTTAAACAATCTTAGGGAAGAAAAGAAGGGGAGGGAGGAAAAAAATCAGCAAAGCAGACTGGCTACGGGGGTAGGGAAAAAAAAGAACATTAATAAAAAATGACAGTAGGGCTGGAGCCCTGCCAGAGAGCCATTCCAAAGTTATAAAATCCCCCTGGGATCAGATAAAAGCAGGGATTATTATTGCAAGGTGTAAACTCAACACACGGCCGCAGCTCCTGCTTTGAGTTTGCCCGCGGAGCCGGCGCTGTCGGGACGAGGAGGGGCTCGGCCTCTCCCGTTCCCGGTGCTAACTTGTTATCAGAGCAGACAATTTGTTGGAGGTTTGGCTGACAAAGTTCTCCCTCAGCTCAGGAAACCAGGCCCAACAATGGGAGGGTTTTTTTTGAACTCCATTCCAGGTCATTAAATAGAAGGAGTTTGGAAATGCAGCATTGGATGGGTTTGTTCTCCCCAGTGCCCCGCACAGACTCGGCCTCAATCCCCCACTCCTCATTCCCTAAAAAGTCTCTTCCACCTCAGCCCATCCGGACATAAAATCCACCTTGGGTCTGATATTCCTAAATATCAATTTTCCTCAAATACAAGTTTTTGGCATCTAGTGTGTGATGAGGAAAATGCAATTCCCCCTTTGCTTTGCTCTCACCCCATGATTTACCCTCGCCCCCTGCTCCTTTTCCTTTTCCTGGATTTAATCCAGGCCAAATTCCACAGATTTTAGAGTTCAGTATTCCCTGGCCAGGACAAGGGCACTGCTGTGGCAGCAAGACCCCATCAGATTCCCAACAATTCCTGTTTGTGCTGCCCTGGATCCCTGGCAGTGCCCACGGCCAGGCTGGACACTGGGGTTGGGAGCAGCCTGGGACAGGGGGAGGTGTTGAGGATGGAACGAGATGGGGTTTGGGGTCTTTTCCAACCCAAACCATTCCAGGATTCTGGAGCCAGGCTGGCAGAAAGGCTGGGAATGTTCACCCTGGAGAAGGGAAAATTCCAGGGAATCCTCAGAGTCCCTGGAGGGGCTCCAGGAGNTATATATATATATATATATATATATATATATATTACTGTTCAGCTTATACTAAACCAGTTAAAGCTCAGCTGTTTTGGGGAGAAGCTGCTCAGCCCAGCACTGGCAGAAGGGAATGATCCAGCCCCTCCCTTCCAAGCAGAAATTCATCACATGAGGACTGATAAAAAGCCTTGGGCAACCACAGCCTCGGGGTCAGCTGCGCCAAAAAAAAGCCACTTTTTAAGAAGCCCTTTATGGCCAAAGTGTTGATTTACACTTCTGTGGGATCCAGATCTGTGGGCAGCTTCAAAGGGAGCTCAGCCGTGCGATTACAAAGTTTATTTATCACATTTGCGCGCGGCGGAGGAGCCGAGAATGAGCTCGGGGAGCCGAAGGCAGCGGCGGGAGGAGGATGGGTGTTCCGCAGGGAATTTCAAACACATGAAAGTCCTCGGCCTGACAACTCCACAGCTCAGGGCTCTGCTCCAGCAGCCCAAGCTCTTGGGCAGATAAATGGTTTTACAATTAATCTGTACTGAGATGGAACTGAGATTTTTTTTTACTTGGCTTCTACCAACGATTTAAAATTCCTTTTCCAGCCAGGAGCACCCCTGGATGAAATCCCCCACCCTGAGAGCTGCTCTGACCCCAGGCTGGTTTAACTCTGCCCCAGGAGGCTCCTTTCCCCCTGCGAGACACAATCATGACTCAAAGCTCCAGTGGAAACTCCCACACGTCGGTTTAACCTCTTCTCACCCTTCACTGGGACCCCACCAAAGCCCTGAGTAAGAGAGGAGCAGCAGAGGAGTCACAACCAAAACTGGTCACAGGTGAGAGGGTCTGGAATGACTCAGGAGCACCCAACCGTGCAGGGCCCGGCTTTGAGAGCTTCTCAGGAAACTGGGATTGTTTTCCAAGCCAGGCTTTGTTCCAACACGCTCCCTGACAAGCAAGGCATGGCACAGGGAACAGGGGCTGGGGTTGGTTTTTGTTCCAGGGAAACTGTTAAAAAGGAGAAATCCAGGCAAAGGCTTCGTTTCCTCAGGAAAAAAATAAAATAAAAACAGAGGAAAAGGGAATAAAGCTGGAGAGGAGAGGGGAGAGTTAAAGGGACAAGTTCAGGCTTTGACTTAAGGACATTGTACCAGAGAACAGTAGAATTTCAAAGTTGGGCAGTTCATGGAATCACAGACAGTTTGGGCTGGAAAAGACCTGGAAGCTCATCCTATTCCAGCCCTTCCAGTACCCCAGGGTGCTCCGAGCCTTTCCCTGCCTGTCCTTGGGCTCAGTGCTCCCCCAGGGCAGCTCTGGGGCTTGGAGCGAGCCCAGAGCACCAGGAATCCAGCCCCCAGCATCACTCCCAGCATGGGAATATTCCCAGCTCCAGGAGCTCCTCAAGCCCCCTGGGGACTCTGCAGGTGTTGTCCCACCTCTGTCCCTGCCCAGGGAAAGTGGGACCCTCACCCCTCTGGATATTTCAGATAAAAGCAGCCACGGATTAGATCTCACTGAAGGGGGAAGCCATTGGGCTGGACTTTCCAGGGTTTGATCCAGGGGGAATTCTGGAAAAACCATCCCAGTGTGCTCAGCTTGGAGCTGCCCCTGCCCGAACTCCGACACCACGCAGGGCCCGCACTCCAACCGCGAGCTAGAACGGCCTGACTCCAACATTTCCCAACATTTTCCTCCCATTTCCCCTTCCCACCAGCCACTGGAAGCTGCTGGTTTCCTGAGGAGCCGCCTGCCTGTTATCCCTGTTTCCCTGGGGGGAGCTGCAGGCTCCCTCAGCTCCCTCAGCCGTGGGGATTGTCTCCCACAGGTGCTCCACTTCTCCCTGGCCATGCTGACCCTCACAAAGTTACCCAGGGAGTTACCCCGGCCCGGCCTTGGATGGAATCCTTGGATCCCGCTGGCCGTGGGAGTTCCCAAAGGGCTGCTCCACACCCCCCCCAGGGCTCTGGCCTTTGCAGATAAGGTTCCTTTCAAGATTCTGCTTTTGTTTCATTTATCAGCCCAGGCTGGGATTCTGGAGATTCTGAGGGATGGGCCACGGTCAGAGCACCTCCCTGGGATGGTCCCGATTCTCCTGGAACACACAGGACGCGGTAAATCCCAGGAAAAACCCAGTGTGGTCAACCCTGGAGAAAAAAAAAAAAGATTTGGGCTTCATTGACAGCCTTTGGATCTAATTCAGATCCCAGAACCAGCCTCAACCATCCCCGCAGTGATCAGGGATAACAGGATCCCAACGGGACATGGCTGGGATCTGGGAACACGTTCAGGAGCTGAGGGATAGAGATGGGATCTGGAATTCATCGTGGCTGGGAAGAACCCGCTGCACGAAGGCTGTCCTGCCATCCCCCGTGGCCTGTTCTCCATGGCACAGGAATGTTTTTCCAGGGATAGACCTCGGCTGCTCCCCCAAAGTGCTCTGTGCTTCAGAGCCATAGACCAAAGTCAAATCCTCATGGAATGTTTTAGGAGGGAAAGAAATCTTAAAAGCCATCATGTGCCACCTCCCACTGTCCCAGGGGGCTCCAGCCTGGCCTGGGCACTGCCAGGGATCCAGGGGCAGCCACAGCTGCTCTGGGAATCCCAGCCCAGCCCCTGCCCACCCTCCCAGCCAGCAATTCCCAATTCCCAAGGTGCCAGCCCAATCTCCCCTTTCCCAGTGGGAGCCATTCCCTGGCTCCTGTCCCTCTGTCCCTTGTCCCCAGCCCCTCTCCAGCTCTCCTGGAGCCCCTCCAGGCCCTGCCAGGGGCTCCGAGCTCTCCCTGGACTGTTCCCTTCTCCAGGATGAACATTCCCAGCTCTGCCAGCCTGGCTCCAGAGCAGAGGGGCTCCAGCCCTGCAGCAGCTCCGGGGCCTCCTCTGGGCTCTCTGCAGCAGCTCCGCGTCCTCCTGCTGCTGGCCCCGGGCTGGGGCAGCTCTGCAGGTGGGCTCTCACCTCAGGGGGCACAGGGCACAATTCCCACCTCGCCTTTGGCATCAGACCCATCCCCAGCATCCCAAATCCCTCTCCCAGGGCTGCTCCTCATCCCTTCCTTCCCCGTCCAGCCGGGATTTGTGCTGGGATTGCCCCGATCCAGGTGCAGCTCCAGCCCTTGCCCTGCTGCACTTCCTGTGGTTCCGTCCCAGCTCTCTGGAGGGACCCCCAGCCCATCCCTCGTCCCCGTGTCCGTCTGTCCTGCCTGGAGACAGGAATGTTGTGTGGACAGAGCCACGCACTGTGCACAGACTCCAGTGCATCACGTCAGTCCTTTTTCCCTTTTCCATCAAAACTTGAGGAGGAATCAGGGCAAGGATCGGAGGAAAAGGCTGAACCCTAAAACCCAAAGACCCCCACACATCCTGCACATCCCAGGAGCAGCAGCGCCTCCGCCTTCAGGAGATTTGAAAAACATCATTAAAAAAAAAAATTGATAAACCCTTGCTGGAACAAAGCCCTTTTCATTCTGTTTGGGAATAACCCCTCTGGTTTTTTTGATGAGAAACCCACAAAGCAGCTGCCAAAGGGGCTGAGCCACAAAGAGCAGCACGGCTGGGGGAGAACAAAATGGCTTTTTCAGGAATAATCATCTTCCCCAGGATCCCTGAGCTTCAGGGAGCAGCAGAAGAAAGCAAAGCATGATTTGGTTAGTGCTGGTTTTAATTAATCACAGAATTAGCCAGATCCTGCCTCCCCCAGCACGGTGACTTTAAGGAATATTTAATCCCAATATGAAAAGTTACAACTTTACAGAAGAGCTTCAATTTCATTTTCCTGCTTTCACAAAGATCCTTCTGATAATGTGACACATTCTGTTGATAAATACTTTTTTTTTCTAAGCACTGGGGCGTGAGGGTTGGGGATTTAGAGAAGAGATTACAGCAGGGAAAAATGAAATTATACATTCAGCACTCAGCACTGCTCTCCAAAACCAACTCTCCCAACTGAAACCACTTTTTGTGGTCTTTTTTAACATAAAAATGAACTCAGTCAACACATTACATAATTCTCCTCTCCCACAGTATGTTCCCAGGATTTTTCTCCCCGCATCCATCACTAATATTTCGCTCACACCACAATTTTTAGGACTGAACCTAAAAAGATTTTTAAGTCCATGGCCATAAATCAAAACCTGATCTCATCTTGCCGCAGTAAATTCACTTCACGGTCACCCTTGAAAGCACCACAAGTTATGGCAGAATTCAAATTATGCTTTTAAAAAAAAAAAAAATTAAAAAAAAAATCTGTCCATGTTCAGAGTGCTCCAACCTTACGAATCCAGCGCCAGGAATATCGAGCACGTCCCAAATCCGTTATTCCCTGGACATGATCTGCCCTCTAAAGGCGTCGGGAGAAACTACAGAGAGCTTTTTTAGCCCTAAAAAAGCCCAGGAAGGGCTTGATTTTCCTTTTCTTTCCCTCCCCGGCCTCTCCCCCTGTCCCGGGCTCAGCTTAAGCAGGCTGGGCCTGAGCTCAGCCCAGCCAGGAGCATTCTCTACTCAAGGAAAACTCCACAGGACAGAGCCTGGATCTCCTCTGTGGACGCCGAGGGATGAGCACCAGGCATAAACAGGATTGAATCCCAGCCTAAATCCATGGATTTCACAGTTCAGTGTTCCCTGGGCAGGACAAGGGCACTGCTGTGGCAGCAAGACCCCAACAATTCCCGTCTGTGCTGCCCTGGATTCCCAACAATTCCCATTTCTGCTGCCCTGGACCCCTGGCAGTGCCCAAGGAAGGGCTGGGAGCAGCCTGGGACAGTGGGAGATGTTGGGCTTGGATTGGGACGGGCTTTGAGGAACCTTCCAACACAAACAGTTCCACCTGGAGCAGGGAAAATTCCAGGAAATCCTCAGAGTCCCTGGAGGGGCACCAGAAGAGCTGGAATTGGGGACAAGGGACAGGAGCCAGGGAATGGCTCCCACTTGGAAAGGGGAGATTGGGCTGGGAATTGGGAATTGTTGGCTGGGTTGGAATTCCCAGATTTTCTCTGGCTGCCCCTGGATCTCTGGCAGCCAGGCCAGGCTGGAGCCCGCTGGGATGGTGGCAGGGGTGGCACTGGATGGGATTTAGGTCCCTTCCCACCCAACCCATTCCATGACTGTCTCAACCAGCAAAAACTCTGGACTGGGGTGGATCCCAGAATCCCACAATTGCTAAGGTTGGAAAAGTCCTCCAAGGTGCTCCAGTCCCACCTGTGAGCCCTCCCCACTCTGCCCCCAGAATCTTCCATCCCAGCTTGTCCTTACTCTGCGTTCACTGCAACGAAATCCTAGCTCAAAAATAATTGTTAAACTATTGAGGGAATAAAATCCCAGTGATCCCACCCCCACTGCCAAGGACAGGACTCACAGCATCCAAATTCCCAGGAGGATCAGCAGAGCTGCCCCCAGCCCACCAGTCTGGATCCTTCCCACCCCTCCTTGAAACTCCCAGACTTCCAAATTACAGTCCTGGTTTTTAAGAGCCCAAAATAAACAGCAGCTTGTACCAGGGGGAAAAAAAAATTAAAAAGGGCAATTAGAAAGTCAGAATTCCTCCAAGTTTTCGTTAGTAAAAGTTTTATATCCCTCCAACATGTGGCACTCCAGGAGAAAACCTGGCAGAGGGAAAAGCACCCTGGTCCACCTTCCCTGAACACAGCAACGTTTCAGCCCTGGCAAAGGTGGTTCCTATTAGGAGCTTTTTTCCATTTGAAATTTACTGGTTAATTTTATGGAAACAAATCAAGGGAGCAGCGTATTATAAATCTATTAAGGATAAAAAACGTAACTCTGCAAATAAAAAAGCCCGGAAAAAATCTCACACCTCCCCTCCAGCCCTTTCCAATTTTCGTTTATGGGCCTTTTAAAAAGGAAAAGTAGAGCTGGGAGGTCTTCCCAGAGTCCCCACGAGTGCCACACGTGTGGCATCCCCGCTCAGCCCTCGGGAACAGGCAGCTTTATGGAACCATCCCCTTCTCCAGGTGACCAACTCCACCTGCTACTGAAACAGGAAAAAAAATACCTTTTTTACAGTGAACGTTCCTCTCCGTGCAGAGTGGGGCTGGCAAGGGACGCTGAAGGACAAAATTCCAAAGGGTTTCCACCCCTCTGCCTCCATCTGGAGTTAATGGGGCTGCACCTGCTTTTCACAAGGTGTGAACGTGACCCCCCAGAGAGCTCAGAGGCTCCAGCACTGCCTTGATCCAGGGGAAGGGCGGAGAGATGAACCCAGGTGGGAAAAGCTTTGGGAGCACAACACGAACCCCTCCGAGGTGGGCGAGTGAAAGGCCACGAGGTTCAGCAGGGCAAGGGCTGGAGCTGCACCTGGATCGGGGCAATCCCAGCACAAATCCCGGCTGGATGGGGAAGGAAGGGATGAGGAGCAGCCCTGGGAGAGGGATTTGGGATGCTGGG
>VWZN01009486.1:134238-158683 GCA_013396955.1 Regulus satrapa
CTTCCATCCCAATCCATTCAGGGATTCTGGGACACCTTTGGATCACAAGGAACACCTGAGATAAAGAACAAGGTCAGCCAAAGCCAACACACCCAACACCAATGGTTTTCCACTGGATCCAGTGGAATTTTCTCCAGTGAAATCCCAGCTGGCCCACACCCACTGCAGGGACAGGGATGGAGCAGAGGCTCTGGAGCAGCTCCATCCATGGCTCTGGCTGACCTGGACATGGTGGATGTCCCAGATTCCTCCTGGGAATTGCTCCTCACTGCAGGACAACCTGGTCTGCAGCAGGGACAGAGGAATCCCATGGGATGAGACATGGGGGAAGAGATGGCACCAACTGCAGGAAATGGGGAAAAAAGGGAAAACTCAAAATTCACCTGCCAATGTCTGAGCTCCACCCACAGCTCCCAAGGGCAGGAACAATCCCCGGGCTCTTGGTCACAGCTGGGACCAAAGGGAATCAAAAAACCTGAGCTCCACTGAAGTCCTGTGTTCAGTCTCCTAAATTTCATTCCTTATTGGGAGCAGGAAGAGTTCCCTTAACTCCTGGGGATTTTACCGGGGTATTTGTTCCCTGTCCACCTCAGAACCACAGAATCTGGATTATTTTAGGTAATCAGGTGACTGCTGAGAAAAATTATGGGGGACAATTCCAAGCAGCTGCAAAATCACCTTCCTGCCTTGTCCCAGTCCAGCACTGCTGGAATTGCCCAGAGCTCCCAGGAATGGATGCAGGGAAGAATCACACCTAAAAATGTCCTTTATTTTCCCCCAACACAATGACTGGGAGAGCCCCTGCCAGAACAACCCCAAGGATTTGCTTCTGCAAATAATCAGGAAAAAAATCTTCAAGGACCTGGAGCCTCCTCATCCTCCAAATAAATTCCAAGCTGCCTTTTTCTTCCCTTTCCAAGTGAAGTGAAAAAGAGAGATCCCTCCCTTCTCCCAAACTCTTAATAATGTTCTTCAAACGCCTTGGAGATGCTTCAAGAGAAAGCACTGAAGAAATATTAACCAGGATTGCATCCCAAAGCCTTGGAGCTCATTTCAGGGCCGGCTTCACATTCCAGCCTCATTCCCTGTTCCCAAATCTTCCCTGCTTTAAGGTGATGGCCGTTTGGGGGCTTTAAAAGCTTGGGAACCTCAAGAGCTTTGTCCTGCACAGTTTACAAATCCTTTTGTCCCTGCTTTGTGAGTGGAACCACAGGTCTGCCCCAGTCCCGGAGGGACATTCAGGAAAATCTGGCCGTGGATGATGCCCCAGTCCCAACCCCGGAGCCTGAGAACTCCTGGAGCTGCCGAGTCTGACACTAATGAAAAATAAGGAGCTCCCAGCACAGCTGCCATGCGAGGAAACACCAAAAATGTGCTCCTAATTTCTTGCTCTGCTCCAAAGATTTGTGAAGACTTTGTGGAGCTACTGCAACGAGTTAGGAATGATGAAGTGCAAGGCTCCGGCTGCGGCCAAGCGGCGGAGGACGCAGACACTGCCTCGTTACTGCCCCGCTAATTGAGGTCCTGCTCGGCCCGGAACGCCGAGGGAGCAGCAGGAAAACGTCTGGGACCTTTCCCTTTCCCAGCCATCCTTTAAAAAACACTTCATGAAATCCCAGTGTGCTGCAGGAACCAGCCCGGAACGATCCGGGGGATTCTCGGCTGCTCTTTCTTCCCGAAGTTGAAATATAAACTTCAGGGAGCATTTTGGGTATGTGGACTTGAGGAAAAAAATGTGAGTTTTGGGAAATAGGGATTTTCCAAGTTCACCTTGGAAACCAGGCTCTGGTTCTTGTCGTGCCTCCAGGAAAGGAGGAGCAAGGATAGGTCCAGTAAATGCTGGGAAACGAGGAGCTCGTGGAATTCTGTAGGAGACTTCAAGGACTTAATCAAGGTCTGGACAGGCCTTGGAGCCACCTGGGATTGTGGGAGGTGTCCCTGCCCATGGATGGGATGGAATGGGACAGGATTTAAGGTCCCTTCCCACCCAAACCATTCCAAGGTTCTGGAGCCCCTCTCCTCTGGAGCCAGGCTGGCAGAGCTGGGAATGTTCATCCTGGAGAAGGGAACAGCCCAGGGAATCCTCAGAGTCCCTGGAGGGGCTCCAGGAGAGCTGGAGAGGGGCTGGGGACAAGGGACAGAGGGACAGGAGCCAGGGAATGGCTCCCACTGGGAAAGGGGAGATTGGGCTGGCACCTTGGGAATTGGGAATTGCTCCCTTTAAGGGAGAGAAAAAATAAATCTCCGCTCCTCTAAATGGATTCCATGTTTTTCCAAAGACTAAGTAAGTTCTCCTCAGCACTCCACAGCCCAGGATTTTCCCTCACTCTCTTGTGTCTTTGTGCCTGACCATAAAGTCTTTCTACCATTCCCATGAATCCCTTCCCTGATTTTAGGAACATCTCCCTCAGTCTATTCCCAAGAGTTTTATGTCAGGTTAGAAAAGTTTGCTCAAAACCTTTACAAAAAAAAAAAACCCTTCACCCAAACGATGCCAAGAAAGCTCGTGTTCCCAATGGTTCTTTTTGGTGTTTAAGGCAATCACTTCTTGGAAACAGGATTTCACCTGGGATTTCATGGATAGCTTCCTTTTCAAGGAGAGGCCTGCAGCTCCCCCTCCCTGCGTGAGGATCCCCAAACATTATTTTTGTGAGTCAGGAGGAGCAACACCGGAGAGGGATGGGAGCAATATCCTACACAGATCCCACCAAAAAATTCCTGACACTCCCTATCCTGGAAAAAAAGAAACACAGGACAATTCATTTGCAACTGGAAAAGTCAAGTGATTGGGAAGAAGAAAATTCCCAAGAAGGAGAAGCAGCAGAAGAAAAAGAAAAGGATTCAAAAATAGAAGATTTCAAAGAAGAAAAAGACAATTCCAAAGGAGAAAAAGAAGACTCCAAAGAAGAAGATTATTCCCAAAATTATGAAGAAGATTCCTAAAGAAGAAGATTCTGAAGAAGATTCCAAAGAGGATTCTGAAGATTCCGAAGAAAGAGGCAACGAAGAAGAGGAAGAAGAGGAAGATGATGATTCCCAAGAAGAAGAAGGGCCTGTGGAAGGACACTGTTCCCTCACCATTCCCAAGGATGTTGGAAGGCTGTTCCCCCTGAGGGAATGGAGACACCTGGAGAGAGGGAAAGTGGGAATGTGGGGTGGTCAAAAGTGAATCCACACATCAGGCACCAGCAGGGCAGGAATGGGAGCTGGGGAGGACAAAGAGGCCACCGGGGGAAGCACTGGAAGGAGAGGAAAGATCAGGGCCTTAATCGAGGGGAACGGAAAAGCCACGCTGGGGATGTGACATAACCTCTGGAGGCAAGGGAATTTTGGACTGAAAGGTGAATAAAAACTGGGAAAGACCTAAATGCTGAGTAGAAGAAGTATCTCAACAAGAATGTGAATTCCAGAGGAAGGAGAAATGGGATTCATCCATATCCCACACACAACAGCTCCAGCAGGAACGGTCAAACACCATCAATATCCCAGGAATTCAGGACCTCTCAAAAACATGGTCAAAATGTCCAGTTAGATGTTGGAATATCACGCTCTGGAGAAGACAGCTCTGAGAATATTTGGGAAAAACTCCTTATTCCATAGAATCCCAGGTTGGGCTGGGCTGGAAGGGACTGAAAAAGGTTCTTTATTCTGACCCCTGCCATGGGCAGGGACATCTTCCACGAAATCACATCCTGCCCCACCTGGTCTGGAATGTTCTCAGGGACAGGGCATCCACAGCTCTCTGAGACGCTGTGCCAGGGATTCACCACCTTCATTTTAATAAATTTACTCTTTATATCTCATTTAAATCAACTTTCCTGTAGTCCGAGCCCTCAGCCCTTGTCCCTCACAACAGGCCCTGCCGTAAAATCTGTTGCCCGTGTTTATGAGGATACAACAATCCCTGCTCCTGATCTCCTGACTGGGAAGTGTCAGGACTGGAGTTTGCCTGCCTGTGGGCAAACTGGGATGCAGTTTGATGGGGTACTGGGACCCCACGGGGCAGTTTAACACAAGCCACGGCAGACTCTGGTAAACAACTTCTGTGGTCTGTATTGAGAACAGATCTGCAAGCAGGAGAAGGGGCCCAGCAGGGGGGATTTGATCTGATCCATGACCAAAACCATTCCCATGCCCCAAGCCAGCCCTTCATGGGCTGACCAGTGAAGCAATCCCCCACAATTTACTCCTGCCATAAAGGGAGCCTCTTTTCCCACAATCCTGGAGCCACCATATCTGGGATCAATAAACCTCCTCAATGGCCACATAAAACTCCTTTCATCCCTTCTTCCCTCCAGAAAAGGTGGCAACTGCCACTCCAAATGACCAATCCCACTGACCAAAGGGGCCCCGTGCCCACGCCTTGGGATCAACTCCCAGCCCCACCACGAAGTCCCAGAAAACAAGTGACTGCAGCTCCTCACCCCAAAAGCTGTGGCTCATGGCCTCGGCTTTGTAGGTCCTCTGGAAAGAGTTACCAAAGATAAAACAATCTTTCCATCTTCTGATTTAAAAGGGACTTCTGGGCAATGTCTGTCTTAAAACTCAATATAAATTTGCATTTCTCCCTGGAGGCTCCTCGTTCCAAAGGGTTCCCATTGGGCTTTAACAATGCCACTGCCCTTTTTTCGGGGAACAATGACAAATCCTCGTCCCCTTGATGGATGCTCGTTCCCTACAGAAGTCAACAGTAAAAATGTGAAAGGGTTCGGAGCATCCACGATGTTCCTACCAAATTCCTCAGGCTCTCCAGCCAGGCACGATTCAGGACTCGGCACAAGGAGTGAGGATGTGCTGAAAGAGATCCCAATCTCACCAGAGAAGTCATCCCAGGTTCCTCCCAGCTCAGCAACGCGGGGCGTTGCTCTTCTGGGGGCTTTCAGCAGAGATTCCATCCCGAGTTTGGCAAGATCTGCCCACTGCAAAGGGGAAACTCCAGAGGGAAACAATGAAAGGAAAGGGAACGGAGTTAAGGCACTTGGGAGCCTCACAAGTCACTGAACTGTTGCTCAGGCAAACTTCAGAAAACCATTCATCTTCTGAGGGAGCCACCAGCAACGGCCCTGCCGCGGCTCTGGAACTGCTGCCATCCTGGTGGGAGGTCCTGTCAAACTCCCAGGATTTACAGAGCCGCGGGAAGATAACGCCGGGATCACCGCGAGGAACTCTCTTCTCAACAGAGAGGCAGAATCCCTCCCACCCACTCCCGGCCCCGGCAGCTCAGCCTGCCCAAAGCTGCAGGTGGCACCTCAGCTCCAAACCCTCCGGAAGGTCCAGGAGGGGGGGAGACTCCAGGAGCAAAGGAGGAATTCCTACAGACCTGCGGGGAGGTCAGAGGGATGAGAGGTCCTGCAGAGTGTTCAGCACCAATCCCAAAGATCTCCTGGCACAAAGGGGGTTTGGGCCTCGGCAGAACCAAAATGGATTGTGCTGGACCCTCAGGAGTCATCATTAGTATTTGTCAGTAATTACAGACAGTTCATGGCAGATTAAAGCCATCATTTCTAATCAAGGACACCCAAAGCCAAGTTTCTGGCCTCCTCTGGAGTAAGTTGTGTCCTCCTGAGGACTCAGCCCAAGATTCCCACTTTGCCATCCCTGTCCCTCAGGGAAAAATGAAAACTTGTTAAAATCCAGCAGGAACTTCCCACCCTTAACTGCCCATCCTGAACATCCTTGAAAAAAGGACTTTTCCAATGGCTTTCACACCTGTCCCACACCTGAACTGCCCTGGAGCAGCTGAAAAGCCAAATTATTCCATGGATCTATGCCATCAACAGCTGGGATCAGTCACTGGGAGCAGAATTTCCCTTTCTGCCCTCGCCCTGCCCTCAGAAGCACAGCACTGATTTCCATGGCCACTGAGACTCCAGTGCTGGGCACCAGCTCCACAATTCCTTGGCTTGGGCCCGCTCTGCTTGGCCAGGCCAACCCCCAGGAGACCTGGAATGCTGAGGGAATCCCCTGAACCACGCGGGACCCGGGTGGGACAAAGCTCTGCCCCCACAGCAGCGGCTGCTCCTGGCCAAGGGCTCTGGGAACATCCAGGCAGGAAAAAAATTCTAAACTCCACCAGCTCAGGTCTGCCTCTGACAGGGGGCAGGCAAGGAAATCCTCCAGTCAACATCTACAGGGAATCCTGGAATGGTTTGGGTGGGAAGGGACCTCACAGCCCACCTAGNCCAAAGATCCCATCTAAACCTATTTTTTTCCACTTTGAAGCCAAAACCTGGACATCTCACCTCCCATCCCACCTGCCCAGGCTTAGATCAGTCCAAGTCATTCCCTGGCTCATCCCAAGTTCAGCAGACTGAATGATTCATGATCCATGGAAAACAGGAAAGCAGAACAAGAACGGATAAATGGATAAACTCCACATTTTCTCCTCCCATCCAGTTTTTCTTTGCACCAGGAACAGGTTTCCCCTCACCACCGTTTGCCTCAGCACCTGGTTCTTTCCAGAAAGGAGGATTTTCCTTGGACACTTGGCTGCACTGCAGGAATATCCTGAAATATTCCTGAACCTCCAGCTTGCAATAAAAAACTTTAACCCTAAATATTTAACCGAGGTAGCTTCGCTTGCTTTGTATAAACCAAAAATTACAACTTTCGATGCAAAATTCGGGGGTTTTGCTCTTAGTTGTGAACTGGGTTTTTAGGACAGCAAATAAAGATCACATCAGGTAAGAATAAAACAGTGAAATTCCCAATAAACTCAAGAAATTACAATCCCAAGGAGTGATGGGGATGGAAACTCTGCCCGGAAAAAAAGGAATTTCTGCGGCTCCTGCTTTGAAGAGTTTTTCACATCCCTCTCTGTAGGATCAGAGCACTCAATTTATATAAAACAAATGTACAAACAGGCTGGGAGAGGCTTTGGGAGGCATTGGGAGCACAGAGGAGGAGTTCCCATGATAAGGCAAATGGGAGAAGCCATCAGACACGGCGACAGAGAGATTCTGACGCTCCATGTGCAGTAGGTTTTAATTATATTGTAATAAGAATCTATATATGTACATTTTTCATGATTTACTAGATGGCTCCTTTAAATTCTAAGCCAAGCTGTGTATTTTGTGTTTTATTTTTTTAAGGAAAAAAACCCCCAGTTTTTAAAAAAATAATTAAAAATAGAAACGGCGCTGCAGCGAACATTTGGAAAATTTTTCGGAGTCGATTGTTTATTGGGACTCCAACTGATTTTAATGAAAAATATGGTTATAATTTGAAAAAAAGCAGCACTTTTATGTTTTGCATAAGGAAAAGGCCCTACAATGCAACCTCCAGGGCACTTCTGGAATCAAAAAATCCTAAATCTCAAATGGTCGCCGGGCCTCGCCAGCCAAACCCCCTCCTGGAAACCCCAAAGATGTGGGTTCCAAAGTATTCCAAGCATCCACAACAAGTGAAACTGGATGTAGGGAAGTATGTTCCCAACATTTCCTTCTGTTTCTGGTGAAACTGGAACCAGATGACCCCGACCAGCGCATTGTGTGAAGGGGTCATTAAGCAGCTGCAGATGCGGCCCCACTGCTGAGCGGCGACATCGGCGCTGATCGCTTCCATCCCGCTCCGGGGAAAGGTCATCCCGGGGGTACCGTGGGATCATCCCGCCCCTCCGAGCACCCCAGAGCAGCCCAGGTTCGGGGGAGCTCCGCCAGGAGGTCCCTGGAGAGACGCAGGGCACCTCAGTGGGGCCGGGATGGTGGAAGAGACGTTCGGATCCTTCTCCCGCTGGGAAACAGACCCAGGTCTCTGTCCCGAGGGTGGCTCCCCCAAATGGGCCTTGGTCCCTGCTCGTTCCACCTCCAAAGCCTTCCCAGCTTGGCTCCCTGGCTCGGTGAGGGCACAGGAGAGGTGACCCTGGCGGGACTCGCCCAGTGGGAGGTGGTGCTGCCTTCACCTTCCACAGGGCCTTGGGCTCTCCTGCCCTTTCCCAGTTCACTCACAGGAAACCAGGACACCTCTAAGGATTTCCCCATGGAAGGGGCACTCAAGCCTTGGAAGTGCCCAGAGGGGTTTGGAGTCCCCATCCCTGGAGGTGCCCAAGGAACTCCTGGATGTGACACTCAATGCCAAGGTGGGGATCGGGCACAGCTGGATGATCCTGGAGGATTTTCCAACCTCAGTGATCCTGGCACTCTGTGATTGTGTTATCATGGGGTATTAGGGGGAAATCCTCTCCTCTGAGGGAGGTGAGGCCCTGGCACAGATTCCCAGAGCAGCTGTGGCTGCCCCTGGATCCCTGGCAGTGCCCAAGGCCAGGCTGGTCCCTGGGGCTTGGAACCACCTGGGATGGTGGGAGCTGTCCCTGCCAGAGAACCAGAGATCTTTAAGGTCCCTTTCCATCAGAGTATCCCAGAATTATCTGACCAAAAAACCCCACCAAGTTCAGCAGGAGCTGAGGCTGTCCAGACATCAAAGGGTCGGAGACAACACCCCTTGATTCCAGGACCACCGTCCCCTAAATGCCAAAAACCCCAAAATCAGCACCCCCGGGCCAGAGCCCACTGGGAAAAATTCAGTTTTACAACCAGCAGCCACTTTTTCTCCCACTTTTTTGACAGCTGAAACTCAAATAACCATGACTTGATCACAACTGTGCAAAAGTATATAAATATATAAAAATTAGGAATAAACCAGCACCACCAATAGTCCACACAAACACAGCATCCACACATCTTAAAGAGGACCAGTTCCATCAAGCTGAAAATAATTAAGAGGCAAATCAGTGGGGAGAAAGAACGTAATCAGAAAAATATGAAGCCTAATTGAAAATTGTTTAAGAACATTTTAACGAGATGCTCCAGAAGCCACAATCCCACAACTGAGCGGGGCGGCCACGCTGGTTAAAAGGCAAACCTGGCGCAGATGGGAGTTAAAGAGGCCATAAAAAAGCAGGGAAGGAGAAAAAGGGGACATGACAAATGGAATAAAGGGAAAAGCTCGGGCTAACAAAGGGAAATCTGGTGTTAGGATGTGCAGGGGCTGATATGAGAAGCAAGAAATCCATGGAGAAATCACCGGCTGTTTGAGGTTACCCCTGATTTCTTTATTGGGGGAACATTCAAAAAATCCAATGGATTTTTTCTATAAAAGGGGAATTTTTGGAAGTGTCCAAGGCCAGGTTGGCAGGAACAAACTGGGACAGTAGAAGTGACCCTGCCCGTGGCAGGGGATGGAATGAGATGGGATTGATGGTCCCTTCCAGCCCAAACCATGCAGAGATTCTGTGATTTTTTTTTTCTTTTCCCCTGAAGAAATGGAAAAAAAAATCTAAGTTTTGTGAACAGCTGAGAGAGGTGACAGAATCAGAGCCATGGAGATCACAGACCCCTTTGGTTTGCAGCCCAGTGGCAGGTAAAACATATTCGGATGAGCAGGTTGTCCGGGTCAGGTGTGCAACCACGGAAATGTTGGTGGGGCTCCACCCCAAAGACTGGGCTGACTTCTGACATCCCAATTCCAGAAGTTTGGTGGAAAACCTCTCGTTCCAAGCCCCAGCAGATGCCCAGGCAGGAAAACTGTGAGATTTTCCATTGGGAAGCCGATTTATAAGCACAGCAAAGGTTAGTGAGGTGTAAGTCCTCAGCCAGGAACTCAGATTTGCTGTTTAGTGCCACAAAATCAACCCCAGGAGGCCAAAGAAAGCCAAAGAATTGGATATTAGGTCCAGGTTATTCTCCAGGAGAGGGAATTAGTGACCAGTGCAAAGTACCTGAACATTTGGAGAGATGAGGAGAAGACTGAAGAATATCCTGGCAATTATTTTCCACTGATTGAATCTGCAATCCTTTAGGGAATGAAGGGAACACACATTAATAAAAGAGGGAACAGCAACAAAGCAGAAAGACAGAGAGCAGACAGGCGAGGAAAATTCCTGAAAAGGGAAGCAAAGAGGGCAGAAAGCTGACAAAAACATGGGATTAAGGAATTTGTACAACTGAAGGCAGCAAGAAAATAGAAATTAAACCCAGAACTGCTACACCTGGCAGGACTGGGACAGTGGGAGGTGTCCCTGCCCATGGCACTGGATGGGATTTAAGATCCCTCCCAACCCATTCCATGATTCCATGAAATGCCAGAGTTTCAAGGCCTAGAGATGAGAAAATCCTCACTGTTGCACCTCAAGCTGTTTCTGTACCTGGAGCAAACCCAGAGCACAGAACTGACACTGCTGGGCCCTGGCTGGGCTCAGTGTGCTGAACTCTCAGGTTTTGTGAACACTGAAATCTCATTTAAAGTGAACTTTTCCTGTGAAAATCCATTGCTTTCCAAGCTGCCCAAACACCTCGGTCTGGAGTGAGAACAGAGAGAGAGCCCTTAACCCTGGAAATGCTTTGGTGAGGGAAAAAATGTAAATACAGAGAGGAACAAAGAGTGAAAATTCAGAGGGGCACCGAGGCCACGTCTCATCCTTCATGGCTCCAGCTGATACCAGCCACGGGACCATTCCCAAAATAAATCCATGCCCGAGACAACCAAAAAACGCTTTCTGACTCAGCCAAGCCCCGGTGTCCAAGGCCACCCTCTCCCCCAGGGTCAGGCTCCTCCGTGAGTCAGAGCCTGATTCCTTTTCCCGTAACGCTGCAAGTTCAGCACTCCAAGAATTTCCCAGTTCCATCAGAATCCATAAACACGTTTTATTCCATCCAGGAGAACATTGAACTTGGCGGCACCGAGCACCGCAGCGGTGGCCGCGACTCAAGAAAAATCCTCTTTGGAAGAGTCAAAAACATCTCCCAGGAGTGAAATGAAGGAGGTCTGGAAAATGGGCATCTCCCCTGAACACAGCCACCCTTCGTCATACACAAAATATCCATAAAAAGACGGTAATTATTCCATATTTACATTAACGGGCTGTTAAAAACGCCTGGTTCCAGCGGGAGCGTGGAGATCCTGGACAACTTGGCACAGGGAGGCACCCCTGGATTAACAGCTCACCCAGGGCCACACAGGGAGCGTTATCAGAGCCCAGATCACAGCTCCCAAATCCTTGGCTGCCCCAGCTGGAGCTCAGCTTCCCTTCCCTTTCAACTCCTCTCGGCTTTCGAAATTTGGTCTTCGCCACAAGAAGAAAAACAAGTTTGAGGCCACTGTTCCTCTGGGAAGTTTTAGGATCACGGCGCCCAGGTAGCCCTGGATCCCGGACAACGCGGGCGAGGAGGGGGTAATGCCCACCTCGAGGTCAGGGCTTGTGGGAGGGACTTGGAGCTTTTAGGGAAAATGACTCACTGGGATTGCCAAGGTTTTCCAGGGATGATGCAATGGCCACCACAAGCCTGGATGGATGGATGGATCATCCCTGGAGGTCTGTACTCCACTCCCAAACCCACGACCCGGCTTTGACCTTCAACTCCTCAACCCCTGGCTGCTAATTTTAAACTGTGGCTAGGATCAGTGCTCTCCAAACACAAATCAAAACCCCTTCCCTGATAAACCAAATAAATCCCTCAAGCCTCACAAATCCTGTTTCCAACACCGATAAAGATTCCAGCTGTGCTGTCTTGGTCCAGCTCCACGAGGTGAGGACACACCTGCACCAACCCCAGTGCTCAAAGGCGAACGTTCTGTTGCCTGGAGTGAAGCTCTGCAGGTGGAACCAGACCAGCCCCTGCCACGAGCACGTCCCACAGGGATTGCTCAGGACGTGGCTCCCTGGGAATCCTTTGCCTGAACTGTTCTATTCCACATCCTGAAAAGTGCAGCAGCTCAGGAGGAAAGGGCAGAAGACTGAGCAAAAATTCTGTTTAGAAGATGCCACTCCTCACAAGGCTCACGGAGGAAAACAGCTCCCTCTGCTCCCACATGGATTTTGGCCGTAAGAAAATCCATTCCATTCCTTTGGGACATCCTAAATCCATTGGAACTGATTTCACATCAGAACTTATTTAACTCCATCGTATCCAGACACTCTGTGTACCCTAAGGTGCTTCCAAGGAATCCTGGCAGAGGTTTCCCAGAGCAGCTGTGGCTGCCCCTGGATCCCTGGCAGCATCCAAGGCCAGGCTGGACACTGGGGCTTGGATCCACCTGGGACACTGGGAGGTGCCCCTGACCATGGGATGAGATGATCTTTGATGTCTCTTCCCACACAAAGCACTCAGTGATTCCCTGGATTCAGGGAACAAATCACAGCAGCTGACAGGCTGTGCCACAGCCACACCTGGGATATTCCGTATTCCCAAAGCTCCAAAGCCATCAAACAGCATTTTTTGGGATTAGGTGCTTTGCAGCTGTCTCAGGGGAGCATCCACCCCCCAGTGCCCCACGCTGGTTTCTGATCCTGGTTCCCCACAAGGAAACCCCAACCTCCAGGAGCTGCCAAGGGCCTCTCCAAGGGCCCGTGCCCATCCCAGGCACGGCTCCGGCACCGGGAGCGCTTGGATCCGCACACTGAATGCTGCTCCTGCCCCTCCCCTCCCTCGGGAAGGGTCAGGAAGGAGCTCCCCTTCCCAGACTGCAGCACCCACAGCCAAAAGGGAGCAGAGTCCCTGAAGGCCACGGAATCATCTCCTGGAAATTACCCCCATAATGCCACACAGCCAATACATAAAAAACCTTTGGGAACAACACTAAAATCCTACAGAAAGCACAGGACGGAGGAGTGACTGACTTCACCTCTGCAAGGGCTGCCTTCATCTTCCCAGTAATGCCACTGAAGCCCAAACCTTTCCCTGGAAACCTGCACGGGTTGGGATGAGGGATGAGAACAGAGCAGATCCCTCCCTGTAGGCCCAGCAGAGTTGGGGTCTGACACCTGAGCCACCACAGGTCACCAGGAGATGGGAACCAATTCCCTAAAAATTAGTGAATCCCCATTTTAACCTGATTTTTAGGATCTCAGGGAGGCAACCTAAGAAGGAATTTCTCTGATGACATCAACACCAACTATGACATCAGATGTAGAATAAAATTCCTGAACCCAAGGTGAGCAACCTTCACCTTCTACAATTCAGAGGTTTTGCTGCTTCCAGCCCCTATTTATATCCCAGCTTCACCTCATCCCAAATCCTGCCAGCTCCCATCAAATATCCAAGTGGTAAATCAGGAAAACACAAATAAAACTAACCAGCATCAACAGTTCCAAATGATCAGAGCCTTCATTAGGTCCATGGGTAACTTTCCATGAGGTCCATTAGCAACTCCTCATTAAGGGCACGTGAAAAACTTCTCATCAAGAGCAGAAAAATCCCCAAACTTAATTTGTGAGCAATACACAGAGGGGGATTAGGAGAGCACCCCATGGTCACACCCGGTCTTGGTGGCCACTCAGACCCAGCAGCCAAACCAGTGCAGGTCACCACAGTCACCAACCTCAGCCCTGGGCTTGGGCACAGCGGGAGGAGACCAACAGGTCCCTGAGGAAGGGTCCCTGGAGCTGAGGAGCTGCGGGCAGGGTGGGCTGAGGGCAGGCTCGTCCTTCCCGGGGCACTCGGTGGCTCTTGGCTCTCCTCAGTGCCTCAGGCTCCAGCCCGGGAGCTCTCAGCACACCGAGCTCACCAGGCAGAAATGGCCGTGCTGGGCTCTCCCTGCGAGCCCTTNTCACCTCAGAGGTGCAACTTGAGGATGTGGCACTCGGTGCCACGGTCTGGGTGATGGGACGGAGGTCATAGGCTGGACTCAACAATCTCAGAGGGCTTTTCCAGCCTGGTTAATTCCACAGTTCTGTGTGATTCCAGAGGTCTTTTCCAACCTTCATGATCCTATGAGAAGCAGTGCTGGAAGGCAGCAACGAGGTGACCCACACCAGGTTTTACCAAATCCCAGGGATCCACAGTAAGTTCTGGAAAACTTCCTGCATGGTTTAGTTTTCCATCTGCTACCAAACGGAGCCCAGAGATTTGTATTTGCATCCTGGTATTTGGCAAGGTTTAGAAATATTTCCTAGCAGGAATTTAAAAAAAAAAAACAACCTTCCATTCACACTGAAACTTCTCCTGGACATCCCTGTGGGCCTAATTCCCAGAACGCCAAAATCCAAACCTCCAAATGGGAAAAATACGCTGATTACCTGCCAGGAACCTCAGGAGGGACCAGCCAAGCCCTAATAACAGCCTGTGTTCCCATCTGGCCTCCACACAGCAACGGGAAAAATGTCCCCATTCGGAGCTGGACCGGCTCGTCAGGGTAATTGCCTCAGAATTAATTAAATGTTCCTCTCTGCAGCTGCACAGAACATTCACGTGGATCATTGCACTGATGATTCCCTGGAATGGATGTGACCATCAGACCCAGTTCCGTAAGCACTGGATTCCATGATCCTTGTGAGCTCCTTCCAACACTCTGTGTGTGAAGAATTTGCATCTAAATATTCTCATTTTAAAATCCTGAATGTCCATTTCAGAATACTGAAGGCAAATCCACAATGAGCGAATGCAATTTGTGTTTGCAATTTGTTGCAATTGCAATTTGCAATACAAACTCACAGCCTGAGTATTTTAACCCCCCCAAAATAATTAAAGCATCGGAGGGGAAGAATGGCTTCCCACTGCCAGAGGGCAGGGAGAGGGGGGATACCGGGATGGAATTCCTGGCTGGGAGGGGCTGGGCTGGAACTCCCAAAGCAGCTGTGGCTGCCCCTGGATCCTGGCAGTGCCAAGGCCAGGCTGGACGCTGGGGCTGGAGCAGCCTGGGACGCTGGGAGGGCTCCCTGCCATGGACGGGTGGCACTGGTGGGATTTAAGGTCCCTCCAACCCAACCCATCCCGGGACTCTCTCTGACGGGAGCTGTGCTCGGCTGAGGAGCCGCAGTGCGTGGACATCTGGGCATCTTCCAGAGGTGGGAATGTGTCCTTCTGAAGCCCCTCCCTGTGACCTTGCTCTCCTCTGGAATTCTTTCAGTCTTCACGGTTTGTTCACATCTCAGCTGTGACTCTGAGCAGGGCAGTAAAAAGTGGAACATCTCGCTCTGAAATTGAAACATTTTGCTGAGCCTAATTAAAGCAACTCCTGATGATTATGTAAAACCCTGTCCCAGGCCTTGAAACTAGTTGCTCAGCCCCGGCTCCGCTCGAGCTCCGTGCCTAATCACCCCTGGAAGGAGCAGGAGCTGCGGGTGTTGAAAGGGAACAGCTCGAGCTTGGCCAGGGCTTTGATCCCAGCGCAGCCCAAACCTCCCCAGCTCGGCACTCACCGAGGCGCTGAGCAGGCAGCGGGGAAAGAGAGGAGGCTTTGGAGAGACTTCAGAGCTTGTGACAGCGGTGTCACAGCTGTCCTCTCATGGAATCTGGCTCCGCGGAATTCCCGGCACAGAAATGGGATCCAGGTCAGCACAGCCTCTTCCCTCCCTCTCATCCCGAGAACCTCCCTGGGTCCTTCAGCTTCTTCCAGAGTGGGTCACTGGTGGAAGGCAGTGGGAGAACAGCCGAGATGCAGCCAAGAGTGTGGAAAGCATTTGGGGCAGATCTTGGCACGCTCCTCATTTTCTCTCAGGACAACGTGGAGACGGAGCTGCACAGCCCACAGGGACACAAATGTCAATTGAGGTGTCTTGGGATTCTTGGGACATGGTCCAAAGCTCTCAGAAACTGCTGGGAGCTGAAAAACTAAGTGGGAGCGGCAGCAGTGGTGGGTTTGGTTCATGGGTAAAAGTGGGAATGTAAACGGGATGATCCCAATTCCTCAGGCTCTTTAGGTCAGGTAGGGCACATTTTCAAGGAACAACCGTGTTCCTAACCCTGTCAGGAATCTGCAGGAAGTTCAGGGATGTCAGGGAGTTCCTGCACACTCAGATCCCTTGATCAGCTCGTGATTTTATATTTAATATTCATTAATCCTGCTTGAACTGGACTGAGTGGGATTAGCAGCAGAACGTCAGGAAGATGTGCAGTGGCTGAAGAAGCACCAAGCCAACCTGGAATTAGACTGTGCCAGGGAGAGAGAAAGGCTGTGCTGGACGTGGAGGAGAAGGGGAAGGGNTGGCTGAGCATGTCCTGGATGTGGCTGGGCAGTCAGGAATGGTTTGCATGGGAAGGACCTCACAGCCCATCCAGTGCCACTCCTGCCATGGGCAGGGACATCTCCCACTGTCCCAGGGGGCTCCAAGCCCCGTCCAACTCGGCTTTGAGCCATTTAAAACTTTCAGTTCAGCCTTGAATGGATCCATTATTGATCCCCGTTCCATGAAGATGCCGAGATGGGGAAACCAAGCTGCTCTCCATATGCCTGAGGAAAGGGCCCTCTATAAATAGCAGAGTGGGAAGTGAAGTCTCCTTTAGGAACATCGCTGATACAAAGTTGGGTTTGTTCCCAACTTCAGAAGTGAGAAGTGGGAGGAGGAATAAAAGCTGATTGCAATCTGATGGGTGCACTCTCTTATCTCTGCATTCCCAGAGTGGCTGCACGTGAGAGCGGCTCCAGAGCCCCTGGAAAACACGAGCTGAGCTCCCGGGCTCAGGGACCTCCTCTGGCAGAAAGCAACAGCTGAGCTGCAAAACCAGGATGGAATTTCAGGAGATTCCAGCCCTCTGCTCCACCCTGTGCTCCCAGTGCGTCCTGCTCTATCCCAGAACCTCTCCCACATCCAAACACCTCCAAGATTTTCCAAAGTGATTCCCATGGGAGGGTTGGAGATAAAGGCTCTGCAAAGCTCTCCTGAACTGTTCAGGAAGGAAGTCTGGTGGGAGCTGGAATGGCTCCCCAGGGAATGGCCACATTCCCCAAGCTGCCAGAGCTCCGGGAGCGTTTGGACAATGCTCCCAGGGACAGGGTGGGATTTTGGGGTCAGGATCAGGAGCTGGACTGAAGATCCTTGTCATGGATTCTCCTCATGGCAAGGGATGGAATGAGATGATCTTTAAGGTCCCTCTCACACAAACCATTCCATAATTCCATATTCCTTGTGGGTCCTACTCAGGACACCCTTCCCAAGCTCCCCACTGCTCCACATGGAAAATATTTTAGGGACAGAGGTCCTGGGTCATGGGAATTCTTTAGTGGAGGAGCTCACCTGCTGCACCTGCGTGAGCAAAGCTGAGCTGAGATTCACAGAACCCCGAGGCTGGAAAAGACCCCTAAAATCCAACTCCAAGGATATTCCAGAGATGCTTCATCTCCCAGGATGGGGACTCATCCACTGCTCCCTGGATAAGGAGCAGGAGACATTTCCATCACCCCAACATTCCAGTGACAGGAAACGCAGCAGGAGCAGCATCTGAGTGAGCTCAGCGAAATTCCTGGGGAAGAGGGAAGGACAGGGAAAAGACAAACCCCACAAACCTTTGGGCTAAAAAAGGCAGCCAGGCTGCCTGGAAATTCATGGACAGACAAAAACCCACAGAACACCTCGGTGCCCTTTCCCTGCACAGCCAGAGGCGGCAGGAACAGTGGGAAGGGCAGCGAATCCCTGGAATTTGGGACCGGAGGGATGAATTCCCCATCTCAGCTCGTGCCTTTTCTCAGAACAAAGACGGAGAGACATGGAATTGCTTTTCCAAAGCAGCTGCAGCCCTCGGCAGCGCCTGGAAGAGGCTCCGTGTGTGGCACCACAAACACACAGGGATGCTCCTTGAAGTGGGATCCTGCAGGGAATTCTGCTCCCACGGCACACGGAATGAGGAGACTCCCCGTGGCTGCAGCTGCTCCTCCGGGATGGATCCCGTGAGCCACCCTCCAGCCTGGATTTCATCTCTTTTCCCTCTGGAATGTTTTCCTTCAGCACCCCAGGTCAAAGGCAGGGGCAGCACCAAGCCCTGACGCCGCTCCAAAGACTGTGTGTGGACCAGATGATGGAATTCCCTGGATGAGCTCCTTGGAAAGGCAGGAACGGTGACCCCAGGTCCTGTTAGAGCTCCTGTCAGCAATCCCATCCCTGCTCCTGAATCCCGGGGCTGAACTTTCCCTGCAGGCACAGGGCTCGGGCTGTCAAGGCAGGGAATCCCAGCGGGAATTCCAGGCAGCAGGAGCCCCTCCCGCTGCCAGCATCCCGAGGATCTGGATGCCCCCCACACTGCCAGCACAATAAAATCCATCCATCCATCCCATCCACGGACACTCCCCTTCCCAAATATCTGTCTCCCCCTCCGAGCTCCACGGCAGTTCTGTAACATTTCAATTTGGGAAGCTCCGGGCTCCCAAATCCAGCGGCTGCTGCCGCTTCCCATCCTCTGACAGCCCCGGCTGGGTTCCTGTAAACACCTCCCCAGTGCAGCCATTCCAGGGTGGTTTTTAAAGTGAGAAAAAACCCACGAGGGAAATCGGAATCCTCCAATCCTGGCCAAGAGCAGAGCGGGAGCTTCCCGAGGCAACCCCAATCCCCGCTGCCCGCCCAGGGAAGGGAGCAGGGATGGGGATGGGAGGTGGAAGGAGGGCTGTTTAATCTCTTCTTGATTCCCAATAATTATTTAAAGCTGCCAGGGACCTTGTTTTGAAAATCCCACTGTGTGCACTCCATCTATCCCACTCATACTGACACGAGGAATTAGAAAATTCCAGCTCCATCAAAACGGCTTTCGGGCAGATTTCGCTGCTCTGGACTTTCTCAGGCTGCAGACAATGCAGTAAAAGCTTTCCCTAAAACAATATTCCTCCGTATTTTAACAACACAGGGGAAATATTTCTTCTGTTCTGGCTGTTTGCTCCGGCAAAATTTCCAGCCAATGCCAAATTTCAGCTGTTTTCCAGCAAGGCTCGGGAATTTGGGATGCTGGAACCAGCAAGGAGCTCGAGAGCAAACTCAGCTTTAAGCGTGTGCTTGATTTCCCAAAGGTGACTCGGGCACGCTGAAGGCCTTTCCTGAACACTCCTGGTTTGCTCGATCAGGGCATGAAAAAGAACATAAAAATTGAAAATACACTTTAATAGTGACTGAGGGTTTCTCTCCAAACCGAAAATGAAAAATTAATATGGATGCGACGGTGTTTTCCTTGGTCACTGCCGTGTTTTTCCAGTCCTCTGCATGTTATTCCAGGCCATTTTATGGAGAGGCATTATTTGCTCAGCTGAATTATTCCCACTTTATCCCGTCTGACTCAGACATTTGTTGGATTTCTGAAGAATGGCGGCTCCTTGTCAGAAATCAGAGGGGATTTACAGAGATTTCTTCTGTAAAAGTCATTTTTGCCAAGGTTCAACGGACCTGGAAGTCATTTTGGATTTCAGGTTTTTTTTTAGTTTGTGGACTTCCAGTCCCTGGAAGTGCCCAAGGCCAGGTCAGATGAGGCTTGGAGCAACCAGGACTCGCCAAATGAGGAAGTTTTCAATAAAATTATTGGGGCACTGAGCAAATCAGCCTCATCAGAGAGAATCTGCACCACGGAGTGAGTCCCACACCATGCTGGAAAAGTGGAATTCTCCCAAAAGCCATCCTGAAATCCTCATTCAAACTCAACTCCTCCTTCAAACCCCTGAGATTAAACAGAATTAATTCACTGAGAGACCAAGAATGGAACTCCAGCACCAGTGGGGCTGCTGCTCCACCCCTCCACTCCAGACACCCCGGGAGCAAGGAGAGGGACCTGACAAGATTTCCTTCCTCTAAAACATCTCAGGAGATGTTCTGAGCCAAAGCTGAGCCTTATCAACACCACAAATTCCTGAAGCCATTCCTGCCCCATTATTCCCATCTCTATCCCATCCTCACACGTTGGTTTTTTCCCTTCACCTGCCACGTTTAAACTTAGAGGAAAAAGCAGCTCAGATACCACGAGCTCAAGCACTGCCCCTTCTCTGCAGACTTCTGCCCTTCCCAAACCTTCTGGCACATTCCCTGTGAGTGTCTGTTCTCTAAAACCCTCCTAACTCCCCAGGACTCGGTTTTAACCCCCCAGATCACCTGGCAGCGCTGACAGAGGAGGGACCAAGGGCAGGAAGGCGTGTGAGCAGATTTCCAGAAGGACATTCCCAGATATCACCACGATCCCGGGGGCTGGTGCTCAGGCTGTCCTTGAGAATCAGCTCAGATCCCAGAGGCTGGAAAATCCTCCAGGACCATCCAGTCCCAGTCATGCCCATTCCCCACCTTGGCACCGAGTGCCCCATCCAGGAATTCCTTGGGCACCCCCAGGGATGGGAATTCCAAACCTCCCTGGGCACTGCCAAGGCCTGACCACCCTTCCATGAGGAAAGTCCTGCTGGTGTCCAACCAGAGCCTCTCCTGGGAAAACCTGAGGCCGTTTCCTTCTGGCAACTCCATCTGATGGACCTGAGCAAGGCCAACACCTCATCCCAAGGCGGTTTTTTCCAAATTAATTCACTTTTCCCACAATGACTCAACATGAGGAAAGCACGGAAGGAGACTGGGCTGGATATCAGGGAAAACTTCTCCATGGGAAGGGAACCAGCTGGAGGAGTCCCCATCCCTGGGGGGACGTCAAGCCCTGTGGATGTGGCACCTGGGGACACGGTCAGTGCTGGCCCTGATCTTGGGCTCCACCATCTCCACGATCTCCGAGGGCTTTCCCAACCTCAGCCAACCCGGCTCCGGCAGCAATTCCCAAAGCAGGCAATCCCAGGAGCTGCACATCCACGTCCTGCCCATCCCTCCTGCCCTCCACAGCTCCGGCAGCAGCCCAGGACACCCAGGACACTGCCAGGGGCTGCCATGTCCATGGAGGAGCTGAGGGATCCCCCAGGAGTCAGGGACAACAACAGCAGTGCTGCAGAGTCCCTGGGATCACCCAGGGCCCGATTTTCCATGTGCTTCCCAGCAGCTCCTCCCTGATCCCGGCCAGGAACGGCTCTTCCCTGGCTCTGCCATTCCCAAGGCTGCTCTGGAAAAAGCCCTGGTGCTTGCCAAGGATGGACACATGTGGAACAGGGCCGGGCACATCTGCTAATTTGGCTCCTGGTCGGGATCACCAAGGTCAGCAGCAGGAACCCGGAGGAAAATGTCAACAATCCCGGCCTTCTCCGGGGGGGAGAGGCCTTGGAAAGGCTTTTTTTTCCCTGCCATGTGTCTGGTTTTACACTGTTGGTTTTGGCTCTTCCAAGGGAGGAAATTAAATGAGCAGCTTCTTTTTTTATCCTTCTGGAATCCTCCAGAGGAGAGAGGCTGAGCTGAGGCTGCAGGAGGACGCCGGGGCCTTTGCTCTGGCCACACAGTTTTTGTCAGGGCTGGTGTAGAATTCCCAGTCCCTCCAGAATAATTCCCTGCAGCTGTCATCACCCACACACCAGGTTCCCAAAAAAGGCTCCAGCCACAAATCTCCCTCGGGAAAGAGCACGAGGCCCTGGATGCTGCAGGTTGGGAAGCAAAGGGCAGGAGGGTGTCCCTGAATTGCACCCTCCAAGATGCTCTTTGTGGCCTCACCTCCTTCCCAGAATCATCTAAGCTGGAAAAGACCTCAGGATCATCAACCCAGACATTATCTCAGGATTTCAGCCTGCTCTGCTCACACAAGTCCAGTTTCAAGCCCACGGTCCAAATCCTAAGGAGGTTCTGCCCCAGTTCTGCAGCTCCTGAGCTGCTCCCCCACGGCCACGGCTGGGAAATGGCAGGAAATGCTCCAGGTATTCCTGCAGCACGGAATTCCTGCTACTGGGATGGCTGCAGAAATCTTCCCAGCTGCCTGGGCCCACTCCAAGAAAAGGCTGAGTTAAAATTTCCATGCCAAGAAATTCAATTCTCACTCCGGGACCGCAATAAGAACTTTTAAAGGTCTGAGACACACGGAGGAAACGGTGCAAAGACAGGGAAAAAAGGGAACAGGATGGTTAAAGTTCCCAGGAAAGCAGGAGATAAAGTTGCTTTCCAAGCTGGAGTTAAGAGGTCTGAGCTACCAGAAGTCATCAGAAGCAGCAGGGAGCCAGACAAGGTGCAGGAACAACCTTCCTTGGACAGAGAAATCCCTCCTTTTCCAAGAGAAATCCCATGGCAGCGGCGATGGTTTTCATTTAGAACCCATTTACCTTTGTGGGAGCCAAGGCAGATACAGACCCTGGGATCTGGGAACAGCTCCCAGCTCCCTACAAACCCCCGGCAATCTTCCCACTCCCTCATTTCACTCCGCTCCGCCGAGCTTTCCTCTGTTCTGGCCTCCTTCCTCGACCTTGCCCTTCCTAAATCCCAACTCCTCATTCCCTCGTCTGCCACCTCTCCTTGTCTGGCAATTCCTGCTGGGATTTCTTCCTTCCAGAAGCCCAGAAGGACGGGGCTGTTTCACCTCTAAATCCAGAATTGTTACGTAAGTGCCCCTGGCAGGAGCTCCGTGCTCCGTGCACGGGGTCGCTCGCAGCAATTTGGGATTTTAATAGACATCAAAACAGGAAAACATTCCCAGTTATGCAATCGGAGCCATGATTGAAACCAGAAGCAGCCACCAGCTCCCAAAAAAAGAACTGGGAGCAGCCAAGCGGTGTCCACACCGCTCAGCACTGCTGCTCCCTCCCTCTCCATCCCAGAATTCCCACCATTTGTCTGGATCCAAACCCAAATCCCTGGGACAGGGCCTCTCCTGCTGCTCTGCATCCACAGCTGCTTCCTCCCGGGAGCACCTTCCAAAGGGACCTTCCCACCTCACCTCTGCTCCTCCCAAATCCTCCTGCGATATTCCAACACTTTTCCAGGCTCAGGAACAACTTCTTAGGTTTAAACCTTTCAACTTTTTAAACCTTTCAACTTCTGAGCACGAACAGCCCAGGAGCCAGTGGTGATCTTATCCCTATTCTATATCTAAATATCTATGTCTATATCGAATCTGTATCTATATCCCTCTTTGGAAAACCCAAAAGATCTTGTTTCCTCAACGCCAGGGGATTGTCCCTCCGTAATTCCCACTTTTCCAGGCTCTCACTACTGTCAGGACACTGCCCAGCCTCCCTGGAACAATAGGATGGAGCAGCTGGACCCTGCACCCATCAGGAATTGCAGGGATTAAAGGAGCTCTCTGTTTTGCAGAGGTTGCTGCAGGAGGCAAACATTACCAAACACCAAAAATTAGGGAAATAAACAAAAATCGGTGAAGGAATGGGATAAAACTCCAGGATTGCCTTTGTGGTTTCTTCCCACAAGGACTGAAACAGGAACAGACGGAGGGAGAAAGGTCACTTCAGTGGGGTGAGGGGGTTTGGAAAAGCCACAGGAAGGGGACGAGCCGGGGGCAGAACAACAACGGGCAGGAGATTTCAGTGCCCCACAGCTCGGGATTTAAAACACGGATCAGCACGAGATTCCCAAACTCCTGGAGCCGGGTCAGCAGGGTTTGGGTGAGGAATCAGCTGCTCAGAGCCTGCAGGGTTTTCAGGGAGCAGCAGGACAAGGAGAGGACACCGTGGGAGGATGCCAAGTGTCACCTGAAGGTGACACCAAGCAGCTGCCAGGCCCATCCCAACCCCTTGGGACACAGAATTGTGGAATCATGGAATGGTTTGAGTGGGAAGGGACCTTAAAGGTCACCTCATTCCACCCCCCCACCCACGGGCAGGGACACCTGCCACTGTCCCAGGGTGTTCCAACCTGGCTTTGAACACTGCCAGGGCTCCAGAGGCAGCCACAGCTGCTCTCTGAAAAACCTGCCCTGTTATGGATGTCCCACTTGGGCATTTCCATCAAGGAAAAGCAAGCCTAGGAACTTCCAGAGGTCCCAGAAAGGTGGGGCTGACAGGGGAGTCCCACAGTGCGGGAGCCAGGAGAACACCAGGGTTCAGAACTCTTCCAGTGCCCCCTGGAGTATCCCAAACCTAACTTTTACATGGATTTTCCAGCTCCTGTTGGAGCCAGAGCCAGGAATGATCAGAGCCAGCCCCTGCAGGGAGCGCATCCCTGGGGTCCTCACTGCCTACATAAAACCTGCACTCAGTATTCTGTGCAAACAGCAGCCCCGATTACTCCCACATTCCCCTTACCCAGCAATGTAACACACAACTCCAGGGAAAAGTGGTTTCATCCAGTTTTGCACTGCAGAATTTAAAAGGAAACCCCGGGAGCTCCGGTCAGAGCTGGTTTTACCCCTGAACCTGCCCCAAACTCTTCGGGGACCCACCCTGCAGGTTGTCACCCCCTCAGCGACCGCAGGTTTGAACGCCACCGCAAACACAGAGCCTGCCCCAAATTATCCCCTGAAAACAACCCGCAGGAATCTCCCAGGCAGTCAACAGCAAATGAGGAGACAATCCAGTTATTCTTTGGGATTGGAAGGCGAAGGTTTGGGGGTTTATAATTAACAAAAGCAGGGTGCAAAAGCCGCTCAGGTCACTGTGTTGTGTAAGCAATGGCTGGAGAGCTGATTTCTCCAAATCACCAAATGGGTTCCTTCTGCTCCAGCCCGGCCCGCGTAAACAAACCCATTAAGCTGCATCTCGAGGAGTAAACAAATTGCTGGCATCTGACAGCACGGCTCTTGCACAACCTCACCCAAACTCCTGCCCCTGCCCGGCTCTCCGGGCGCCCCAAGCCCCGCGGCACCAGGGACAGCGTGGGGACAGCACGGGGACAGCGTGGGGACAGAACGGGGACAGCGTGGGGACAGTGCGGGGACAGTGAGGGGACAGAACAGGGACAGTGTGGGGA